>CM046840.1:29138059-29255441 GCA_025618425.1 Heliocidaris tuberculata
CCCCCCCCCCCCCCCCCCCCCCCCCCCCCCCCCCCCCGGACAACTACCCCCCAGGCAACTACCCTCTAGGACAACCACCCTCTAGGACAAACCCCCTCAGACAACTACCCCTGGACAACTACCCCCTAGGGCAATTACCCTCTAGGACAACTTACTACCCCCGGACAACTACCCCCCAGGCAACTACCCTCTAGGACAACCACCCTCTAGGACAACTCCCCCTCAGACAACTACCCCCTGGACAACTACCCCCTAGGGCAATTACCCTCTAGGACAACTTACTACCCCCGGACAACTACCCCCAGGACAACCACCCTCTAGGAAAAGTACCCCAAATTGGACTTAACATCACATTGAACAAGATTGTGCTCGTTCGCTACACTTGCTCGCCAAAATAGAATTAATATGGCCTTTAGCACAATTTCTGCCCCGACCTGCAGCAATAAAACCCAGATAATATACCAAGTTTATTAAAAAGGCATTGATTAACTTTGCCCAGGATTGAAAAAAAAAATCACTGTTCCAGCTAATGCTGTAACCATAATTGCAAACCTTTAGCTCAGACAGGAATCGCCTGAGTTTTATAAGCTGAGCGGTCGTTTATATATCAAGATATTTACGATTGAACATTGATGTCGGGATAGAGTACCACCGAACCCTAAAGAACTCTTACGGTTGGCATACCTCGCTCTATCACAGAATACCGTACGGGCTGGAAACCCGCTCTGAAATCGCCAAGCGCTGGTGCTTGGTTTTTGTGACTACAGCGCAGCGAAGAAGCCGAGCGACTTGCGCTAGCGATTGATCGCGATTTTCTCTTTTTTAGGATAGTAAACGGGTTCCATTTTCTCTCATACTTTCACATATCCTTAATTGTATATGTAGTTAGAGGACTGCCCACAATTCACTGGCATTTGAGCTGATTTCACAATTTTTCACAAAGTTAATCGATCACTTTTGATTAACTTTGCCCAGGATTGAAAAAAAAAAAAAAAAAGAGAAGTGTTTGTTTTCACTCATGCTTGCTCGCTTAATTGTTCCTACTCCAACTTCCAACAATAAAACCTAATTTATCATATTAAAAAAAAAAACAACAAAAACTAGTTTATGTATACTATCATTAAAAAAAAAATTGTTTGTTTTTGTTTTTTTGTTTGTTTTTGTTTGTTTGTTGTAGTTGTTGTTGTTTTTTTTTTGGGGGGGGGGGGGGTGCTCGCTCGCTACGCTCGCTGGCTGAAATGGAAGTACCACTAAAAGCACATTGAATACGACTGAATACTCGTACTCTTAAGGGGCTTTCACACCGGGATTTGCGTAGAGTTGCGTAGGGAGTACGCCAAAATTCGCTGCGTACTCATGAAAAAACAAATGATGGATCGGCGTAGTCCCTGCGTAGGGTAGCGTAGGGTTGCGTAACTTGTCCACGTACACTTACGTAGGTCAGGCGTTAAGTCTGCGTAGCGTTGCTTACGGTTGCATACGGATTCTGTGCGCAAGCGAAGATGAAAAAAAAAAAAAAAAAAAGCATTAGGCCTATAGCATTTCCCGCCTTATGAACTTCTCAAGCAACTCTTGCCTGCTGTCCGGGAACACTGTACTGCTGTGAAGTAGAATCAAAAGATAATGAGTTGTTTAAGTCCATTCCAAAAAACTGTTATCCTTCGGCATTTGGAAGCCCTAGAAACACTAATGGCGGAGCACGAACGATTGGAAGAACAGGAAAAAAGAAGGAAGCAAGCTCACGTGAGAATTAGAAGACGTGTGTGGGTCAAGCCTTGGATCAAACGCAGCAAATAAAACAAACAAACTAAACTCTTCCTTACACGGATTTTTTTTTTTTAAATTGTGAAGTTCAGTGAAGATAACAAGCACAATACTTAACTTTAATGGATCATAATAATAACTGATGAAAAACAGTAGGATCCAGCATGAGTACGCCAAATTTAGATAACTATAAGCAACTATACGCAAATGTACGCCAGGTCTACGCAAGTCTACGCAAGTCTACGTCGGTCTATACGCCACAGTACGCAACACTACGCCATTCCATGCGCAAGTCTCAAAATGTGTTTTGAGAAACCGGGGCATTTTGGCGTAGTGTTGCGTAGGAATGGCGTACAGTGGCGTAGTGTTGCGTAGGCTTGCGTATAAACTGCGTTCTCTGGCTCTACGCAGACAGTACGCCAAAAAATTAAACGTGTTTAATTTTTTGAGCCCCTCCCGCGTACCTATTTCGCGTTCCTCGGCGTAGACTTGCGTAGACTTGCGTATGCACAGCCTATGGCAGCGTAGTGTTGCGTAGTCGCTACGCAACACTACGTAACTCTACGCAACTCTACGCAAATCCCGGTGTGAAAGCCCCTTTAAATGTAAAATATTGCCTTAGATTTCTTCAGTGCATGAAGGCAGGTATTCCCATGTGCAATATCAACTCTCTATTGGACGTTTTGCATGGTCAACAATTAAGGGGGAACGGGAAGGAAAACAAATATTCCAGCCGTTTGTCACACCCCCCCCCCCCTCTCCCTCACGCACTCTACAATTATGCAACTCGTTACAAACCTACATGTACCACCCAATCGAGTATTAAAGGAAACTAGCATTGTGGTTTTAAAAAATAGTATGGGGTATACAATCATGTTAAGATGGATGAGAAAGCAACCTAGATCATAATTAATGTTCGGAAATTTATGCCTTTTCACCATCAAGAAATTTTTGAATACTAGCATAATGACTTTTGAAACATTTATTCCATCAAAAACGCTATCATAATCACGGAGAGAATAATCAGATCTTCACACTTTTGAGACACTTAAGATTATTATGAAACAACACAATTTTGACACGCTCATTTCATTGGCATTTGGGGCAGGGGGCACTGTGCCCCCTATTTTTGGAAGAAAAAAAAATTGGGGCAAAGTTCTGGCAAATTTCGGCAAGAATTTCAATTAATTTGGGCAAAATGCGACAAAATCCTGTGTTAAAATACCTGACACTAAGAAAAAATTGGGAAAATTAATTGAAAAAGAAAGAAAATCATGTTTACACACGACATGATTTTCCGGAATTAATGCTTTTTTGTATGTTTCACTTTCTGTGTATTATTTCAGTAACTGTTATTATTAAGAGGAATGAAAAGACATATTTGTTGGTATTGTAATAATCTTGGATAGTTCTAAAGCGCATACAGCAGTTTTAATTGATTATGCGCTATACAAGTGACAGTTATAATTATCATTTGGGGCCATAGATTCTGTCTGAATTTTACTCGCAGACCGTTGTAGATTGTTATTTTAAATTAGCCTTTTTAGTAGGAAACACGGCAAGATATTGGATTTATTATTCGTGAAAATACATAGGCCTCCTTATACTCACTCAAACCCTTGGTTGTAACCCCCAAATTTCCAGAAGATCTTACTGTGGGAGAGCAACCTTTTATACCCTTCCCAGTTGGTTTTTGATATTGAATATATCATAGAAATTCTCAGAACGTTACCTTTGAAAAAAAAAAATCACAGAATTTTCCGCCCAAATTTGATGGAAAAATTCAACAGTTGCAATGCACCATCAAACACCGAGTTTAAAACACCCAACTTTTAAAACAAGAGTGTAATACCAGGGGAAATCTCCCCCCCCCTCCCCCGTGCTCATGGGTATAGACACATTTAACTCACGTGGTGAGGTGAATTTTAACATTTCAATGCATCAAAATCCTTATATTTATAACCAGATTTCCTAAAAGGTCTTACCGTGGGAGGTAGATACCCCCTCCTCTGGATACTCATTATATCCTTACTGATTGTTGGTCACCCCCCCCCCCTCCACGTCCTCCCTTGGCCGAAATCAGTTTAAATGCCATCGAGTACCTGGGAGTTGTAACTGTTTGGGGGGGATAGTTGACCTACATGCCATGGGTGAGAGTATGTTGGTTGTTGTCCGATTAATAATTACCCTAAGTCGTTAATGTCCAGGGGTAGTTATTTGGGTGGTAGTTACCTTAGGTGGTATTTGTCAAGAAGATGTCCTAAAGACTTGTTGCCCTAAGGGTTAGTTGTCTGGGGGTAGTTGTCCGGGGGGGGGGGGGGGTAGTTGTCGTAGAGGGTGATTGTTCTAGGGGGTACTTGTCTGGGGGTACTTGTCCTCGAGGGTGGTTGTCCTAGGGGGTAGTTTTCGGGGGGGGGGGGTAGTTGTCTGGGGGGTAGCTGTCCGGGGGTAGTTGTACGGGGGGGGGGGGTTAGTTGTCTGGGTGGTAGTTGTCCTAGGGGGTAGTTGTCCTAGAGGGTGGTTGTCCTAGGGGTGGTTATCCGGGGGTGGTTGTCCAGGGGGTAGGTGTCCTAGAACCCAAGAAATTATATTACCATTCGTAAGACAAGTAATTTCAGGAGCCTCGCTCGATTTTACATGCAGGGAGGTATACCTGGAGGGAAGTGATGGGGCCCGGTTGGGAACGCTTTTGCTGGAATCGTTGATGAGAGCTGGGAATGGGTGGTGCATCCGGGTTACATAAAAAACTTCCCCTTCTGATCGGGTATTCCTAACGTCTAGCAAGGGGGGCTCGTGGCAATGCAGAGGGGACATTCGTTTACGAGAGGGGGTTTCTAGCCGTGGGTTTAACCCTTCTCTGGCTACACGCTTGGATTTCACATATTTTGATTTTAAGGTTTATGTATGGGGTGCAGATTACATTTATTCACATGATTCCTCATTTTTCAGCATAGATTCCAGCACTAGTTCTGTATTTGGTTTGGATACTTAAATCTGTGTGTAATACAATTATAATATTGGTGTGAATTCATGTACCGCCATGGTAAAATGATACATGTAGAAATGACAGTAACCGATGTTAAATAAAAGCCACGAAAATGCACATTTCGAACGGTTTGTCGATTTCTCATTTATCAGCCGTGAATAATAGATTATTATTGAAATGATCATTTGACACCAAATTTAACCCAAAGAAAGTTACAATAGTCAAGATTGTACTGGGTAAATTTGACATGAATTGAATGAGACACTTTGGAGTTGTTCAGGTTGTAAAGCCTAAAAATGGTTTTTCTCTACATCCAGAGCATTTTGGGCAGCAAAGCCCAAAGCCCTGGGTTTAGGGGCACTTCGGTGTTTTTTCAGGAGAATTTTACACCCCCTTCCCGATGGAAATTTTGTAAGTTTTTATATTTTTGTAATGTACACCCATAACTCTTCCTTGTCACAAAATTTGGTCCATTCATGGGCCTTAAGGGGAAAAATTTGCCCCGATTTTTAGGGGCGGTCTGACAACTCATCCCGACAGAAAATTTTGTCAGTTTTGGTGTTTTGGTAATGTATAGTCATACACCTTCCTTCTGGCAAAGTTTGGCGGATATGTTAGATGGGTTGAAATCGACCCGACTTTGGGGCCCCTTTTGGGGGCTCTGGGGGCCAAACCCGGCGGCTTCGTTCGAGCTGACAAGCTTTTTGTGAATGACATAGATAGTCTAAGAAACTTTAAGGGGTCAAATCTCATATGTAAAATGGGTTGACCACCGGTTGACCATTTCGGGACAGGCTCCCAGCTCAGACTATTCGAAAGACCGAGGAAGATCGCTCAGCGGCTGATAAATTCAGATCTTCCCCCAATAGACCGCTTCGGTAATGTATGCAAATTTTATAAATAGCTTTCAAACAAAGGTTGTTCTTGACAATCTGAAAGCTTGCCGGAGGCTTGCCGGACATAGCAACAAGTAATGTATGCAAACTGGATTCCAAGCATTGAGGTTCATTTATAAAAAGCAGGTTAATGGAAAAGCTCATCACTAGGTGCTCGGAGAATAAATGTGCATAAATTTGTATACATTACAGAACCGGTCTATATTCGCTCTTTGTAAAACAAACTCTTCTCAAAGTTCACAAAATAATGAATGACCCGACACACTCCATACCTACTACAACTTCAACCGCTCTGGTATTCGTCTTTGTGTTCCAAAGTCCACTCGCAATCGTTTCAGGTTTTCTTTCGTTCCCAATTCAATTCACACCTTCAATAACAATGTCACTAGATAACTAGTTTTCTCTTCCCCTGAGCGACCTTCCTCGCCCGATCTACACACACACACGCACACACACACACTCACACGCCCACACGCATACGTACCATGCATGGCTTTGCCTGCAGCTGTCTAATTCAGTTTCTAAGGTCCCCTCTCCTGATTCTCCTGTATTTTACTTGCCCTGTTCTTTTCTTTTTTCCTATTTCCTAATTTATTCATGATTCTTATTTCCCACTTGATCCAATTTAGATTGTCAAGTAATGTCCTAGGAGTTGGCCTTTTGTCTTTTAAATTTCTAGATTTTTAATGTATTCATGTAGCACGTGCACAGTTTTTCTTCTTTTATATGTCTCATTATTTCACATGTTCATGTATGTAATTTATCGTAATTAATTTATCATCAGCCAGTGGAGGCTAATTTTCTATGTATTTTTATATATCATGGACCAATAAAATGAATTGAATTGAAGTGAATTGAAAGATAATATGGACCATTGGACAGTTTTGAAAATGCGCAATATCAAAGATAGCAATGTCACAATTAAATTGAATTACAATGGAAATGTTCCTCACAAGAAAAAAAAAAAGAGAATAAGCGAAAAATTCATCTTTGAATTAAATGGTCTGGGTCACGTAAACATAACAATGTGTAAAGCATTAATTTGTCCCTCCTATTCTTTGACTGATTTCTAGGCTGGGAGTATATAAATAATTTATTTTCATCGTATCCGTAACGACAGGTGCATTGATGACTACATACACCATGATGGCGTCTTTGATTTTTCTCTTGCTGTTGACATGGACACTGCATGCTGCACCTTTCTCCGTGTATCAGAAAGTGGAAACAAACTTCCAAACGAGACCATTATCACATCCAGAATCTGTTCAGGAGTCGGTGCCCAAATGTATAAAGAGTGAAATGGAAAGATCTGCCTTTTGCGAAAATCTGAAGCTCAGTAGCGTACCAGATTATCTCCCATCGGACATTCAAATACTATCTCTTAAAGATAATCTAATCACGAACCTTTCTAATTCCTCATTTTTGGGATATCCTGAATTAACACACTTGGGTATTGGAGAAAATGATATACGAAATATTGAATCCGCCACTTTTCAGCCACTAGCATATCTTGTGTATCTAGATCTTTCTAGAAATGATCACCTTGAACGTCTGAATCCCAACATTTTTAAGTGGAGCCAAAGATTGTCTTCCATTTTAATTAACAGCTGCTCTTTGAAGTTTTATCATCAAAATAAGATATATGTTCAGCCATTCAAGCAAGTACGTAGTCTCTGGTTAGATTGGAATGTACTCACTCATATAAACATTACATGTCACCCAGAAAGCCAAGAGATTTTCGACATAATTTCCCTTAATGGTAACAATTTAATAGAACTCACACGTCAGACATTCAACCTGGATTGTGATGTCAATAAGTTGGACTTGAAAGGAAATAAAATCATAAACATTGACCCATACACTATTGCATCCCTGCGTGTGCAGTTTTTTTACTTTGGGAACGAGTATGTACTTGCCCAACCGGATATGTGGTACAATTTGTTATCTGGGATTGCCAGATCAAACACCAAACATCTGTCATTATACCATATTAGAGATGATGAATATTATCCGCACTTCTTTAGTCCTCTGACCAACTACCCTCTATCAACTTTGGAATTGATAAATACGGATTTAGATGATAGCATCAACAATGTCTTTACAAGTCTTGATCTCCTATTGCAACTCACTGTAGTATTAACATCCATTGATATCCCTACGGTAGAACCAGAATTTTTCTTTGGAATGAATAGGCTTCAAATACTCAATTTAGACTTTAATGGTATAAGGGAAATTAATCCTTTTAATTCTTCTTGGAGTCTAGTACATTTGCGTAAGATCTCTCTGTGTGGCAACATGTTGATGACAATATCGTCATATAATTTCCGAGGTTTGGCTAACGTATCTGTGTTAGACTTGGCCAATAACGAAATGCTGGGTTTTGTTCACGCAGAAGCTTTCAATGGACTCTGTGATCTTCAATATTTAAATGTGTCAGGCACAGGTCTCATATACTTGTATTTGGATGCCCCTCTTCTAAAGTCCATGACTTTTACTGATTCAAATCAAAATTGTTTGATACCAGGAGAAACCTTTACATTTACTAGTTTATTAGAAACATTGAATTTTACTAATTCAGTAGTCATATTCGATGATCTTTGGAACTTTAAAAAAAACTTGTCTCTCTTTGATGGTTTGAGTAACCTTACTCATGTATCCTTAAAAAGCAATCAAATAGTATTGTTGGTGTCAGGACTGTTTCGAGGACTATCTGCATTAGAATTTCTGGATCTTAGCGATTGCCAAATTAAGTATATAACAGCGAATACCTTTCTGGGACTAATTTCTCTTCGTACGCTAGCCCTTGAACAAAACTATATTCAACAACTCCCTGTTAATCTGTTTATAGATCTAAAGGAGTTAGTAACATGTAATCTAATGAGGAATGATCTTTACTATCTTGACAGCCAAACATTCGCCCATACTACATCTTTGAAAACATTACTTTTAGCTGTCAATCAATTTCAAGATTTCAATCGCAGTACATTTGATCCTATTTTTGCTACATTAAGGACTATTGATATTTCACAAAACCATTTGGTATGTAATTGTGAGCTTACATGGCTTGTGGAATGGTTAAAAGGTCCAGTAAAGGTCCTTAACATTACATTTTGTTCACCAATATCTGAAACACTTGCACCTTTACGTGGAAAACCATTGTTAACTTTTATTCCTAATGAGCTTTGTGGGTTGAACATACTTCTCGTGTGTTTGATTCCGCTTGCAGCTATTGGACTTATTACAACACTATTTGTTGTGTATCATTATCGTTGGTATGTGAAGTTCAAATTATATTTGCTAAAGCTAGCTGTTTTAGGATATGAAGAAGTTTTAGATGCACGTGATCATGGTGACTTTGAATTTGACCTCAACATCATGTTCCTAGAGGACGATGCGCCGTGGGTGGCGGACTACCTTAAACCAGTTCTTGAAGAAAGGCTTCCAAACTTCAACAGAAACGCAATCGGTGACGACGATCTAATCCTTGGTATGCACTACTTTGATGCAGTATTTTATGTTATTGAGAAAAGCTTTAAGACGATAATATTGATAAGCCGAGCTGCTGTTCAAGACAGTTGGTTCATGATCAAATTCCGAATGGCCTTTGAACATGTCAACGATGAAAGAATTGAGAATGTGGTATTGGTATTCCTTGACGACCTCCCGGATGCAGAGATTCCATTCCTGGTGAGGCTGTACTTGAGTGAGCGTAGGACGTACCTGGAGTGGGTGGAGGATGAGAGAGGCCAGGAGTTCTTCTGGGATGAACTAATTCTGACCCTTCAAAGAGATAATGTGAGATGGAACAACGTAATCCCACCGGAGTAGCTAATTCTGCCTTTAAGCTTTCTTTCCCAGTGTGCATCTAGATGTATATATATATATATATTTTTTTTTTTTTACCTCTTCCATCTCTTTTTTTTCCCCTTTTTCCTTTTTAAAGTTATTTCTTGTTGAACTTTTCATGTTATATGAACCTGAATTTCATTCTAAATTGAATAATAAAGAAGCCCTTATTGCCGTAATTGTTAATGAATTTATATTTCAAAATATCAATTACTTTTTATTCCGACCAACACTCTTGGACTGTTTGATGGCAAATTGGTCTACTGTTATGATGTCCATATAACGTGCTATGTTACTCCATGTGTATCATCAATCTGTCATCTCTCTATTTTTTCCCTTCTTTCTGTAAAAATACATGTGTATGAAGTTTTAAGAGTAATTGAATTGAAAATGGACAGAAATATTTAATGAGGCAGTCAGCAGCAAAATATGAATGGATTTACTGCATGAATTGAACAAAATGTCTGAGTTATAAAGTAAATTGCACTTTGAGTATTTCATTAAATATGTTGAAGATGAGTAACAAGCAACACAATTCAGGGTCGTTGCAACAAAACCTCGAAGGGGGGGGGGGGGGGGGGAGGGGTGTCGGACCAAATTATTGGCAGCAAAAACAAAAAGTAACAGTAAGTTTCCAAAAGAGAAGCAAAAAGGACTTCATAATTTCAGAATTTTCATACAATGGTAAAAAAGTGCTTCAGTGTTTAAGTTTGCAGACAAAGTTGTTGCTTTGTCGAGCTCTGTACATTTGTACTCATTTCAAGTTTGGAATAAATAGGCTACTTTTCTATAAAAATACATATTATGATATAAGTACGTTGCTGATGTTATACTTATGATATATATTGTTATGTTTTTGTCATGTGTTACTATTATTATTATTATTATTATTATTATTATTATTCTGATCACTGATTTTATATTCGAACAAAATACTTGATGGATATGTCAATGAAGTTCAATGAATAAATATATACATAAATACATACATACATACATATTATACTTTTCTATGATTTCCATGAAGTAGTAATTCTAACATTGTAGCATGTTCAACAGCATAGGTCTGTTTGTAATGAGCTCATTTTACTCGTTTTTAACGTGCTCAAAATGAAGCTTGCATGCACTTGTACATATTTTTCATCCCATACTTATTGCACTACTACTGGCTTACCACTGGTTCATAAATGTAATGTATATAAATTACATTCATACATTACATCTTTGATATAAAAAACATACATTTTCTTGATTATAATTGCTCCCCCAAATGTAATAAATGTAATGTATTTAAATTACATTCATACATTACATCTTTGAAATAAAAAACATACATTTTCTTGATTATAATTGCTCCCCCCCCCAAATGAAGGTTGAAGGGGTCTCGTCGCCATGCTTTAGTGGTATTACTAATGAATTCAAATAAAAATTTGGACTTTGAAGTGTAGATATGGATGGCATGGTATGAGGGAGGGGTTAGGACAGTGGGCCAAATTCAGAAAAGTAGAAAAAATACAGCAATTGCTTTTTCAAGGCTTTTGCTTGCATGTTTTGATATTTCAACCTCTAGCAATAGCTTACAATTCTATTCAGAAAATCATGAGATTTTAATCAAAAGCTTGTTATTATACGTAAGCTTGTCATATTTGTAAATGCTTACTTGTAGAAGAATAAATTGCTTTCATGTTTCTTTTGATTTTTTTTCTCAGTGTTCTCACAGGAGCCATAGCAATTGCTTCTGCTTAAGTGACCTTTTACCTTTAGCCTAAGGCAATTGTTAGTTTTACATGTTCGACCTTTTTTTCTTCTTCTGTTACTTATATATATATATATATATATATATATATATATATATATATATATATATATATATAATTGTGATGGTTGCGTAGCTTAAATTAAAGTTCCTCAGGGCTGTCCTCCCTAGTGATTAAGGCATTGGCGTTCTGAGCCAACGACCCGGGTTCGGTTCCCGGCGGAGACATTTTTTCAACCTTTGCAAAAATTCAAAAGGGAGGACAGCTCTGGGGAACTTTGATTTAAGCTACGCAACCATTATTCTCTCATTTTCATTTCTCACAATTATAATTATTTCCACGAGAGTTGCCAAAGCTGTTGTATATGTTATTTCCTTACGATATATATATATATATATATATATATATATATATATATACATATATATATATATATATATATATATACAGGGTTTGCCCTTAACTTTTTTTTAAACTAGCCAGACGGACTAGTTAGCTCTAATTTTGGGTAGTCCGCCAGAATTTTGACTAGCCACGATGAAAATTGACTAGTCTACCAGCCTCATTTTTTTAAAAGCATAACAAACTGTTTACGGAGACGGAATCTATCCAGTTGGCAATAAACATTCTTTTCTCTGCTGCTCTGACCCCCCCCCCCCCCAACAAAACAAAAAAAATAATAATATGGCGCAAACATCCTATAAGGGTTATCCTTTTGGCTGAATTGATGCCCTCTCAGTAATTTATTTTGAATATTGTACTGATATCTTCCTTGTATTGTTTTGTAAATTATCCCATTTAATGTAAATCATATTTTATACCGACTCTTTGAGTAAAATAAAAGGAAATGTTGTTACCTTATTACCCCTGAGTGACGGTTCAGATTATGTAATGTTGCACTTTGATCAGGAAAATGGTGAATACACGAGTGATATTTTACTACACAACACCATTTCACACTTCAATTATAGCGAATTAATACCAAGTCAACGGACTGGCATTTGAATTTACCCTGATATTCAACAATTCAACTGCCATCATGACATTTATTGATGAATCTTCATGTAGCACTGCAGCCTCTGCCACTATATTAACATATAACTGTGTAACTGTTACATGATCTCTTACTTTATAGTACGAGAACATGCCACAGTTACACACTGGCAGATGTCTATTTATAATTTTTTTTTTTATCTGCCCACAGAATTTACACAACTGGGTAGATCATAACTCGGTAAGAAGAAATCCTACCAAAATTATTTTGGTTTCATTCACAGATGAAACACAAAATCCGTTATTAATGTTAAAGTTCAGTCAAAATATCAATGTATAATGCATCCAGTTTTGTTATGATTTGATAGAAAGAAAAAAAAACAACTAAAAACTAACGGGTTTTAGAATGGTTAGGGGAATAAAATGTCATAAAAAACATGAAAGAGATCGTGAAGGATCAGTAAAATATTTTGACAAAGAAAAAGACGCAAGCAAAGTCACGATGTACAATGTAGTCCACTAGCACGACTAGGGGGCGAATACAGGCTGTGCTTCGTGCAAGCACAGGTACAAATATACTGAACGAGATTGGATCAAACTAAGCTTTAAAACAACAAAAATACCCCTAAAAAACAAAATTACCGTAAAATAATTATTTGCTTTTGAAAATTATACTATTGTTACCCGAAACAACTCCCAGAAATAATGACTTTCAAGGAGTTAATTTCGACATAAAGACGTACTCCGGAACGGAAAGCCAATACGAGAAATTATGTGTTTGACAGCAGAAGGCAAACTCATGAATATTCAACAAGCAGTCCTGAGTATCTCGGTGACGATGGTATTATTATTATTCATGAGTCTGTACCGCGAAGTTTGAATTTTCCTTGCTCCTCGAATAAAGGCTGTGCTTTTGTGCAGGCACAGGTACAAATATACTGAACGAGATTGGATCAAACTAAGCTTTATTAAAACAACAAAAATACACCTTAAAAAAAATTTAATGTAAAGCAATTCCTTGCTTTTGAAAATCATACTATTGTCACCCAAAACAACTCCCAGAAATAATGACTTTCGAGGAGTTTCGACATAAAGACGTACTCCGGAACGGAAAGCCAATAATATGAGAAATTATAATGTTTTTGACAGCAGAGGGCAAATCATGAATATTCAACAAGCAACCCTGCGTATCTAGGTGACGAATGTATTTATTATTCATGAGCCTGTACCGCGAAGTTTGAATTTTCCTTGCGCCCCACATTTTTCGAGCGATGAAAAAAGTCTCGTTCGAAAAAATATAATTCTATTTTCCTATTAATCAGAATTTTCAATTCAATTTAATACAATGTGATACTTATTTTTGAATCGTGATGCAGCGACTGGGTGGGTAACCGTTTCTAGTTGTGCTATATTTTAGGTGACTGGAAATGTACTGTTTTGGGTGGTGACGTTATATAGGCATATTGACAGCTGACGATAATCGAATAACCCATTACGCCATATCGTGAAGCCCTAGTATGCACGATATCGTATTTTGTCCAATAAAAAAAAAAAAAAGAAAAAAAAAAAGGGGGGGGGGGGGGGGGGGACGTAAACATACCAGTGCGCCCTTTCTCGTCGTAAACACATCTGACACATGTACGTACATGTACATGTATGTGCAAACACACACAATTAGCTACATCTAGGTACCTCTCTCGTGCTGCATTGTAGCTAGCTCTCGTACGTGCTCGCTACAGCTTGGTAAGCTGAAATATCAAGTGTGAGTCGACAGCGAACGCATGCTTGCGCGGATTTTATAGACTTTAAGATGAAACAAATCTGACATATTAAATACTTTACATGTAGAGCATATTGTCAATCACTGATTATTAATTGTTTGAATTTGAATCATTGTCGGATGTGTCGACAATGAGCATCGCTTTGTGCGACACTAGAGTGGTATTTTGGCTAGCCACACGGACTAGAAACTTCAGATTTTGGCTAGTCCGCCGTGATTTTTACTAGCCATTGGCTAGCGGGCTATCGTTAATGTCGAACCCTGTATATATATATATATATATATATATATATTTACCGTGCGTCCCAGAAAAAAAAACGAAACCCTAAAACAAAGGGTTACTGTGACCACACTATGTGCTCTATGACAATAACTATCTATTTTCCATAAGCTAGGAGTATCATGCTTTTAAATGATACCTTGATGGCATCCATCGGTACCCGCTTTACTGAGCAGCAGCATTTTGAAAATGACATGTAAAAACTCAGTTGTGCCGGATTTGGGTAAAACCATGAAAACATTAGGATCACATGCGATCATGACCCAAATACAACATGACTTTTAAAACCCTATGAGAAGACTGTTTTCATCTGTTTCTTTCAATAATGAGGGTAAGGATATTATGCCCTTATCATAAAGTAAAGGATGGTTAATGTTGGGGGTGAAGAAAGGGCATGTTGTATTGAAAAGGTACCTGCAGTCGATATGAAAAGCAATTTTTTTTGCGTTTTTCTGAAGTGAAATTACTTTTAAGAACAAAGCGGAATGTAAGGTGATATTTTTTAAAATAAAAGTAAAGTAAGTGACATTTTTCATTGTCATCAAATGAAAATACGAGGTAGAAAGGTTCGTAAGGCAGAGAAAACATCGAGATTATGGCAATTTCCCACCTCAGGAAGGGCACCTTTTCCATCACAGGAAGGGCAATTTTTCATCTTTTATTGAATATTTAATGAAATTGGAAATTTTGTGGGTGTATGCCCCTGACCGCCACTGGAAATTGGTTATTGACCCTTGTTTTATAAATTTCCGATTGAATGTATGCCATCACACAATGGAATTTCACGAATCATATCTCTTAAAGCTGGTATTTCAGTTTAGTCATTTCGCATGTGATCCTAACGTTTTCACTGTTTTACCCTAATCCGGCACAACTGAGTTTTTACCTTTCATTTTCAAAATGCTGCTGCTCGGTAAAGCATGTGTGGATGGATGCCATCAAGGTATCATTTAAAAGCATAAAACTTCTAGTTTATGGAAATAGATACTTATTGTCATAGAGCACGTAGTGTGGTCACAATAACCCTTTGTTTTAGGGTTTCGTTTTTTCTGGGACGTACTGTATATATATATATATATATATATATATATATATCACAAAATGTTCACAGGAACAAAGTTCCGACGAAATATATATACATGTATATATATACCATGATTAAGTATCATTTCCTTATGAAGCCTTAAAGGTGAAATATCGAAACAAAGATATCGTTTTTAACGGAGTATTTTATTCAGTCTAGTATCTCTCTTTTGTGAATCTCCATCATAGAACTTTAAACTTTATGTATATACACTATAATGAAAACAATAGCAATAATGATCGTAATGGTAATGATAATTAATTTTTCATTTATATTATCACAATATATTTCTCTGCACTTAATACATGTAATCAATGATCATGTAATGTTGATATCACAACTGCAATTCAAAATAAAACATCTTTCTCACTGATATTAGCTGGAGGGTGTCGATCATTAAGATAATGTTCTTTAAGGGAAAGATTACTTTAAGTAATTCGTCAGTTGATATTAAATGATTGTTCACTGAGACACTGACCCATTGTAATAAAGATATTAGCAGGATAAAAAAGAAGGGGAAAGAGAAGGGGGGGGGGGGAGCAATGAGACCCCTTTCATACCAAGGTTCTGTATGGGCTATCCCCGAGGTATAACCTGAGATGGACCCTTGATATGAAAGGGGTGTATATAGATGATGGTATAAGAGGTTTTAATATACACCTGCGGATGGAGAACGAGTCGGGTATGTAGGTGTAAACAGGGGTGGCAGAAGATGTAATTGATAATTGGAGAAGAGGAACAATTAAGAAAAAAAAAGGTTATTCTCTTAAATATTAAGTCCTTCGGACTTAAAGAGGACTATTTTGTCCCCGGCTTAAAACTCTCTTGGAATTGAAAATTTGATCCGGGACTTAAAAACAAGTGTTAAAAGAATAATATATTCATTCAGTAGCCGACTACCTAGATGCTTTCTTATTCAGATATTTTCATTAATTTTATCACCAATGCCATACTTAACCGTCTTTCAACACGAAGAGGTACAAATTTGTATGTAGCAAAGGTGCTGTTTTAATATAGTTTAAATTTGCATCTAATTCACTTTGAAAATCAATTATAATTAGGAACAGAGTTGTGGAATAAAAAAACAAAAATATCCCGATCACGAAGCCTTGGCCATGTTGGCCCGGGAAGATCTTGGCTGGGTTGCGAGAGAGAATGGGAAAGGAAACGCTGGATCGCCACACCGCTTTACTAGGGCTGTTCCAAGGATCTGGACTGTGACAGTAAAAACAAGTACTTTACTTGAAACTCCATCTCTCATGATTTTGATTTTTTTTTTTTTTTGCCGCAACAGTATATAAACTATCCGCCCCATATCATCCCCCCGGAAATGTAGAATTTCTAGTCCCTCTTACTGAATTATCCACGTTCCACCCACCCCCTTGTTTACCCTTCTTCTTCTTCTTGTTTTTGTTGTTGTTGTTGTCAACTCCGTGGAGGTTTATACGCACTCAACTTGTCACCCCACCCCTATCTGGAGATTACTAAAATTTTCCATATGAGGAACTATTATTCAGCATTTGTGAAAGAAAACAAAATTTAAAGGATGGCAGGAAGATGATATAACATTATAGTCCTATTCGGCAGCAGTATAAAGTACACTTTTTATTTTTGTCTTTGGAGCAGTTGAATAAATGTAGTTCAGTTGTCAACCTCCGTTCTGTCCTCGCTCGTTCTCTCTCAATCGTGTTAGTGATTGGTTTTGCTATAGCGCCATCACGGTGCACGAACCTGGGAATTAAACGGGTCATTTTTTTCCCCATTTGGACAGAACAACTTAATTCAACTTTGGGCCTGTATTTATACCACATATTGTAGCAAGGGCGGGTCGAGGACTTTATATGGAAAATAGAGGGGCACAATGCGGAAATTTTTCTGAGTAGACAGCGAGAGAGAGAGAGAGAGAGAGAGAGAGAGAGAGGGGGGGGGGGGGGAGAAAAACGGGTGATCATATTTTCAGGTGCCATTACGATCGGAATTTCGAAAGGGGATGTGACACTTTTTTTGGTTGTGTACTTATTGTATGCCACATGCCACATGGGTTTCAACTGGGGGGGGGGGGGGGGGGGGTGTACTAGCTTATTGTGCCTCTTCTAAATCCGCCATTGCCAGACATTAATTTTTTACCTTCCATTCGTAGGATGCACATTTTCTTGCTTTCTGCGACCTCCTTAGTTCTATCTCTCTCTCTCTTTTTCCTCTCGCCCTCTTCTCATTCTCCATCTCTTCCTCCAATCTCTCTTATTACTTTGTTTCTCCTCATCTTTACTCTGATAGAGATCAATTTTAGCAGTATGATATCATTTTTTCTTTTTCTATAATTCTCTGTATTTTCATATATATTTGATTACATTCATCTTCATGTTGTCATGGTTGTGTTACCTTTATAATCAACTCAGTTCAGTCACACATTCTTCTATGTGTATGTTTCCACAAATAAAGAAGCGTCAAAAGCGATTACAAGATATAGTCATATTTGGAGAGAAAGGAATGAGTTTAGGAGAAAGTCGAAAAGAATTCTAGAGAGCAGAATTTCGAGGGAATCAGTCTGATTCTACTTTATATCCACACCCCCAAACAAAAAAAACCAAAAAAAAAAAAAACCAAAAAAAAAAAAAACCAAAAAAAAAACAACAACAAAAAACAACAAAAACAACACAACAACAACAAATGGCTTAGATTTAAAAGGATTGATATGAAAAGAAAATGTAGAAAATAAAAAAAGGAAATGGCAGAGAGTACAGACTGTAAAGTGTGAAAATATGGAACAAATGGGAGTACAATAGGCAATAGGTGAAGCAAAAAAAAAAAGTACGAAATATCTGATTTATAGTGTGTGTTCTGCTGGTGGATACAATGAGTTCAAATAAGACATTAGAAACCCAGAGATGGTATTTATTTTTTTTTTTATAATAATATATGTTTTCTACAGGAAATGTTTCACATAACTTTATAGATTACATTGACGTATATTATAAAAGACATATAAAACTAGAGGGGCCGTCAAAGGCGGCAGACCCACGCCTTGGCGGTGCTACAGAGTAGTTGCAATACTATACTATGGGGTCAAAACTGAAATCTACATTGGGTGATTTCACGCTCGGTGTTGGTGTTTGTGGTTAGTGTTTATTTTGCCGCGAAATCATGATCTAACACCGACTATGAAATGAGAAAAAAATCAGTCGGTGTGAGGTGTTGACCTCTGATTTTCTGACGTAGTTCCGGTTGCCGGTGTTTAATTTTTGTCAGATGTTGTCTGCTGAACCGAGCTCGGCAGCCGGTGTTTAATTTCATGTACAAAATTCCGTTCACTAATACTATACCCTAGGGAATAAGAAATTTTCATTTCACGTTCGGTGTTGGTGCTGGTGTTGCTACTTGTATGCTAGATACGGGAAATTTGGAGGATTAGCCGTGAGAAATAAAGTCAGTAGGCATCATTCGAAGTGTAATTTTACAGGTGTTATGAGGTAGTATGTTCATATAGGTCTGAAATTAAATCTAGGCCAACATTTGGTCCAACGTTCGATCTAGAGCACACGGAAAGGAACTAGATCTACCTTTGCTTTTTAAAGGGGCGGAATGAGTGAATAAAAAATCCTACCTAGTTTTTTTTCCAGATAGATTTGATAAATATGATGTTCGATATTCCGTAGTAAAAGACCCAGAGAATCCACATTATTAACTAGGATGAGTTCTAAATCAACAATCACAATGCAAAAGTAATGAAACTTCACGGCTAATCTGAGCCGATGCCCGAAATTTGGCCGTTTGCCATGTACGCGCTGGGCCGTCCGATCCGGCGTCTAGCTGCATTAGCTACCGCAGCATTTTCTGCTGCAAGTGAGAAACTCGAGAGAAATTAAATCTAAACTTACTGTTCCTATCAATACTATCCATTTCTGTGAAGTTTCTTACCGGTCTCTAGATCAAATAAGGATTGCTTTTAGAATCACCGGACTACTCGGGCAATTTTACGATATTCTAGACTAATAATTCAGTAGTTAAAAACATTTTTACCCACGCCGATGAAATCGGCAGGGTTATGTAAAGGGTTCCGTATGTTTGTATGTTTGTTTGTTTGTTTGTTTGTTTGTTTGTTTGTGTACAAGATAACTAGAGAACGGGTGAACGGATTTGCACCAAATTTTCAGGGATTGTTTGGATAGTGACAGGAAAGAATCGATTAAATTTTGGTGATGATTGGTTGATCCCAGCAAATTCTGTGAGACTTTCTAGTTTAGACTCTGTAGTATAGTATATGTAAAGATCACCGTTTCGCACGTATCAGATTTAAGGAGCCGATACCGATATCCCAACAAAGCGCATCGATAGCTTAACACTGGTAATGGCGTCAGCACCATTCTCAACGAAGAAGAAAAAAATGTTTTTAACTACTGATTTATTAGTCTAGAATATCGTAAAATTGCCCGAGTAGTCCGGTGATTCTAAAAGCAATCCTTATTTGATCTAGAGACCGGTAAGAAACTTCACAGAAATGCATAGTATTGATAGGAACAGTAAGTTTAGATTTAATTTCTCTCGAGTTTCTCACTTGCAGCAGAAAATGCTGCGGTAGCCAATATGCAGCTAGACGCCGGATCGGACGGCCCAGCGCGTACATGGCTAACGGCCAAATTTCGGGCATCGGCTCAGATTAGCCGTGAAGTTTCATTACTTTTGCATCGTGATTGTTGATTTAGAACTCATCCTAGTTAATAATGTGGATTCTCTGGGTCTTTTACTACGGAATATCGAACATCATATTTATCAAATCTATCTGGAAAGAGACCGGTAAGAAACTTCACAGAAATGGATAGTATTGATAGGAACAGTAAGTTTAGATTTAATTTCTCTCGAGTTTCTCACTTGCAGCAGAAAATGCTGCGGTAGCCAATATGCAGCTAGACGCCGGATCGGACGGCCCAGCGCGTACATGGCAAACGGCCAAATTTCGGGCATCGGCTCAGATTAGCCGTGAAGTTTCATTTCATTTTCATTTTCAATTTAATTTCAGACCTATATGAACATACTACCTCATAACACCTGTAAAATTACACTTTGAATGATGCCTACTGACTTTATTTCTCACGGCTAATCCCCCAAATTTCCCGTATCTAGCATACAAGTAGCAACACCAGCACCAACACCGAACGTGAAATGAAAATTTCTTAATCCCTAGGGTATAGTGTTAGTGAACGGAATTTTGTACATGAAATTAAACACCGGCTGCCGAGCTCGGTTCAGCAGACAACATCTGACAAAAATTAAACACCGGCAACCGGAACTACGTCAGAAAATCAGAGGTCAACACCTAACACCGACTGATTTTTTTCTCATTTTATGGTCGGTGTTAGATCATGATTTCGCGGCAAAATAAACACTAACCACAAACACCAACACCGAGCGTGAAATCACCCAATGTAGATTTCAGTTTTGACCCCATAGTATAGTATTGCAACTACTCTGTAGCACCGCCAAGGCGTGGGTCTGCCGCCTTTGACGGCCCCTCTAGTTTTCTTCTTCGTTGAGAATGGTGCTGACACCATTACCAGTGTTAAGCTATCGATGCGCTTTGTTGGGATATCGGTATCGGCTCCTTAAATCTAAACAGCGGTGTATACGTGCGAAACGGTGATCTTTACATATACTATACATATATAGAGTCAAAACTAGAAGGTCACACAGAATTTGCAGGGATCAACCAATCATCACCAAAATCTAATCGATTCTTTCCTGTCACTATCCAAACAATCCCTGAAAATTTGGTGCAAATCCGTTCACCCGTTCTCTAGTTATCTTGTACACAAACAAACAAACAAACATACAAACATACGGGACCCTTTACATAACCCTGCCGATTTTATCGGCGTGGGTAACAAACAAACATACATACAAACATACGGAACCCTTTACATAACCCTGCCGATTTTATCAGCGTGGGTAATAACATTTCATTCACAAACAGAGATACATTTCAGCGGTGTACATAACAGGGTAATCAGTCTTACCATACTACAACGGGGTAGTACCAAAACAATTCGCATTACATTCAGCGTCTGTTGAGAGACAGAAGGGCGTTAACCGAATGCTAAATGTGATTCGTTAACGCCCTTCTGGCTCTCAGCAGGTTGTTTTGACATTAAATGAACAAAAAAAGAAAGAAAAACAACAACAAACAAAATTTGTATTAAAATGTGTATGCGTAAAGGAGATATTGAGAAAAATTATAAGTGCATACAAACAAAATATAGTAATAACGTACTTAATCTTCATATCAATGCCGACATCTGTTTGATAATGAGGTAATGATTATACATGAATGTAACCGATCTGAAAATAAATAAAATCGTGTTCTTAGTGAATATCAGATGTGCATGCTCTGAGGACATTGCCAAATATTCACGATTACAAATCAGGGCGTCATAGAAACATAAAAATGATAAAATCTATAGATACTATGGAAAGAAATACAGCTGATAAGTGCATATAACAATAAAATACAATATGAATTTTAGATGAATCAATGTAATATCCAAAAAAAAGAAAAAAAGAAGCAAAGATAAAAACAAAATGAAAGGAATCGTTGAAAATCTTAAGCTACAATGTGATTTTCAATCAAATGAATATAAATATGGCAAAGAGAGATCAAAACAGAATTAAAAACAAAAACACAGCTCGTAATGGGCAAATAATAATTCATCTTTTATGAAAATGCTCTGAATAATGCGGACAGTTCATAACGTACGAACTTCAGTCTTGTCTACCATTTATATTTTCTATATAAAGTCCAAGATAATTGGTGTCAGTAAAAAGATGTTTTCATCTTTTGATCCTGTCCAGAAAGAAAGAAAATGTATTTTGAAGGAATTGTGTGGACAGTGATGACATGAAAGTCTTCACCGCGGTTATATCCTCTCATACTATGTTTGCATATGAAGTCCAAGACAATTATCGTTTTTTTTGAACAGATGTTTTGATCTTATTACCCTGCCGGAACGAGCAAACAGTTTAGGTGATTAACAAGCAAGCAACACATTCGATGACGCATAAGTTTCTGTAAAAACGTACTGTCAACACTGATGACGTCATAATGATTATGGACATATTTATCCTGACTAAAATTATAATAAAATAATAAGGGCAGAGAGTATACAAGACAAGGGGCGTAGATAGCGGCGAGGGGGGGGGGGGGATGGGGGGAATGCATCCCCCCACTTTTCGGGTGGGAGGGGGGGGGGAATGGTGTGTACAAACATTCCCCCCCCCCAGGTTTCACCCCACCCCCCCAAAAAAAAGTGGTGGAAAATATACATTTCTATATTATGTCGTAGATAAATATAATTTGATATATTATATCCATTAATTTATTTTTATATATTCTTTATTTCAATATAAATGTTATATATCTGTGTACAATATTGTAGATTTATATGAATTCATTAATATTTATCTTCAATGCTGTCTTGGCTTCTGATTTTTCCCGATATATTTTTACACCACTAGAAAGTGAAAACCATCTACTTCAAATTATACAACATGGGTGTTGATCTTGGAGTGATATGGAGGTATAATTTTTTTTTAATGAAGTGGGGGGGGGGGGGGGTGCTGGCCTGCATGTGTTACCATCCCCAAATATATTTAGAGGTGAATTTTTTTTTTCGAAGCCACAATGCAGAAAAATTATTTATATTAAAAGCACATGTAATTATTCTGGATTTAGAGGGTTCAGTCGGTAACTTTCCTTTATAACGCAATTCTGCAAAACTGAAATGAAAATATAGTCACAGGAATCGAATGTGGTGAAGAAAGAGGGAATACATCACACCCAGTATTTATCGAGGATGATGATGACCTGTGTCATCATCACCCAACTATACATAGAAGAATTATGAAATGACAATCATAACATGTAGGCCCGGTCAGAAGCACAGCTCCGGGCGTTGCATGTGGGCACAGTGCCCCTTCTTTTCCCTTTAACTTCAGATAAGTAGTCCCATTTTTCTTTCGAGTAAGTCCCAGTTCCATATTCTTTTAAGTGCCCATTTTGATAGTTACACCTCACCTTACCTTTGATAAATGCTCCTATTTTAACGAGAGCATTTCCCCCTTTTAATCCTTTTTATTCCTTTTAATGTAACAAGTCATTTTTTTCTTTGTAATATATGGACACTGATTTAATTTTTCTACTTTATATAAGATTATTTTCCCGTTCTTATAAATGCCCCTTTTCCGGTGTTATAAGTGGCCATTTTCACCTGTGATGAACTGCCTTTTCTACACATTCATTTATTTTTCTAATAATTGAAGTGTCCTTTTCCCCATGATACCACGTTTCCCTTTTCCATAACATGTGCCCCTAATCTAAAGTGACTTAGAGCCAGTATTCCCAAATGCTCGCTCGCTACGCTCGCTCGTATTAAAAGTATAGCTTATTAAATAAATTTTCATTGTGAGATTTTGCAATTACATTGTAATTGGTATTTTTTGCTCGCTCGCTTGGCTCGCTTGATCAATATTCAAATCATACTACAAAATTGCAAAGCTTGATGCTAAAGTTGTATCTTGGATATGTAAAGAGAAAAACCATATACATGTTTACACACCCTCACCCCACATTATATATATATATATATATATATGCATGTGTGTGTGCGTGTGTATACACACACACAAAAAACATATTTATTTTAAACCACTCAAGCTCCCCAATATGGCAGAGTGATTTACTTTGCAATATTAGTGCATATAGGGGAACGAGCAGTGCCCTGTCGATTCAAATTCTAAACTCCTTGGCCAGTATTCTGTACTCCGGTTTAACTTAAACTCCAGTCTAAGTTAAACCAGAGCTTTAACTAAAACTGACTTAAACCACTAGTCCAGTCTATTTTTTTTTGGTAAAAAGTTAAAACCAGACAGACTGGAGTTTAAATTGAATTAGAGTTCAGAATGTGATTTTCTAAAACTCCGGTTTAAAGGGCAGGTTTAGACTTGGTTTAAATCACATTTAGACCGCGGTTTAAGTTGAATTGGACTTTAGAATACGGGCCCTTGTGTCCATGTCATACATGGCAAAGAAAACACAAGTATTGTATACATTTGGATGAAAAAAGCTCTTCATCCAATAGATTTCATTTCTCTGAACATTCTGTGTTTTGTAAAATAATTTCCAGCCTTGGTAAGAGAAAATGCCTCTGTTACCCCACCATTACTTATAGAGAAAGCACACTTGGCCGACATCTCACGAGACCGACGAAACAAAAAATACATACGACAGTATGGAAAAGAAGAATGTTCTGAAAGGTCCACAAGACTTATAGCTTATGAGAAAGACAGCCCAGGAGACTGACAAAGCAAAGAAATACACAAGGGAAGATAGGAAAAATGAAAGTTTCGTTGGCTGTCTGTCTCATAGGCTTTAATCATAACATTTACTTTGTCTGACAAGTTTAGCAAGACTTTTTTGTTTGATTAATTAAAATGATAATTCAAAGTGAAACTGAAGACTTTCAATGAAATTGATTAAAAACCAGCACTCTCTATCTCAGTTGTTGAATGTCTTTTTTATATTCAAGTAATTGTCAATTGCCTGAAAACAGATTGCTATTATTTTTCACTTTCGCAGTCGTAGAGAACGCCTGAATGATGAATACTTTGATATGTAATCTTGGTTTCCATTTTGACTTTCATTTTGCCTGTGCAGTTCAATATAGGTGAGGTTGATCCTTTTGCGTCATGAGTTGAACATAGACTTCATTTTCAGAAGAATTAATTAACTATAATTATTTCATATACGATATGTTACGTGCATATTTTTTTACTATTTTTTTCTGGCAAATAGATTCGTGATCAGACCTTGATCATATGTTGATAATATGATACTTGTATCCCTAATTTGTCAATTTGTCTACAAATATCAGTGTTCTACTTTATTATGTCAGACACCAGGTCTGTTACTAGGAAGGGGCTGCGTTCGACCACCGCCCCGCCCCGCCCCCGCCGCCCCCTCCCCCAGCAGAGATCTGCCTTCGAGAGGGGAGATTTTCATGTATTTACCATTTACATTCATTTAGCTGGTTATTACCATTATAAAAGACAAAAGAAAATTATTATGATATTTGATGAATGGAAAAATTACACCATCGGTTAATTACTGAGAACCAATGTAACCGACAATATACTTTGGTTTTGAATCATAATGAATGCATGTGCGATCACTCGAACAATCTATAGTCAGATAATGGAAATTGATGTAATGAACGATCTGATCCAATACAATCGTTATTTATAATACTTTCACGTCACTCGAAAGCATAAGTTGTGCTCTTCAGTTCTTCTGCCAGTTTAGAAAACACATACATCAAACTAAAAATTTCATAATTGTCTACATAGCAGTGTTATTACAGAATAATATATGAATATCTTTTAAGTTCTCCTCTTTTGTATTTGCTATCATTATCTGAGCTTCTCCGTCTCTCTTTCTGTCTCTCTCTGTGTCTCTCTGTCTCTCTCTTTTGCTGTGACCATGTACATATGTAGGCCTACATGCATGTTTATCTTAAGAGCCATATATGATATTTGATTGCTGACAAAGATAGTAATTTTTTCCTGGAAGATGAATTTAATAGAACTAAATAATTATCCTATCCAAACACAATCTACTTCTTATCTCTCATGGTTTGGACCATGAACACCCAAGCCTAGAATTGTGATCATTTTTTATTCCTGTAGAAGTGATGTGCTCAGAACTTCATTTATTTTGAACCAGACAAGCTACCCTATCTGGCAGGGACAGTCGTAATTCACTTTGTAATAGCAGTGTTTACTGTAACAAGCAATGCCCTATCTATTCCAGTTCTAGTGTCCATATCATACACAGCAAAGAAAACACAAGTATTATTGTGTGAACCTTTGGGACCCCCCCCAAAAAAAAAAAAACAACAAAAACAAACAACAAACAAACAAACAAGTCTTCATCCAACATGTTTCATTTCTCTGAGCATTATGTGTTTTGTAAAACGTTTCTTAGCAATGGTAGGAGAGAAAATACTTCTCTATCCCCTCATCACTGGAGACAGAAATACAACTGTATAGACCCAAGCTCGATCACATACACTTGTAATCTTATAATATCTTGATTTATTTTCATGCTCTCTTGCTTCCTTCTTTCTCCATTTGATATTTCCTTGTCAAAGAAGAACTCAAAGAGCACAATTTACCTTATCTGCATCATTTATTTGTGAAAATAATATTGAGAGTGAAACCGCAGCCTTTGAAATAAAGTGATTGATAGAAACCAACACACTCTAATGATGTGCTGGCAGAGAATTAAAGGGACCGAAAAGTCGCCAATCGTGGTGTTTTGGAGCTTGGCCCGGCTCGGGTAATATTCAGGAATCTCCGTACATCTTCGGTAAACGCATGAATTGTGTGTATGCAGCATGCATTCGACCGGAGAAAGACGAACTGAAAAACCCAACTGACAAACTACCCCACCCTCTACGGCAATTTTGTTCGCTGCTCAAAGATTGTTGTTATGCACGGCCTTGTAATAGGGGCAAGCGAATGAAATTGAACGTACATGGATATCGAGCGGTTGCTCCCTTTAAGCTAAGTATCACTCTACGTTGTCTGCGCACTGTATCATCAGTTGTTGAGTACTTTATATTCACATGATTTGTTGATTGCTTGAAAATAAATTGATATTTTCATTTTGGTGCGGTAGAGAGTTATTAAACAATGCTTACTTATTTCATCTCGGTTTTTCATTTTGACTTTCATTTTGCCTGTGCTGTTCACTGGATGAGGTTGATCCTTATTTTTGTGTGTGTCGTGAGATGAAAGTGGTCAGGACTTCTTTTTCAGAAGGATTAACGGTAACTATGAATATTTGTATACATTTTATTATGTAATGTTTATAATTATTTTGTAGCGGTACTGATTTTTTTTTTGTTGGACATGGATTGGTGATCAGACCTTGAATATTTGATATATTTGTATCCTTGAATGGCATTTTGTCTACAAATATCCGTGTTCTGCTTCTGTCAGACATCGGGGCCTGTATACTTCAGAAGTATGAGTGTTTTACTCAGTTTTCGGCTTAGATAAAATACTTAGCTAACTTCACAAGTCAGTTGATTTTTTGGCTAAGTAGTTTACCATGAATCTAAGAAAGCTAGCTAGCAGACTTAAAGGGATTGATGAACTTTGTGAAAAATTCAAAAATCAGCTCAAATGCCAGTGAATTCTGTGCAATCCTCTAACTACATAATAGGATGAGTGAAAATATGAGAGAAAAATGGAACCCGTTCACTATCCTAAAAAAGAGAAAAAAGCGATCGACCGCAATAGCGCAAGTCGCTCGGCTCCTTCGCTGCGCTGCGGCGCGCTGCAGTCACAAAAACCAAGCACTATAGCGCTTGGCGATTTCAGAGCGGGTTTCCAGCCCGTGAAGAAATAGGGATTCGTTCATTGTACGGTATTCTGTGATAGAACCGTAAGAGTTCTTTAGGGCCGGTGGTACTAGTATCCCGACATCAATGTTCAATCGTAAATATCCTGATATATAAACGACCGATATCAGCTTATAAAACTCAGGCGATTCCTGTCTGACCTAAACATGCTAAAGGTTTGCAATTATGATTACAGCATTAGCTGGAACAGTGATTTTTTTTTTCAATCCTGGGCAAAGTTAATCAATCCCTTTAAGCCAGTTACTTGCAAGTCCGGAATGGCTGGCACTGGGGCTGGCGGTGGTATTATACGCGGGTCATTATAAGCTGTGCACGAGCAAATTAAGAATGCATATTGACACATTGACCATCGCCTTGTTGCCAGCAACCGATGGCAAAGAAATAAAGAAAACCATCTTTTCTGAAGCGGACTTGGCCAGGGTCTAAATAACTCGATAGCTCTTGCCACGTGATACTTATAACATCTTTTTAAAAAAAATTACTACACTATTGGTACTGTCTTCATATGCACTGTCTTTTTTTTCTTCTTTTGTTATCTGTGTTACTGTGTACATACATCTGCGCAATGTATGCGCTGTGTTTTCCATTCTGTTCACGTTTTTCTTCCTTTCCCTGTTTATACCTTCCTTTTTCTTCTCTAATTTGATGTTTCATATTCTATATGTCTCATGTGTTAACCTTTCTAGTTATATTTATGTTAGCTGGCCGATTTCTTACGTCTGTTTTATAAGTATTAGAAAAACAGCATTAAAAACAGTATTTAAAAAGGGGCAATTATTGCATAGATAGGTGACAGGATAAAAACAATCTTGTCACCTATCTAATAATTGCCTCGTTTTAAAAATAATAAATACTCCTGTCTCCCTTTTCCATTCTCATACTCATAGCTGGTGAGTGGTCTGATCGCTGCCAACAGGTATTTGAAAGCTTGAAAGCTATCCTTACACGTGACCCTGTACTTTTTTTAACAAGCCAGATTTTAACAAGCCCTTCAAGATGGCAGTAGATACTAGTGACTTAGGGTAAGGAGCAGTTCTGTTTCAGAATATAGACAAGCCTGGACAGGCGGCGGAACGTTGGACTGGGACAATGAAAGTGGGGGTGCACCTTTTGTTTGACGGACAAAAGGTGCCCCTCTACTTCCATTGCCCGATTCCGACGTTCCACCGCCTCTGCAAGCCTGTCAGTTATTTCTCTCGAAAGCTAAATAAGTATCAGAAGAAATACTCAACAATAGAGAAGGAGACGTTAGGTTTGGTACTCGCAATACAGCACTTTGAAATATATGTTACCAACGGTGTTGGAGATGTCATGGTGTACCCGGATCATAATCCACTCTCTTTCTTAGAGAAGTTATTAGGTTTAGACAGTTAGACAGTAATGTTTTTAACATTATTCAAAGTAATGTTGTTGTTTTTTTCTCGTTTTGTTCGCATTAATGATAAATAAGACTCGTTTCTCAGGTGAAGATATATACCGTAAATAAAGACATTGCTGGATGTTGTTTGGAGTGGCAAGTACATGCTTAGCTTGATAGATAGAAGTTACTCTTGGAATTAGATTTTTTTTTCTTTCTTCAAATATTACAATTGTGTTATGATAAATTCACACTATATAACGTCGTATTGTGGATGATTATATAGACTTGCCTGCTTTAAATGTTCTTAAGAGTTGTATCGAGATGAAGATGGTATTTGCTTTAATGAAGTATATTTGTACACATTAATCTAAGTTAATACCCTTTTCGCATAAAGTTTATTGGATTATAATAATGAGGTATGGTAGCTATTATCATAAATGATATGATATGTCAACAAAAATATCAACGCTGTAAATATTTTTTTTTTATGGGTGGGTGTGTTATGAATTCGAGATTGCTTTACACTAAGTGAAAAAGTACATGTAGAACCAATGAAAGCAAAAGTTCGTTATCCTCACCCAGTGTATCGTCAAATGCTAATTGAATCTCATACCCAGGTCCAATGTGTTAATGCAAATTAGTTTGCACAGCCTACAACGGAATGTCCGTATAATACGTTGACGAGGGAGTAAAAAAAACTTTAAAGTCATTTGGTAACTTTGTAGAGGCTTGATAAAATCTGAGCTGCCTGGCCTTGCATGCTATCAGTGTATGTAACATGGTGTAAAAATGAAGCCCAGGAAAAAAAGGCACTTCAAAATCATCATGTGCTTCACAAAAGTAAACATATGCAAGTGACCGGAAATGCCAGACTCATTTCCCCATTGACTCAGTGTTATACTAAAATGTATGGTCATACGCTTTCGTAAATGGGAGTATTCAGTCATAGATATCTTAATAATAGCATTATATATTTGAAAACCTTTCCATGCCTGGCTATTTATTTATCCTTCTGAACATCATTATACAAGACAGATATCAAAATTCAACAATTTATTAAATCAAGCCTCCACAAAGTTACCGAATCCCTTTAAAAATCGGCAGGTGTGATCAGGTTTTTCTGAAAAATCTTACCTTGTATGTGTAGTCCCATATATACAAGTTCCACGTGCAAGGTAAAAAAAAACACAACCTGATCACACCTGCCGATTTTTATTTTTTTGTTTTTTGTTTTCTTTTTTATTCATTCAATTTTTACAATCTTAGTTGATCCTGGAAGGTAACTCCTTTCGCAAACTCCGAGGGTGGTTTGCATGGCTCACAGTATGTAGGAAATTGTGATATTTAGATCTATATTTTTGTTAATATCCCCCTCCACACACAGTACCAGATTGATAAGCCACGGAGCTCGCACAGCTAGGGCAGAGCCACGAAGTGCCCCTGTGGCAATATACAGTGCGTCCCAGAAAAAAAGAAACCCTAAAACAAAGGGCTATTGTGACCACACTATGTGCTCTATGACAATAATTATCTATTTCCCATAAACTACAAGTATTATGCCTTTAAGTGATACCTTGATGGCATCCATCCGTACATGCTTTACCGAGCAGCAGCAGTTTGAAAATGACATGTGCCGGATTTGGGTAAAACCGTCAAAACGTTAGGATCACATGCGAACATGACCCAAATGTAACACGACGAAGGCTTTTCTTATATGTTTCTTTCAATAATGAGGGCAAGGAAAATGTCCTCATCATAAAATAATGGATGGTCAATGTATTGTCGATGTTGGGGTAAACAAAGGGCATGTTTTGTATTGAAATGGTAGCTGCAATCGAAATAAAAAGGATTTTTTTTTGGTTGCATTTTTCTGAACTGAACTTTCTTTTAAGAACAAAGCGGACAGAAAGGTGATATTTTTCATAAAAGTAAAGTAAGTGGCACTTTTCATTGTCATCAAATGGAAATGCATTGTAAAAAGGGCAAGGCAGAAAAAATATCAAGATTATGGCAATTTCCCACCTCAGGGGGGGGGGCAACTTTTTCATCACACGAAGGGCAATTTTCATCTTTTGAGGGATATTTATTGATTTTGGAATTTTGGAGTGCTTATGCCCCTGCCACCACTGGAAACTGGTATTGACCAGTGTTGTATGAAATTCTTATTGAATGCATGCCATCACACAAGGGAATTTCACGTTCCATATCTCTTAAGGCTGGCATTTCCCTTTGGTCATTTTCGCATGTGATAATGACGTCTTCACGGTTTTACCCAAATCCGGCACAACTGAGATTTTACATGTCATTTTCAAAATGCTGCTGCTCGGTAAAGAATGTACGAATGGATGCCATCAAGGTATCATTTAAAAGTATAATACGTCTAGTTAATGGCAAATAGATTATTATTGTCATAGAGTACAAAGTGTGGTCACAATAACCCTTTGTTTTAGAGTTTTGTTTTCTCTGAGACGCACTCCTTCTCAATATGAATGAATCAATGAAATTTAATGAAAATTGGTGGGAATCATCCTAAAGTAAAGGGAATCTTCTTCAAATTGAGTACATACAGCACCCCGAAGTGCCCTGTGACAAGATATATATTTTTGACTTCTTAATATCGTAGAATTGGATTTTCACCAATACTTTGTTTCGCCATCGTCAATGGGCAAAGGAAATTTTAAGTTGTTCAAAGTGGGTATGTATACCCCCTAAGGGGGCTGGGGACAGCGTCCCCAGCCCCCTTGGCAATAGACACCAAATTCTAATTTTATGGACTCAGGTGAACTAGTCGTCATCAGACCTGTTGTTACTCTTACATAAGCTCCTTGTCTTTTCGAATAAATGTCTGTTCCCTTGTGATAGGTGCCCGCTTGCCTTTCTTCATAGTCTCATTGCGACTATTAAAATGAGCAAGTTTTTTTTGTTCTATAATCCCCCAAAGCTCCTACACATGGTTGATATAATTAGGTATATCCAGGGCCGTCGATAAAGGGGGAGGGGTGGTCAGGCTGTGGTGGATCTAGGATATTTCTTGAGGGAGGGGCTCAATATTCACAAAATTTTCTGACAAGCAAAAAAAAAAAAAAAAAAAAAAAAAAAAAAGGTCCTTACCCCATTTTCGGGCCCCTTTTTAACTCAAAAAATCTCTGACAAGCGAAAAAACAAACAAAACAAAACAAAACAAAAAACAAAAAACAAAACAAAACAGGTCCTCAGCATTTTTTTGGCCCCTTTTTGGTCTCAGGGGGATCCGCCACTGTCTCACGCGGATCCAGGATTTTTCAAAGTTGGGGCCGAAGTCTCGATGCGAAAGAGTGATAAGCAAAAAAGAAAAGAAGAAGAAGAAGAAAAAAAAAGGCCTCTACCACCAAAATAGGGGGTCGAAGTCCTAAATGTCTATCAGGGATAATTTTGAAAAGCTCCGCCAAAAGGGCTCCTCTGGATCCACCATTGGATGTCACAGTGGGGTCCGCTCGCTATTCATAAGGACCACTATTCATAGAAAACCGCTATTCATTTAACACGCGTTGTGAATAGCGGTCCTTATGAATAGTTATGAATATTGGTCCTTATGCATAGCGAGGTAATTTGTCTATGGTTTGCTTGCTATTTAGAAGGACCGCTATTCATACAAAACCGCTATTCATTTAGTCACGCGTTAAAGGTTGGTCACCACAGGTCGTGCACCTCCGTGCGTGTGGTCTGCGACGGATTTCGCAGAAAATCCTTGCGTCGCACGTACGGGTCTGCACGTTTTTTCCAAGCACGTAGGAGCACGCAGGACACGCAAGGAGGCTGTTGGACATGTCCAACAATCTCTGCGTGTGGCTACGTGTTCTGATGAACGCACGTGACACGCGCAGCCATCGTACTTCCTGCACGTGCTTCTTGCGACCATCGCACGGGCTCCTTGCGGAGATCTCACAAAGCCCATGGCTCCATACGGAGCTGTGACATGTCGCGCGTCGGTTGCACGTCGGTTGCACGTAACTGTACGGGGCTGTACGTTCGCTTCAAGAGTTCTTGCAGGTAAGAGGGAGTATGTTAATGAGGAGGGTGCAAGACGCCCAAGAGGAGGTGCAGAGAGGTGCACGACTGGTTGTGACCATGACAAAAGAAGGACGTACGAATCGCAGGAGTTGGCCCACAGCTGATCGCAGCTGCGGGTACGCACGTGCAAAAACACGCACGATCAGTTGTGACCATAGCATTATGGATAGCTGTCCTTATGGATTAGTGGTCCTTATGAATAGCGATCCTTATGATTAGCGAGGTTACTCCGTCACAGCCCGCTATATTATGCTCGCTCGGAAATAAAATGAATATACAGACCATCACAGACCCTCACACTCAGCTGCACACTGTGATGTAAACAGCGAAGCAAATAGGATTATTGAAATCTTTCCTGAAAATGGCTTCAAAATGTATGGGTTTAATAACGTTTCCATTTATGCGTTTCCCCTTTTCCTAGAAATTGCCTTTTCTGTTAATGCCCCCTTAATTGTGCTTGCCCCCTTTCCCCCCAGGAGTTCTTTTTCTGCTGGTGCCTACTTTACCCCCCCCCCCCCCCCCCATCACGAGACGCTTTGCCGCCCTGATCTGTGACCAATCTTGATTAGTTGCCGACTCGTGATTTTAAGTACGCTACACTCTACATCAACACTAAATTTGTGATTATACCGCATTTAGTTGTCACCTAATATATGTATGTATATGATTTTTGTGTGACTTTCAAAAATAAATTTCAAAAGTACTCTGACTTTTTACGGTCCTTCTGTTAGATGACAGTCCACAAAGTTACAGGAACTATGTATGGGATATTTTTTAATTTTTTTTTAGTACTGGTCATGTTTTTTAAAAAATTCTGTATTCTAATTAGTACATGAATGTTATCCACATTCCACATTAGGCATAGCATTACATTATATACTCAAGTGGTTATTTTTGAAATATCCATAGCCGTTTATTATTGTTTCTTTTACTTGTTAAGTCAGTTTTTTATTATGTGCCTATATTACTTTAATATGTATTTTCTTATATATTTAGGGCAAAGAAGCATATTTTGATAGTTAAAGGTCCCGTCTAACAGAAAAACTTCATTTTAAGATTCTTTCTAACATGTCTAAGGGGGTGGGGACATTTCAGTTTTTAGCCCATAGACTATACTGATAATACATGTGATAAATTGCCTTTGTACACTCTAGAATAGATATACGTAAAATAGTATTTTTCATTCAAAATACGCATGCGGTAAAAATACATCATTCCATCTGGGATAACATAAAATGAGTTATCTATCACCTTATCGGATAATTTCTTTTCTGTATGTGACATGTCAATATACATGATATGTCTAATCAAGAACAAGCGTTTAAATGGACAAATTTACGTTGTGTAAAAAACTTTGAAACATTGGTAGTTATCACAACCTATCATCTTGAGTAAATCACAGGTTTATGTTTCATTACTCAATACATGTGTGTGTAATATCCAACTATAACAGAAATGAATATTAATCAGGTTTATACATGTAAGTTCAAAATCAAAATAAATCTGATATCACCTGAAAAGTCTTTATCAGGTTTTACATATTAGGTCGAAAAAGTATTTTTGCAAGAATTTAAGCATGGATGCCAAGTATTACGCAAAATTTGCCGTCCAAAGTAAAACAAAATCGTCTCGGCTGGTCTACTACAGTGTACACAACAAATGGGGAGTTCTCCTAAAGGACAGCATATAATGACATTCGCAGTGGGAGTTTCCCATGTGCATGTTTTATTGATCTCGATAACAAAGGGGAAAAAATGTCAAAGTATTTGTCCAGTCGGCTAAAACTTTCAATAAATCATTTTTTTTTACTTTCCTGCTTTCACTAAGGGTAAATTTATATAAGGAGTTAATTCCCCTATAAAGTGAAGGTCATACAGGTACCTGCAAAGGGGGAAAAATGTCAATTGCATTCTGTCAAATATTTGTTTCATGATAGGAACTTTTATTTGAAGCATTTATCATTGGTTTGCTTCAAGCCTTTCTGGACTTTGCAAAATAAGTATATGACATCTGATTTTAGAAAATGTCGTCCAAAGTTTCACTCATGTTGGCTGAAATTTATACTTTGAAGACGTTCGCATTTGTTTACATACGCCTCCTATTTATCGACTACTTTCACTGTTTTCTAGGCTGCAAGTACATAAATTATTTATTTTCATTGTCTCCATAACTGCAGGTGCCTTGATAACTACATACACCATGATGGCATCTTTGACTTTTCTCATGCTGTTGACATGGACTCTTCATGCTGCACCTTTCACCGTGTCTCGGCAAGTGGAAACAAACTATCAAGGAACACCAATATCACATCCAGAATCTGATCATGAGTCAGTGCCCAAGTGTGTAGAAGATAAAAGGAAAAGATCTGCCATGTGCGAAAATTTAAAGCTTATACGAGTACCAGACTATCTCTCATCGGACATTCAGATAATATCTCTTAAATATAATCTAATCAAGAACCTTTTTAATTCCTCATTTTTGAGGTATGCTCAATTGACGCACTTGGATGTGAGTAGAAATGACCTTCGAAATATTGAATACGCAACTTTTCAGCCACTCGCATATCTTCAGCATCTAGATCTTTCTGAAAATGATCACCTTAATCATCTGGATCCAAACATTTTAAAGTGGAGCAAACGCTTGTCTTTTTTTTCAATTGAATGTTGCTATGTGAAATCTTTTCCTCAAAACACGACATACATTCAGCAGTTGAATCAAATACGAAGCCTCATATTAGATTGGAATTCTATCACTCATATAAACATTGAATGTCATCCGGAAAGCCAAGAGATTGTTGACTTAATTTCCCTTCAAGGTAACAATTTTGAGGAACTCACACGTGAGACATTCAAGCTGGACTGTAATGTCAGTAAGCTGGACTTGTCACTAAACAGTGTAATGTTCATTGACTCATACACTATTGCATCTCTCCATGTGCAATCTTTTATGTTTGGTTTTTTTCGTCATATGGCATTGGAAGTATGGAATGCATTGATATCTGGGATTGCCATGTCGAGTATCAAACATTTGTCATTGACCTCTATGGACTCTGACGAATTGAATCCACACTTCTTCAGTCCCCTGAAAAACCATAGTCTCCACACTTTGGAAATAGCACATTCTGAAATAAATGAAGACATTGACACTATCTTTACAAGCCTTCACCTCTTGTTGAAACTAGTGGTAACATCAAATGATATCAGTTTGTTAGAACCAGAATATTTCTTTGGAATGAATAGGCTTGAAATACTCGATTTAAAACATAATGGTATAATGCAAATTAATCCTTCCCATTCTGATTGGAGTCTAGGACAAGTGCGTGAGGTGTATTTGTGTTTCAACGAGTTGCTGGCAATAGATCAATTGTCCTTCGTAGGTTTGGCTAATCTATCTATATTAGACTTGGCTTATAATGAAAAGATGAGTTCTCTTAATATAGCAACTTTCTTAGGACTCGATAATCTTCAATATTTGAATGTGTCGCACACAATTCTAACTGAGATGTATTTGATTGCCCCTCTTCTAAAGTCCATTACTTCTAGTAATGTTATAAATGTAGAGGGAAGTTATTTGATGCAAGAAACCTTCCGTTATACTCAATCATTAGAAGCATTGGATCTTACTAATTCAAAACTCAGTATTTATGATCTACTATGGTCATCCATATCTGTATTTGATGGTCTGAGTAATCTCTCATATCTGTCATTCAAACTCAATCCGATTTCAAAGTTGGAGTCAAGACTGTTTCAAGGACTATCTGCATTAGAATTTCTAGATCTTAGCAGCTGCCAAATTACGAGTATACCAGCGAATACTTTCCGTGGATTAATTTCTCTTCGTACGCTAGCCCTGGAGCAAAACTATATTCAGCGACTCCCTGATAATCTGTTTATAGATCTAAAGGAGTTACTAACATGTAATCTAATGAGGAATAATCTTTACAATCTTGACAGCCAAACATTTGCCAATACTACATCTTTGAAAACATTACTTTTAGCTTTCAATCAATTTACACATTTCAATCGAAGTACATTTGATCCTATTTTTGCCACAGTAAGAACTATTGATATTTCACATAACCAATTCGTATGTAACTGTGAGCTTACATGGCTTGTGGAATGGTTAAAAGGTCCAATAGATGTTCTTAATGTTACAGTTTGTTCAGCAGGATCTGGAACACTTGCTCCTTTACGGGGCAAGCCATTATTGACCTTTATTCCTAATGAACTTTGCGGTCCAAACATACTTCTCATGTGTTTGATTCCGCTGTCAGCCATTGGACTTATTGCAACAATATGTGTTGTGTATCATTATCGTTGGTATGTGATGTTCAAATTATATTTGTTGAAGCTAGCTGTTTTAGGATATGAAGAAGTTTTAGATGCACGCGATCATGGTGACTTTGAATTTGACCTGAACATCATGTTCATAGAGGACGATGTAGAGTGGGTGGCGGACTACCTTAAACCAGTCCTTGAAGAAAGGCTTCCAAATTTCAACAGAAACGCAATCGGTGATGACGATCTGATTCTTGGTATGCACTACTTGGATGCAGTATTTTATGTTATTGAGAAAAGCTTCAAGACGGTTATCTTGCTCAGCCGAGCTGCTGTTCAAGACAATTGGTTCATGATGAAATTTCGCATAGCCTTTGAGCAAGTGAACGATGCGCGGATAGAGAATGTCGTAGTGGTCTTCCTTGAAGACATCCCGGATGCAGAGATTCCATTCCTGGTGAGGCTGTACTTGAGTGAGCGTAGGACATACTTGGAGTGGATGGAGGATGAGAGAGGCCAGGAGTACTTCTGGGATGAACTGATTGTGACCCTTCAAAGAAACAATGTGAGATGGAACAACACAATCCCACCCGAGTAGCTTATTACGTCCCAATGTGCATCTAGTTGAATATCCATTTCCCCCTCTTCTATCTCTTCTCTTCGTTTCCCAGTTGTGAATTATTGTTGATGACATTTTCAAGTTGTACTGGGCGTTTAAAAGAAGGAAACACCTGTAAATAGACTATGTTTATCGACAATAAAATTAATATCGTCTAAGATAATGATTAAAGGGAAATCCGACCTTAATGACAAGTTCCTCTGTAAGCTGGAGGAAAAGAAGCAGAGAAGCAGATAGGTGAATGTTTGAATGAAATCGGACAGGCAATATTAAGAAAGCTATGAATCACTCTGTATATATGGGAATTTCAAATTGGCCGAATAGGAAAGGAGTTGGAATAGGTAATATGACTGTGATGTAGTGGCAGACAATTTCCCCCATTTGCTCCAACACACAAATTGACTAAAATGTCATTTTTGTCTCGCCTGCGTTGCGGAGTGAGGCTATACATGTAGAGGGTTCTCACGGCAGCCATGCTGGAGGACATAACAACAAAAAAACATGTGCATCAGACTATGAAAAGCCATTGTTATGGTCTAATGCACAGGTTTTTATTGTTGCATGGCTGCTTCTGGGAACCCTCTATAGGCGCCACTATTTCCGGCGTAGCGTCGGCGGCGTCTACAATCATGCTGCAATCACAATAACTTTCTATGGATTTGAGGTAGAGTCACCACAGGTATATCTCTTAAAGGCGTAGGGCAGCTTCGAAAATGAGTCGAATTTGACCAATGAACTTCAGTGAAAAATCACCTCACATGTCATAACTTTTTGTACCTTTGAGGTAGGATCACCAAATTCATATCACAAGTATAACTTTTCAAGATGCATGCCATGTTTGTAAATGGGTCAATGTAAAAGGTAAAAAGGTCAATGAACTTTAAGTGAAAATCCCTTTACATTTACATTCAATAACTTGTTGTACCTTTGAGGTATGATCACCAGATTCATACTACAGTTACAACCCTTGAAGGTACAGGTCAGTTTCGAAAAATAGCTCTAATTTGACCCTAGTTCAAAGGTCAAAAGGTCAATGAACTTCATTGGAAGCTAAAATATTAACAGCATGTACAAACAACATTGTCTCATTTTTCCAGGGATAAAATGTATTAGTCAGGTTCACTATGTCAGAAAATATGTTTTTGTTCACAATTTTTGGAGATTAGCAAAGCTATACATTTTTGGAATCGGTGGAACATGGGGAGTCCAAAAATTGTTGTTTCAAAACTATTTTAGCTTCCAGTGAAGTTCATTGACCTTTTGACCTTTGAACTAGGGTCAAATTAGAGCTATTTTTCGAAACTGACCTGTACCTTCAAGGGTTGTAACTGTAGTATGAATCTGGTGATCGGAACTGGACTTTTCATGAACAATTTTCAAACATTTTGGACTGCTATGTAAGAAGATTGATATTTTTGTTTTTGTCATTTTCTTGTTATGCTGTTGATTCCATGTTTGTTAATTTCAATATTATTATCTGTCTAAATGCGATGTACTATTTGTTTTAAGCATGCAAAAAAGAATGAGTCTGTGCATGTTTGCTCATGTGGAAGTATATGTCATGTAGATTGTGCTAAAGTCAATTTATATTCATTACCCTGGATATGTCATCTTTGTTTAAGTGATGCCCTTCCTTTTAATCATATAGTTGATGATGTGGACTTTCATTTCACTCTTTTTACCTTCTTTCAAGAAGATCATTCTCAATTTTATAATAGAAAATATGATAATTTACATTTCGATGTGTTTTCAATGAATGAAGTCGAATGTTCCCAGTTAGAGGACCAAATTTCCGATTGTAAATACTTTTTCAATGACACTTTCAATGCTAAAATGAGTAGTAAAGGATTAGAATCTCAGTTTTCATTGTTCCACTTGAATGTTAGAAGTCTCATATCTAAGTTTTCACTTGTTCAAGATTATATACACACCCTCCAACACGATTTTACAATTTATGCATTTACAGAAACTTGGTTTAAGGAAGAACCGCATTCATTCTATAATTTGCCGAATTACAAACTTATTCAAAAACACAGAACAGGTCGTGTAGGAGGGGGTGTATGTATGTATGTCAGGGAGAATGTCACCTTCAAGCCAAGGCCCGATTTAGATTTTTGTACTTCATCAATAGACACTGTTTTTATTGAAATTGTCCAGGAAGGCGGGAAGAACGTGATTGTTGGAACTGTATACAAGTCTCCTGATACTTGTGGTGCAGAGTTCAATGACCACCTTTATGAATGTCTTTGCAAAATTGTGAAAGAGAATAAACATTGTTACATTGCTGGGGACTTTAACTTCGACTTACTTAATAATGCTGTTCATTCTGGTACTAGTGCATTCATCGATACAATGTACTCCTCATCTTTTGTTCCACTAATCTCAAAACCCACTCGAGTAACGATTCGCTCATCTACTTGCATTGATAACATCTTTACGAATGTTTTGAATAAGTCAATCCTGCCAGGTATCTTGTATTCAGACCTTTCTGACCATTTTCCAATTTTTCAAGTAACAAACTGTTTACCACCAAATTACCACACCCATTTCAATAGACTCAATGTGAGTCAAGCTAAAACACAAGTAGATCTTGATTCATTGTGTGCTGATTTAGCATTGCATGACTGGTCCATTATAAAAAACGAATCCGATGTCAATGTTGCCTATGATATCTTTATCAAGGATTTAAAGGAGATGATTGTAAAGCATTCGAAAACAATATCTGGAATGGATAAACGTAGAGCATCAAGAAAGCCCTGGATTACGAAAGGGATCATTAAGTCTATTGGTACGAAGGAACGTATGTATAGAAAGTATTTAAAAAGGAAAACCCTCTCCATGAAGAAAAGATACACGTCTTTTAGGAATAGGCTCAATCACATAATACAAGTCTCTAAAAAGAATTACTTTGCTGAAAAGCTTGAATCCAATCGCCATGATTTAAAGAACACTTGGAAAATTTTGAACAACCTACTTGGTAAGAATAAATCGAAGTTACCTTCCTTTTTTCGTAAAGACGGTGAAAGGCTTACCAAGCCCAAAGAAATTGCTAATATATTCAACTCCTTTTTTGTTAAGGCTGGTTGTTTTGACAGTACACAGTGTGGTGCTTCTTTTTGTGACTACTTAAAAACAAGAGCAACCCATTCTTTTTTTCTTTCACCAACAGATGGAAATGAGATTTTGAAAATAGCTTCTTCCCTGAAAAATAAACACTCATGTGGAGTTGATAATATTTCATCGTCTGTCATAAAGAAAATTATCTTTTTTATTGTTGAACCTTTATCACATGTATTTAATTTGTCATTCGCGTCGGGAATTTTTCCAGATTCAATGGAGGTTTCAAAAGTCATACCAGTTTTTAAAAAAGGTGATTCTCACGATGTATCTAATTATCGCCCGATATCACTGTTATCCAATTTTTCAAAGATCTTAGAAAGACTAATGTACAATCGTTTATATTCCTTTCTACAAAAATATTCTATTATTATTCCTGAACAGTTTGGATTTAGGAAATGTTTTTCAACTGAAACAGCTTTACTTTTTGCCTCCGAACTTTTGTATAAACTTTAGGGGTGTATGTAGATCTTAGTAAAACATTTGACTGTTTGGATCACCAATTATTACTGAAAAAGCTAGACTTTTATGGAATCCGGGGCATTCCTTTAGAATGGTTTCAAAGTTATTTGTTGAATAGAACTCAGTTTGTAAAATACAATGAAACTGATTCTGAATTGTTACCCATCGAGAAAGGCGTTCCTCAGGGCAGCATCTTAGGCCCGCTATTATTTTTGCTTTTTGTAAATGATGTAGTTGAATCCTCAAGGAAATTGCACTATGTTTTGTATGCCGATGACACGAACATATTTTATTCTGGTAAAAATTTGGATGATTTAATTTTTGAAGCTAATATTGAACTCCAAAAGGTTGCAAATTGGTTTTCTGCAAATAAACTTAAAATTAATCAAACCAAAACAAAATTTATGTTATTTAACTTTAGGAGAAAAAATATTGACAGAATGGAAGAGGCTACTCTGAATTTAGATGGTAACATTATTGATCAAGTGGAATTTGCAAACTTTTTAGGAGTTGTTATTGACAACAAGCTCACGTGGGAAAAACACATTGAATTGATTTCTAAGAAGATTCGCACTAATATTGGAGTCATGAGTAAACTAAAGAGTGTTCTTCCTTTTGAATCCATGCTTACACTGTATCATTCACTTGTATATCCGTACCTTTTGTATTGTAATTTAGTCTGGGGAAGAACGTTTGATAAATTGTTGAAACCTCTTTTTACTCTTCAAAAACGAGCTGTAAGGTTGTGTTGTGGCGCTCCCTTTAGAGCGCACACTTCTGCACTTTTTTATTCCTTGAAATTGCTTAAATTACCAGATATTCTTCTCCAAAATACATTGCTTTTCATGTTCAAATTCAAAAATAATATGTTACCAATCACATTCTTTGACAGTTTCCGTTTCAACTCAGATATACATTCACTCAATACCAGGCGAAAAGATGACTACCATTTACCAAAATTCACGAACGCTTTTTTGATTAATAAATCTATCAGATATCAAGGGCCACTCAAATGGAATTCATTACAACATAATTTAAAGGGTGAAAGAAGGTTCAATATTTTTAAAAGAGATGTAAAAAGATCTATACTTGCCACTTATCATGCCTGACTCAGTGCAAATTTATATATTTTATACGCATTTTGTCACCACATCAATTGTTTTATTTGTTTGAATTTTTGGTTATATTATTTGTTCTATGTGTATTTATGTACATTTTTATGTGTATTTATTATTTCTATTGTTCTGTTGTTTTGTAATTTTTGTATTGTAATAAGGGGTTGCTTTTTTACAAGTTTTTAACTTTTTTAGCAATCCTGGCATATCTTTCATCATTGTATTTATTTTTTTTAACAAAATGTGATTTTATTTTGCCTAATAAATGTGAATTGAATTGAATTGAATTGAATTGCTTCAATATATATATTTGTCCATATTTCAAAGGTCCATTTCACTAAGTACTTCCAACTTTATAGAAAAGCGTCTATATGTAGGATCAATGTCATATGAAATTTACAAGTTCGTTGCTTATTAAAAAATTACAGAACTTTAAAGTTAATACCTTGATATTTTCTAAAACAACAAAATGATGAAAAACATCGTTGCCAAGGGTTGTCTTCTCTCTAGTAACACTGAAACAGGGAGTTGGAAAATAGAATATCTCGCTAGTAAATGCTACCTTTGTGAAGATATTTCAATAATTAAGAAGTGTGATATCAGATTGATGCAGTTAGGTCATATATTAATGATATAGAAATGTTCATTATTTCCTGTATGTCCCTCGCAACCGATGATATCTGTGTTCAGAATCCAATTCCAGAAAATTAGTCAGGTACACTTTTTTTTTCTTATGATTCATTTTCAGTCTAATGAATATTATATTATTACGGTGGTATTTCGGCATACATAAAATTGTATTTGAACAACGGTGATAGGATGTTAACATATGCTAATTAAATCAAGGCACTTGGACGTAAGATCTGTTTTGTGCTCCCCCCCCCCTAAACAAGTGTTGAATGTTTCACATTTTTATTAATTGGGGAAGGGAATTCCTTAGCCATGGTTTAGCTGTGTTAGGCACTCTGCCCCTGGCAACTCATTTTCATTCTGTTCTTGTTTTTGTTACTCTGCTATCTTTATTGCTATGTACACATGTAAACCTGCATGAGGTATTGATAGAGAGGAAAGCACTTCAGGGGCGAAATCCAATGAGCAAACGGTGAGTATTTAAGTAAATTAATTTCTATTCTTTGAGTATTTTTAGCATTTTTACTGAGGGCCCAATATTTCGACTTCGTATTAAGGAGTCAACATGCTCCATTTCAAACCATTTTGTAAATGTATGAAGGTCCCGATACCACAAAAGCATTGTTGAGTGCATTGGGGCTCATAAGAAATATTGACACAAAGATTTCGAAGATTCTTAGAGGAAAATTTAATATTGTTTGAAAGTTTACCATTTTGTCAGAATGAGGGCAAGGACTTTGTCAGAAATACACAAGCACATCTCATTTGATCTTAGTAGTTACCTTAAACCTCCCACAATAAATACTGCTTTTATGATCATTTAACTGAATAAAATCACTGTTAAAGGGATTGATTAACTTTGTAAAAAATTCAGAAATCAGCTCAAATGCCAGTGAATTGTGTGCAGTCCTCTAACTACATATATAATTAAGGATATGTGAAAGTATGAAAGAAAATGGAACCCGTTTACTATCCTAAAAAAGAGAAAAAAGCGATCGATCGCTATAGCGCAAGTCGCACGGCTTCTTCGCTGCCCTGCAGCGCGCCGCAGTCACAAAAACCAAGCTCCAGCGCTTGGCGATTTCAGAGGTGGAACTCCCTGGAGTTGCATGTAAATCTACATCATCTACATAGATCTAACAGTTAGATTTTTGATATCATTATGAGATAGAGATTACCATACTTGCAAAAGTAAAAGTTAATATTTGTAAAAATGTAATTAAACTCACATACACACAGCAGTGTTTTCTCAGAATTTACACCAGGGGCCCGTTGCACAAAACTTGCGTTTAATCGAAACTCCTAAAAATCAAACGCAAGTCCTTAATGCACAATTCTGATTGGCTGAAAATAAAGTTGCGTTTGATTTTCCTGAGTTGCGTTCAAACGCAAGTTTTGTGCAACGGGCCCCAGATCTATCCAGACTGACATTTTTGGAGCAAAACTTGACGTTCAAGTCCATTTTCTTCACACGATCACGCACTGCACTACATGCTGCACGTGCGTCGCATTGCTAGTGCACTTGCACTCCATGCACATAACTAGTCGCATGCACATCCATACCATCGATCTCTACCTTTCGTGGATAGAGATAGATGGCATGTACATTATATATGCATGCACTGCTCTTGGTGCTCCAATACTGCCCTCTCTCATCAGTGGCGGAAGTCCTGACAAAAAAAAAAAAAAAAAAAAAAATCGCATCCCGCCAGAGTTATACAGTCTCATTCGTTGGATTTTGAGGAGCTATAAACAGAGATGAGGCGTAGGATAGTAGACCAATCGGCATTAACACTGAGCTACAATATCATGTATGCCTTCAGAACCAAAAGACAGGTGCACCACCGACCCAAACAAGCCACAGAAACGTTCCGGACTCAACGTGCCCGAGAAAATCCACAGGTTACTGGTTTGGCACTTACTGTCCATCACGACACCAGGAACAAGAAACTGATAGACCTGCTTCATTCACAGCACTACTGTCTACCTTATACTCGTTCACTGCTGCTGGAGACAGCAATAGCTAATGTCGTTGTGGAGAACACAAGGCGGTTCAATGGCCTGTACGTCCCACCCTTCCTCAAAAAAGGAACATTTGTGTTCTTTGCAACTGATAATACGGATTTTGCCGAGGACACGGTCGATGGGAAAGGGACCACTCACGGGACGCTCACTGCAGTGTATCAGAAGAACAGTGCTCGGGGGGGGGGGGGGGGGGGGGGGGGACATTGCATCCAGTCTCGATATGTGAGGCAAAGGATTTATCTGTCACCCCATATCATGTACCAATACAGCCATGTAGCATACCAAAGCCAAAACATGTCAAGAGAACATCCGAATTCAAGATCAATCCTACAGCGGTTTCGAAGTCTTACGAATTGACCACCCTAGGCTGGATTATAGCAACTGCCTTATCTAGAAAAAAGAAGAATGGAGAAAAGAGCGAAATCCCTGGCTGGGCTGGATTCAAGACACTCGTGTCAGCTGGGCAATCCTTGACCCAAATTGGTGCACTACCATTGCTGCCAGAAGTTGCCCATGAATGGTCGACGATGTTGACCGTGATCCTACAAGCGTCTCAGTTGAAGAGTTTGGTCGTTGCGAAGAACACCCGACATTGATACCTTCGACATGGCCTTGTATGAGAAGGCCGTGCAGTTACTGGATTCTAGAGATGATCTTAAAAAGACAGTTTTTCCCAGGTTAGGCGAGCTACATACTGTGATGGCGGCACTGAGAGCACTAGGGACTTCCTTTGAAAATTCTGGAATAGATGATTCATGGATAGAGGCCGACGTATAGAGCTCTGCCACAACACGTCAGATCTTGAAGTGTACCCACTACAAGAGAACTCTTCGTGCACACATTCATGCGTACATGGCTCTGTATGAGCTACTATTGGACAAATTATTCAAAGAAAAGCTATATCTCAAATCTGTCTGCTCAAAGGCAGATGACAGAAGCATCTTGCGTCACCCATGCCAATGACCGCGTGCTTCAGACTCTCACCGACAAGGATGTTATAATAGAGCTGAAGGCATGGCAAGCAGAAAAATGCTCTAACGCGATGTTCAAGTCTCTGATGAATTACCTCCTCCGCGTTGAAACAGTCTTCTCCTTCATCGAAGCTTCAAGAAATTCTGATCTACTTCTCCACTTCCAAGCTGGAGAGGAACTCAGTAAGCTCTTCTTTGCCTTCGACATGATGAAATACAAACGCCTCTGGCCACGGTACATCGCAGATATGAAGGAACTTGAGAATTCCCATCCAGATACCTGGCGTGCACTTCAGGATGGTAATATATCTGTTACAGAGAGTGAGATACCGTTTGTCTCTGTTGGCCCAGACCATGGATGCGAACATGTGAATAAGACAATGAAGATGCACTCTGGGTTGACTGGTATATCTAATAATGCCAACGCACGACAGTGGTTTTTTCTGACTACACCAGAGATGTCACGGCTCGCATCACTGTTCGACCCACTCAAACATGAATATCATCAGAATGACAAAGGGGAGATACTACCCACCACCACGAAGGTTCCACCTGCAACTAAGGCCATTGTAGAGTTGGTAAGATGTCGGTGTTAGGCTCACTGAACAAGTCAGAGATGTTCATGCAAAAGACACTGATCTTTGTCTATGTGGAAGTGACTGCGAAAATGACGTGGACTGTTATTCGGAGAACGACACTCAGTACAGTGATCATAGTGATGAAGAGGATCTGTAACAGCATATGCATATTTTTGACTGATATGGATCTATCTTGGGTATAGGATTTAATGCTTAATTTCATATTGAACAAAGTTGCTTTCTTGCCTCAATAGGCCATAAACCAATACTGTAGAAGGAATTTTTAATAACGTAAGACACTGTATTGCAAATAGATGGACGGTGGCTTTCAGTTAACTTTATTTTCCCCCTGTGAAACACTATTTTTGGACTTCCATTTTGATTTCATAAGTGAGGTAACATAAAGCATTTGGGATTAACTACCTAGATCGACTTTGTAATACAATATGGTCACTTTGAAAAGTCTAAGCAAAAATGATAATACTAGAAAGTCCTTGAATACAAGGGGATGTTTTGGGCTTAACAAGAAAATTTGTAGATGATAGTGTTACGCTCTAACTCATAGAGTTAGGCATTTCTGCCCTCCTAGTTCTACTTGGGCATACAAGTGTCCATTTCATGAATATACACAGCCTGACAAGCAGCTGGCCAGTCTTAGTACAGAGTGGGTCATTATAGTGACATATGAACTTTGGTATGAACTATGGGTCAAGCCTAATGGGTTATCATAATGGAGTGTCATATACAGAGACCAGAATAAGCTGTCATTATAAATGTAAACAATATACATCATTTTAGGGGCAGTGATTCTATTGATAAGCACCTCTGGTTAGGATGGGAGTCAGTCAGTTAGTGATATGAGTTAGCTGGAAGTCGTAAGCAGCAGCATAATAAAGTCTTGACTAAGAAATATATGACATGACTTCAGAGTCTTCATTCCCTTCGTCTTAAACGGCTTATACAAAGCCGTGACAATACAATGATATGGAGAGATAAAATATCCATGTTCTAAGTTCCTACCACTGTTTCCACAATGACAGACAATGAGTCTATATGTGATTTTCCTTATGGATCAACAAGGTCGGAATGAATAAAAGTGCGTACATCAAAATATTGACTACAAAGTATCATTATTTCACCTTTTTCTCGTAAATGATATTTTGGGTTATCTGAGGTCTCAGTGGGGAACTCCACATCATATAGTGGCCATTTACTTATTCCTTATATTCATCAAGAGTAGCCTGATTCAGATAGAAAGTAAAACAATTATACGCAGTACAATGACATATAATTTGCAATAAAAAAAAAATATATAAAAAAGGTACTGGTGTTCCCCAGGGATGTGTGTGTTGAAGGTGTTGATATGTGTGTTGACGTATAAATGATGTATATTACAGATCATTGCTATTATAAAACACATAATAGATGAGCAAGACTCTACATGAAGAAGGATAATCACAGTAAGTATGTGTCAGACAGATAGGGTGAGAGGGGGTAAAAATGGAGGGAGAATGAGTCCATGTGACATGAACACAGAGGAGAAGAGAGGGGGAAAGATGAGAGAGAGATGCAGACAGATACGACGAAATTGGAAGAGACTAATGATAAAACAATTACTTCGCCTCCCCTTCTCTCAAGTAATTAAAATTGTGAATTTACACAAATGCCAAAGTCGATTTTTGGATTCTCCATGCTTGAAATATTAAAAACAAAATGAACAGTTTAGGGAATCTCCAAAAGTTTTGGAACAAAAATAGATAGTGAACCTGAATAAATACCATTGAAAGCAATAAACATTTCTGTATATATATCATTAATATATGACCTAACTGCATCATCGGACATCACACTTCCTACTGAAATATTTATCTTCGCAAAGGAAGCATTTACTGGGAAAATATTGTATTTCCCAACTCCCTATGTCAACGTTGATGGAGAGAAGGCAGCCCTCGGCAACCATGTTTTTCATCATTTCTTTGATTTAGCAAATATCAAATTGTTTAGAAAAACTTTAGAGTACTATAACTTTTTTGTTAGAAAAGCAATGAACTTGTTTTCTATTCTTAAGTGCATAGAGACATGCAAATTTTGCCTATGTGTTATGCGCTATACAAAAATGTTTAATTTTTATTATTATAATTGTAATTTTCATATGATATTAACCCTATGTATGGATGCTTTTCTGTAAAGTTGGATATCATTAGTGGAATGGACCTTTGAAATATGGAGAAATATGTATTTTGAAGCAAATTCATATTTTTGAAAAAAAAAATGACAAAAATCATATTTTCAGCCCAAAACTGTTATACAAATCATCATGAAACCCAACGAATGTGGTATCATGTTGTAGAGAATTTAATGCCCTTTAATATGCCACCACAAAAAGGACAGAATGAGGTTCTGTAACAAAAATATCTTCAAAATTGTTAAATAATTTCGGCCATTTTGAAAATCCAAAATGGCTGCTCGGTCAGGGTTTTGTGCAAATGCCAACATCAGTTTTGGGATTCCCCATGTTCTACCGATTCCAAAAATGTATAGTTTTGCTAATCTCCAAAAATTTTGATCAAAAATACATAGTGAACCTGACTATATGTAACATCATCATTACTGCTCAGTATAGAGAAAGCTGCCAGACCAAAGGTCACATTCTCATTCGCATAGCGAGATGCAGGCGAGACAACGCTTGGTGTTTGCCTTGTTTATCAAAATGTATAACTCAGTAGGATCTTTTTCTTTCATGAGGACCTATAACAATATGCTATCTACAATATATTTTTAGTTTTTCCCCGAAGATAAAGGCGCTTCGGAGTAAACTGCAAATTAATGATATTTTTGTGCACGACAAACGGGAGAGTTGTCCGCCAGTAGGCCTATGTCACATTTGGGGATTCGCATAGTTGTGATCTGTTTTCCTTATTTTTCTGCTTTCACACATATCATGTTATTACCATTTAGGATTTATTGCCCTTTCTTTCCAATGACAATGTATCTTGATTAGGTTTTCATGCCATCACTTCTTGTAACACAATAGACAAGGTGTTAAGGAGATGCCCTTTTTCAAACGGTCAGGGTGCTCCAATTATTTTTGTTTCCCCCAATTTGTGTTGGTTAGATGTTACTCAGAATGTTTTTTTTTTAAATCAGGAAATATAAAAGTTCTGTATAAAAGAAGTCAGTCAAGTTTGCATATCAAAGAATAAGTTCAAACCAAGAAACTGAGGGGGGGGGGGGGGTGTTGTTTGAACAAATCTGCCGATAACATATACGCAAAGACAATAAGGTCTAAAAAAAGAAAAGCAAATAGGACTTCATACTCACAACTGAAGGCTTTCGGTAACACCATGTGGACTTCCTATGTTTAGTATTTTCTGACAATGGTAGGAAAAGTCCTACAATTAAAAAAAAAAGTTAGCAGAAATTCTTTAGCTTTAAGTGCATACATGTACATATATGTCACCATACATGCCTGCATAGCAAGAGACATAGCAATTGCTTCTGCTTGATTTCCTTTTGAGCTTTAATGATTGTTAGGTTTATATATTCGGCTTGTTGCTGTTGGGTTCGAGAAAAATTCTGCCCATTTGCCTTGGAAATCGTATCTTATCCCCTTTTCTGTTATTCCCCTGCTTTGGCGAAAAGTTCGTGGAGTGAATTCCACAGTTCTCAAGGGATTTCAATAAAACTTGACACAAATGAATGTAATAAAGTGCAGAAATGGGAGTTTCTTTGTTGTTGATGCATGGAGTTAAACTTGTTGCACTGAATTTTTTTCATCTTTGCTGATACTACTGCTTTAGAGAAGTTTGTGGCACAGACATGTTCACAGTTTTCACGGGTTTTCAATGAAACTTTGGCACCTGTTCACAAATATTATCTGTTTCCTTCATAATGGCTTACTACATTTTTAAAGCAAAGAAAGCACTCCTTGCATTTTGTGTGTGTGTCTCACTCTGTCTTAAACTGATCATTGTAAATAGGCCTACATGCATATACCGAAATTATGCCTATAACAACTTATGGACGTCAACACAAGCTGTACTTATGGACACCCCTTTTCTGTATGATATGAGACCTAGCATGTTAAAAGATTGTAGACCTATGATGTATATGTGTGTTCAGATAGGGGCGGCAGAACCTGTAATTTAAAAAATGGAGAGGTGGGAAAAAGAAAGAAAAATGTTAATTAACATGTAGCTGGCTACCATGAATGACTTCTAATTCAGATAATTTCACCAGTGTTATCACCAGTGCTAGTTTCTCTGTTGTAACACAACGAGCTAGCTGTTTTGAAGTTTAAATTTACTTTGAAAATTAATTATAATCTGGGGTAGATTTGGATGATACTTTGGTGTAAAAAAATGTCCTGACTGCGACTCCTCAGCCCTGAAGATCATGAGTGGGGTGAGAGAGTAATAATGAAAAGAGAGACCTTAGATTGCCCTACCGCCGTACAGTGTTCCACAGATCTGGATCGTGGCTATAAATATTATACTCGAAGCTACACCGATGACCGATGACGGTGATACATAGCCCCCTCCTCTCCCGATGCCAAATTTCCAGTCCAGCCGCCCCCTTTAGCGCCATTAAATTTTGTATTTGCTCCTTCTTTAATAGTGATACTGAATGTTCCTTCACGAGATGCTACCGCGGGTAGGTGCCGAAAGTTTCACAACTTAAAGGGCAATTCAACCTTGGTAATAGGATGATTTGTGTGAAAGGAGAAAAAGGAGAAGAACAGGATGGTTAAAAATTGAAGAAATCGGACAAGGAGTAAGAAAGTTATGGATGTTTGAAAAATAAGATCACTAGATCTATATGCGAATCTCAAATTAGCAATTTGGTGAGTCGATTGTGACATATTGGCGGTCAACTCTCCCGTTTGTCGTACACTGAAATATCATTGATTTCCAGTTTTCTCCTAGGCGCCTTTTCCCTCCGGGTAGTACTCAAAATATGTTGTAGATAGCATATTGTTATGGGTCCTCATGAAAGGAAGAAATCATACTGAGCAATACATTTTAGTAATTTTGTGTATCGGAGCTAATGGTGGAGTTGTCCACCAGTACATCACAGTGACATTACCGATTTGGCCAATTTGAAATTCCCATATGTATAGTGATAAAAACTTTCTAAAATTCATGTCTTTCTTATTCTTTGTTTGAATTCGTTCAAACTATTAAACCAATCTGCTTCTCTGAATTTTCCTCTTTCTTTTAGAAAAACTTGTCATTAAGGTAGGATTTCTCTTTAAAATGTTTGCCCATAAAACCATATGAGTGTTTTAGCACTTGTAAAACTGAGTAAGAATTTTGAATGGGAGGAAGATGTGCACAGTGATCTTTACAGAAATGTAAAGATCAGTCTGTGGCCTCTTTCCAATACTTAATGGAGATTGAATTGAGAGGACTAGCTCGGTTTTGTCCTCGCCAGTCGTCTCGACCATCTGCGGATTTGTGCTATATAGCGCCATCTCATGTTGTTATCGAAACAGAACCTGGGAATATGCAGAGCTATTTGATTACAACTTTCTAAAATTCATATCTTTCTTATTGTTTGTTTGATTTCGTTCAAACTTTAACCAGTCTGCTTCTCTGAATTTTCCTCTTTCTTTTACAAAAAAATTGTCATTAAGTTAGGATTTCCCTTTAAAATGTTTGCCCATAGAACCATATGAGTGTTTTAGCACTTGTAAAACTGAGTAAGAATTTTGAATGGGAGGAAGATGTGCACAGTGATCTTTACAGAAATGTAAAGATCAGTCTGTGGGCTTTTTCCAATACTTAATGGAGATTAAATTGAGAGGACTAGCTCGGTTTTGTCTTCGCCAGTTGTCCCTCAACCATCTGCGGATTTGTGCTATATAGCGCCATCTCATGTTGTTATCGAAACAGAACCTGGGAATATGCAGAGCTATTTTCGTTACGACTTTAACTTTTTGGCCTTTACTTCATTTTCACCGAGTAGGCCTACTTAGACAAACATATAGATTTTTACCACTTTGCTATCACGTACTTGATTTTTTTTCTGCTTGTGAAACCATCAAACAATGTACTGCCCGAACAAGAATCCTAAATAGTCATTCCTAAATAGTTATTCATAGAAGCACCTCATGAATTAATAAAATAATGCTTATGGTAAATGCAGTTATGAAATTGTCCCTTTCTTTAGTTTCCTCCGCCCCCTCACTCATCTACTGCCATTTGTTATTGAATGACAGACTGATGTATATCATCGTTGGTGAGACCAGAAATCTCAAATCATTCATTCTGTGAAAATTTTGATTCATGTGATAGTAAGGAGTGAGACGATACAGTAGTATATATCTCCCTGCCCGTTCTCCTCCCCCTCTCTCTTTCTTCTCTTATCTTCTCCCCAATATTTATGGTTTTTACAACGAACATGAATACAACACAATAGCTCAATAATCTTGAGAACTGAGTAGAATTTTGTCTTCCTGCTTGAGATGAATGGTTTGACGACGTAGAATTAGAAATAGGAGAAAGATGACACCGAATACTTGAATACAGAGATAGGATATATCTTAAAATTCTCACAGTGTGAATTCACTTTGATTGGTCTGCTGAATGAAGTTTATGAAAGTCCATGCCAAAGATAAACATTTTATTTTTCCCGCTCTCCCGGACCACTTTATTTCTATCTCCCTCTATCTCTCTCTCTCGCTCTCTTTCTCTCTCGCTCTCTCTCTCTCTCTCTCTCTCTCTCCCTATCTCTCACTCCCTCTCACCCTTTTCTCATTCTCCCCTCTCTCCTCTCTTCCTCCAAGCATACATATGTCTCTCCTTTTCTTTACTCTTAGATCAAGCATATCAGTATGATATCATTTTGCTATTTCTATGATCATCTGAATCTATCTTTTGATATACATGTACATTGTATTCGATAAACGGTTACGTTACCTTACTCACTATTCTTTATCTGACTCGTGTTAAATCGCACATGCTTCTGTTTAACATCTACAATTCTACAAAAAGCACCAGAAGCGATTAAAAGAGTGAAAGAGATAGATTTGGAGAGAATGGTATGAGTAAAGGAGAAAACTGAAAATAATTCGAGAGAGGGGGTAAAAAACTAGGGAATCAATGTGATTATACTATATATCTATATCTACACTACAAAATATTACAAATGGACGAGACCTAAAAGGATTAGTATGAGAAGAAAATGAAGAAATTAAAAAAAAATGACAGGGAGTACAAACTGAAAACAGGGAATATATGGAACAAATGGTTGTAAAATCGGCAATAGGTCGAGGTGAATAAAAGGATCAAATCCATAGTGTGTGCTGGTGGTGGATATAAAAGGACAAATAAGACACAAGAAACTCAGAGACTGAAATTATTTTTTGTAATATATATATATTTTTTTCCACAGGAAAGGTTGTTTCAAACAACTTCATAAATAACATTGACCTATATACACGACAAAAATAATAAAACAACATTTCATTCACAAACTGAGATACATTTCAGCGGTGTACATAACAGGGTAATCAGTCTTACCGAACTACAACGGGGTAGTACCAAAACAATGCGCATTACATTCAGCGTCTGTTGAGAGACAGAATGGCGTTAACCGAATGTTAAATGTGATTCGTCAACGCTCTTCTAGCACTCGGCAGATTGTTTTGACATCAAATAGAAAAAAAAAAACCCCAACAAACTCTGTATTACATTGTGTATGCGCACTGGGAATATGGCATTGAGACAAATTATCAAAAAAAAAAAAAAAAAAAAAATCAAAAAATAGGACCCACCATTGTGCAATGGAGTAATATGTAAATACCTAAACCAAATTACGTAAGGCCAAATAAAGACAAACCTTTAATTCTCGGCCCCATCTTCCTTCCTTTTTCCGGCTGCCTTAATATTTTTGTTGTTTTATACCTTTGTCTTGAAATGAAATAAATAAGAATATGAGGATATCTAGACAATGAGGAATGACGAAAATGTTTTGAGCCTCTGAAGTGCATGTGCGAATGAAACTGAATTTTGAAAGAATGCGTTAAAATTGACCCAGTGGTATTTTTATGTGAAGGAAAAATATCAAATATTAAAGTGACAGTAAATTGGAGCTCCTAATGGCGCCATCTTTCAACAGAATTTGATAAGTGTCTGTGCCTCTAATTTTCCCATCATGCCCCATTTTAGTTTGTAGAAGCTAAAAATGTATCTGTAAGCAATTTTCCAAATGTGCAACATCAAAAATAATGGTTTGAAATATAAAATGTGCCTATTTTCCAAACAGCTGTTTGTCGAAATTCAAAATAAAATGCAATTAATTTTCAAATTATAATCTCAATTTGGTAGTTACAGTAAGGTGGCGCTGTTCAAGTTTTGCCAGTTTAATGCCATTTTAAATAACACGGAACCACCTACTCTTCATTAAAAAAAAAAAAAAAAAAGGACGAGAAACTAGGAATCAATTTCACCTGGCCTGATGCATTCAAGGTCCGCTGAGAGCCAGAATGGTGTTAACGCAATGCAAAGTGTGATTAGTTAACGCCTTAATCACACTTATTAAACACCCCTTTGACTCTGAGCAGGACTACTTTGACATTAAACGAATACACTTTGTACTACAATGGATGGGCCTATGCGTACCAGGAATATGGCATTGATAAGTGCATACGAAAAAATTATAGTAATTATGATATTAATGTTCATATCAATATTGGCATCATGAGTGTATAACCCCACATCAATAGTCGTTTGGCTTCGTGATTTCTTAATAAACTGTCAAAGGAAGCCGCTTTGTAGAAGTGTATAATATATAATACTGTTTATTAAGATTACATGAACCTTTGCCAAACGTGTTCTAGTAATTGTGTTCTTTTTACGAAGACTGATCATTAGAAAATATGACCATTACTGCATAGATAAATTTACGTAGGAGGTTACGGTAATGATGTGGTTGATAATGAGGTATGATTGTAAATTAATATGTAACTAAGTTTAATACGAATGTATTCATAGTGAGAATCAGATGTGTATGCACGGTGGACATAATAGGCTACCATATATTTTTAAAAGAAATACTAAGTATGACGGAACAAAGGAACGTTTCAGAAGAATACAGACGGGTGACTATAGGATACGATGTAATTTTCAAATACATAAACTTACGTATGACGAAAAGAGGGCTATTCAGAATAAAAGCAAACGGCTCGAAATAGACAAATAATTATGATTCATCTTGTATTAAAATGCTCTAAATCTCCCACGGCTTTTCACGTCGCAGTCGTGTCGACTCACACTATATTTGCATGTGAAGTCCAAGATAATTAGCATCCTTATGAAAATATGTTTTGATCTTATTACCCTGCCGGAATGAGCAAACAGTTCTGGTGATTAACAAGCAAACAACACATTCGGTGACGCTTAGCTTTCTATAAATATATTGACGACGCTTTGATGATGGAACAATATCGTGAGTGATGAACACATTTATAAAGACTAAAAGTATGACGTAATAATACCGACAGAGATTGACATATTTTTCATCAAGACTAAAAGTATGAGAATATAATACGGGGAGAGATGAAATAAGAAGCATAATGTTTCTATAAAAAAGGAGTAATGTGGAGACATAATAATAAAAGATGGACATATTTATCTAGACTATTATAATATGATAGAATGAGGAAGGGAGAGAGAGAGCGATACAACACGCAATCATTTGGTTATTGCAAGACTGCCAAAATTTAATAAGTTATTTTTTTTCCATCGGGGTGGTATATATTTTCTCATTTTTCTCACTGCATTTGGTGACACATTTTCTGTACAAACTAAAGAAAAGATAAACCTCTTAATCTAGAAAACGTAGTTATGAAAGTATGTTCGTTTTGAAAACACTTGACATACAAGTAGGCCTTGCCATGATGAACATAACATTGGTGCTCATACTTGAATTTGGACACTCTAAAGCATTATTTCGTCTGGAACCAGAAGGGCGGTAACTTATATACTTTAACGCAGAGTTAACGCCCTTCTGGTTCCCAACAGACGATTTTATCAATCCCTTTCATCAGAAGAATAGTTATTCATGGTTTAACAAATATGACACCTTAATTCCTTCAAGGTGTTAAAGTAGAAGTTATAACAACTGGATGACTGGAGCGGATGGGAAGAGAATGATGACGATTAATAAATAGAATCGTTTTATCCATAGGATTATTCCTCGTCCGATAGAGATGGAAAATATACTCCCTTGAATATCATATTCTTCACACCTCAGAATCTCATTTAATTTATCTACAGCACACGTCCTGTACATATATAAGTGCCATATCTTGTATCATGTTTATACAGAAAGAGCAACTCGGAAAGATTATATCTGTTCACATTATATCTTCTAGTCTAATATTGATGTAAACGGCAGGAACAAATCCGATTCGTCCAAGAGACTTTGAATATGCCATAACCCATATTGGTGACTGCGTACGTAAGATCTCCAACTCCTTGTGGTGGAGGTAGATAGATGCGCCTGCCTTGAGAGATAGTTCTATAGAAGAAAGAGCCTTGTGAGAGTGCTGCATCACTACCTTGTATCGGAAGTCCGACTTGGGCATCTTGGCGAGTTCGCTGCGGTAACGATCCCGCGACGCTTTGACCGGAGAGTACGATTGACCGGCGCAAGCTAACCGGCTAGCTGCGGTTGAAGTGGGAATCCGTGGCGACGACTCGACGCTCGATTCCTCCAATGAAGATCGTTTAGGTTTCGGCTGGCAGTCAAAATCGGACAGCGACTCGCAACCGGGTTCTGATTCATAGTCGCTGGTGTCGTGAGACTCGCAGCACTTCCCGGTCCCGAAGCAGCTGCTAACGATAAGCATCTCCAGCTCTTTACTGTTCAAATGGGACGAGTTGTCGTCTTTGATGACGTGGTTCCCCTCGCGTCGATTTGACAAGCTACAAATGTTGGAACGACGTGTTTTCGTGTTTAACCTCCTCACGCGGGCAACCGTTTTCTCGCCAGTTTTGATCACCGCTGATCTCGTTTGCGAAGCGAGAGGGCTGATACCATCAAAACAACTCACGCCCGAGTCTGAACAGTACGCTGGACATGACACATTGAACGAAGGTGAACGACTGCAGAATGCGTCATTGGTCGAGTTTGCATTATCTTCTACAGGAGTGGTCGGCGTGGAGGGCGCTTCGTCACTCAGTGATGGCAGGTTGCGGATATCATTCGATGTCCCGCTTCGACTTGATGACGTCGACATCAAGCTGTTATCCGACGCGCAACTACCAGCGACTGACACGCAGCTGGCGGAGTCTTCATCGCACTCGTAAATGACTTCACTAGAAACGTGGTCCAGTTCACTGGTGGTTGAATGTCGGCCGCTCGATGTCGATTCCGCGTCTGAACCACAACTGGAGGATTTGCTGTCTGAAAGAAAGCCGTCAAGCTCAGATCGGCATTTCCTGATTGTGGCTTTCCGCACAACACTGCTTATTCGCGGTACTTTGTAATTTGCACACATGAGTCCATCTGTGTCTGTTACTGGTAACGAGCACCTTCGATCGAATTCAACTTTTGCTTTCACACGGATCATCTCAGCGGGGTCGCTGTGTCTGCGTGACTCATCACAACTCTCCACTTCCCTGTCTTTCATTCCGCGAGGAGCCTTTCGCGTTGAATGCGTTGCTGCATTTGAAGGACCAACCCGACGCCTGACATCTGTCAGGCAACTCTCTCGATATTTGGACTCACCAGTGATCGCTCTCAAGTCTAATCGGCCCCCACTTTTTGAGTGTGGCATGCGACCAATTTCATTCTCACTTTCTGAACTGTTCTTCCCTAACAATTCAGTGTCACTAACTACACATTGTTGTCTTGTACCAGATCGTCCACGGCTGTTTGATCTCGATTTCCGATTCTGTCTCTCGGTATCACTGTTTTGATTAGTGTCTATAAGCTTCGAATTTTCAATTGACGACGTTGACCGCTTCCTACCTCTGCTATGTGACCGTGATCTACGTGCGTTCTCGCTCTCGCTGTCGACGCTTCCTCTCGACTTTTCTCCACTGGAAGACGATGTCCTTTTCCTCCCGCGACTGCTTGATCGCGATCTTTTACTATTACCCGTGGTCGAATCACCATCAGAACTCGATGTTGATGTTTCGTCCAAACTTCTCCATACCTTAGTCTTCGCGAGTCCATGGACTTTTATATCTTTAGCGGATGAACATCTGGCGCTGACGTCATCGCTACTGCTAACATTGTGATTACTGTCTCTTTCCCCCAACCGCTCGCCGCTTTCATGACTCCTCTCGATGACCGTGGGAGCATCCGTGGACGATGAGTCACTGACGATGTCGGTCGATGACTGGTCGCTGCAGGTATTGGACGCTTCCGTGCTCGTGGTACGGTGACGCTGGAGGCGATCTCGTGACCGTGATCTCGCGCGGCGGACGAGACTCTTCTCTTTCGTGATGACGAGACGGCGGGCTGAACAGATGGCACAGTCGTGGAAATCACCTGTCAATCAAATAAAAAACAGAAATGACAATTAATTATTACCATTGTTGATTGGGATAATAGATCAATAACGTCAATAAAGTTATGCATAAAATTCGGGAGTAACTATATATATTTGAGATACAGATGCACTTTTACAGAATACAGAAACCAGTATACGTCTCATTTCTTTACAATAGGAAGGAAGTACTTCTTTTACAGTCATGATAATGTAATGAACGCATTGTTGTAGGAATATCTTATGTATAACATGTATTATATCTGGGGAGTGTTTCATGAAAGGAAGTTGTCGGATGTTTTATCCGACAACTGTTATAAGCTACTGAAATCCTTGCATCTGATTGGCTGAGAGCAAATTTGTCGGATAAAATATCTGACAAGTCCTTTCATGAAACGCCCCCAGGTCATTTTGGTATCAACATTTAAACAAAACCTGCTGATTTTACTTAGTAATCACCACAGAAGGAAATACAAGACACCACAAATAACAAACTTGTCCAAACGAGCTCCTTTAAAAATACGTCATTATCATCAAAATATAGTGATAACAAAAGTCTGCAGTATTTATGTATAGTTTACATCCAAAGAAAAAAATGATGACCCCCCCCCAAAAAAAATCATTATAAAACTTCCCCAAATTTTTTAGCTCCTACCGAACTTTTCCCTTAAATGCATGCAGTCACCTAAAACAATCATGCTACACATATACAGTCACATCCATGCATACTCTCAATCGCTCTCAATAATGCACCATCATGCTGAAAAAGAGGGAACAAATCAAGCCAATATCATACTATAATCAAGTCTATCATCATATTGTCACGTATCTTATTCAAAAAGAAAAGATTGGTGCAAAGTCTAAAATTGATATATGCGCAGGCACGATAGCTCACGAAACAAATGTGAACATACAATTGCTTACATCATAAAACTTGTTCACTCGTATATCAAAGAAATTATGAATTTCTTCTGTGCATGAATTAGCACTGAGCGCAAAAAATGATTGACAACCATCATCGGTATATGATCGGCATAATGAAATTGGTTCTAAATAAATGTACAGTATTGACCCTCTATGTACTTTTTATCGATAGGGATTTTTACAAAGGCCCAGTGCATTCCATAACGATGTAATTATGTACATTGTATTTCAGGAAAGAGAGCTTGGAAATCAATGAAATTTAATGGTATGACTGCTTCGTTTAATTACCAGTATCACGTGGTATATCAACCATTCTTACAATGTTGAATATTCTTAATGAACTTGTGAAATATGTGTGCAATAATTTTCTTTTTCGAGTTACTTTTTTTAAATAACGTAAAATATTTGACACGTGTTAGGTTTGGACGAGGTGTAGGCATGTGCAAATATAAGATTTAATCAAATTCTTCGCATGCTCCCTCCAAATTTGCGCTATTGTTGAGGTTATCGATCGCGAAAGCAGAGATGAGGGTGAAAGAATAAGAGAGATGGAGAGAGAAGGAGAGGAGAGATTATTTTGTATATGCCATCCGCGCTTTAAATGAAAACGCAAAGGGGTGAAATACAAACAATATTCCTCTTCTTTTGCTTTTGCGTTTACATCTTTCATATATTTCTTTGAATTCAACTCATCTTCAATATTGGGTAAAAAGAAAGAAAATTACAGTTTCGATGGACGCAGGAAAAGGAAAGGTCCGGTCTGGCCGGTGGAGAGCGCAAACACGGGCGTGTTGCATTATCGAATTTTTAATTAATTTGGAACCGGTGTTACGATCGCTCTGTCAATAGTGTGGGATGCAGGGTTATGAATTGTCATGATTGCAGCAGGGAAATTTACTTTAACCAAGGAGTTACCTTACCTTGGTCAATTTCAGTTGTTTTATTACAATTGTGTGATACTCTTAGAGAGAGAGAGAGCAAGAGAGAGGGAGAAGATGGGATACAGATGGTGAGAAAAAGAGAGAGGGATGAATAAAGAAGAAAGAGGCTGAGACAGAGACAGAAAGAAAAGGAGAAGAGCACCACTCTTCGGTTTTCAGTTCTAGACTATCAGAACTACATACATGTATAGAAGGAAAGCTGCTTCTCAAAGTGCTCTCCATATGCAATCAAAGTGAGTAGGATAGCCGCTACCAGTGTCAGAGAGAGAGAATACATAGGGATAAAATCTTCCTGGGGGGAGTGCGTGATTTCACTAATGAAATTAGCTTGATATCGTTTGGAACACGACACGTGCATATCACTTAACAGGTGCATGGCTGTCTCACACTCTGAAGTTTGGTTGCGAAGCAGTTCCTATAACATGTATCGTCCACAAATGCAGGGCTAGTTTGTTGAAAATTGTGGTGCACATAATGTTCCTTTGGATTTTCCTTCTTGAGATCAGATTTGTATGATTACATTAAAACAAAAACAGAAGAAGCTTTCATAGAAAGAGAAAGAATTCTAATTTCTTAAACGCGTGTTGAGGAAGGAGAGAGTGGACTGGGATTCTACAAACATAGGATGTAGGCCTTCACTTTCCGGATGCTGTATTTCGATCAGAGCGCGCGGCGTAGAAGGCATCCAAGGTGTCGCTTTCACCCCTAAAACAAAGCACAGCATTCCCGACTATCAAAACTCATCAGCCGAGAGGTAATACCCGATTTAACACATCCCCACCATGACCTGGATTGCCCCTTCTCTTTACCCCTTATTTTCCCGACAAATAGGCCTACATGAGACAAATAAACCAGCTTTCATCCCGGATTACCTGCACCCTTTGTGGAGTTGGCGGTAGCTTGTTTGATGTGGGTTTTTGATCAGACGTGGGTAGAAAGCGCGCCAACTACCAGGGGTCTTCGATATTTAGTGTCCTCTTTCTGCACTTCAATCGTTCCTAAATTGATTGCCGCTGACAGCGGTGCATTAAGGATTTTTCTCCCTCTTTTGTACTCTCCTTCCCTCGTTCTATCTTTCCCAGCTTCTTTTTTTTCTTTTTCTCGCTGTTCTCTGGAAAGTATACAAACTTGTTCAAGTAAGGCACAAGTAAACTAGTTGATCATAGATTGGCGACGTTGTTTTGAATGAGAATGGCTCCACGACATTCGTTCTCTCATGAAATGTAAGAAAAAATATGACTGAATGCAAGGCGTCCCGCCACAATCCATATCGTTGATTATCATCATGCATAGATTGCCATGTCATCCCCCCAAATAAATTCTGATGTAATTAAAAACGCAAACTATTATAGGGAGGAGCGATCTCATATTTTCGTCTTGGAATCCAAATAGAATTATATTATTCTCTTTAAAAGCAAACTAAATTTTGTCATTTATTTCATAGTGATTCTGCTATCTGTGATGAATCCTGCTGGAAATAAAACTGAATTCAGAATAATTTCATTTCTACGTTACTCTTGTCCACCCCCTACTGCTTCTAAATGCACACTGCATTTTTACCCAACTCGCCCAGTGTTTATTCGACGTGAAAATCGATGTGGTTGCGGTAAAACGTTGTTTTTCTTGCATGTTTCACTCCAAAAATCGGCTCGGCGAATCGATTCGATCGCAGCCACGGGCGTGTTGTTTCAGGCCGAACTGTAGCGAATGACAAGAGACAAATCTACATTGAACGGATTGTGGGGTTCAGGTGTACTTGTTAGACCCGTTTCAAGGCTGGGACCAGAATACTGATAGTATATGAAGATTTCTCGAAATGAAAGGTGCATAATTGTCTATTGATTTCTAGCGATCGGCCTTGATGGGCATGGCGGAACGTTTGGAGGGAAAATTCAATTTATTCTTCTCGCAAGTCCATATTAACTAATATGTCAGTGCTCTTGTAACCAGAGAGGGAAGATGAAGATGATAATGAAAGTGAAAAAAAAAACACACACACAAAAAAAACATTTTTTTTTTTTTTTTTTTAAATTTGTGATGAATCCTGTCGCAACCGCATCGCTATGGCGTTCGTCACCATGAATCAAGAGGAAGATAAGAATTGAAACGCTAAATTGGCAACATGTTGAAAAGTTTAAAAATTACTGTTTTCCACACAAAATTGGCACTTCTATAACTTTTCGACAAAGTGTATGTCCATGTATATTCATTTCAGATAATTGGCCTTTTCTTAGAAACACGTATTGTTGCCAGTTTGACGATGACAAGCTGACCAATTTAGCCCCTAAAATTTCTGTCCCAACCTTCGGCTGTGCCTCCATCCTTATGCGGCATGTCGGATTTTGAAAGGAATCGAATTGCGTACCCTCGAAGATCAAACAGGATCACTTCGTTCGGAAAACATCAAAAGCTTGCTTCGACAGATCGAAAGTTTCAATCACTTTAATTAAAAACGAATAATGTTTGTGTATCGGAGGGCTTTAGGTCGGGGTTAGTACAGTATTGCCGCACGCCATACGTTGATCGTTTTCCAGGTCTGTAGACTGTATTCAACTGCCGTTTGAAGGTGACCTGTATAAGCAGACCTGGATTCTTAGAAACCGAAACTTTTCGAAATGTGTCTTGCGAGAATGTGAGTTTTAATAAGTGGGCTATATACTTTGTTTGATTCCCGTGTCGTTCATTGAAGGGTGAAGGACAGATAATGATAATTTAGTTTTCCGTTTGTTTTCTTTCATGAGTTGTCCATGTTGTTAAATTGTTAAATTTGTTGATCAGTTTCCATCAGAATGTCCTTGGAAGCATTTTTAGATGCTTACAATAAAATTGTACACAGTTTCATCATCGTTGTACTAGGTGTTAGTATTAACAAGAAGACCCTCATTATCAACGTTAGTGTATTGTATGAACGAAGCATTTTCACTCCTGGGCCCCGTTTCATAAAACGTGTTATCAATAAGAACTGCCACATTTCTATGACAAACTTGCTCTTCGCCAACCAAATATAACGAATTCAGTAGCTTATAACAATTATCGTTAATTGTTATTAATAACAAGATTTATGAAACAGGGCCATGTTTTTTTTTTAATCATCACAATGATGGAGCGGCTCGTGTGAACGAATCATTCAATTTGGCTGAAACAAGATGTTGCAGTAAAACCATGACAGAAAGCCAACGTGTTGATGTACATCGCTAGGATGAATAATTACAAAATTAGTGAAAGAGACAGCTAACCAACCATTGGGATACGCGTCCACTGAGAGCCAGAAGGGCGTTAACTGATAGTTTACATAGAGGTACCGCCCTTATGGCTTTCAACAGTACTATTAGTCTGGAAGAGACAGCTAACCAGTGGAATACGCTGAGAGCCAGAAGGGCGTTAACGAACCAATGACTGCGGCAATTTTAAATCGAACATGCATAGGGGTCCACTTAATTTACGTTAATGTTCGAAAATGTTGAACGATATACTGAAAGACAAATAAAGAAAAACATGAAATAACTAATGTAATATGTTTAATTATGACAATTATCAATGACACATATTGTTGTAGTAAATGTAAAATGCTAGAAACATTGATGATTAACATATTTTATGAAATACCCCCCACAAAGTGAAAATTTAATCTTTATCATGTTTATAAAAGTGTGACACCTTTATAAACATGATACATGATAAAGATTAAAATTTGATGAAAATTTTAATGAAAATAATTCATCGATATTACAATAAGCAGATTAGGAAGGAGAAGATGCAGGTGTCGCACCCCCTTTGATAAACCGCCGATTGCAGGGTCAAGAGGGACGTTTAAAGTACATCTAACCCTACGAGACTCAGTGACGGGGAAAGGGGTTGTCCAGGTGAATTCGTACCTGGATAGGCGTAAGCTGCAGGAGGGAACAATCGCATGTTGCTGAATTCGTTCAATCGGGTCTAACGACAACCTGTCCACACTGCCTCCAGCCTACACTTGTGGCTTCATACCGGGTCGATATTTTCTGAAATCTGAAGTCCCCGAATAATGCAAGTACTCATTTCCAATGTGAAAAAATATCATAACCACAAAATAACTCGTAAGACAAATTTATTTTAATGTTAAGGTGATGACTTTGTATGATTATGATTAAACCTGATATAAATATATTGTAAGACAGAAAGGCAGACATGCAAGATGGTATTATGCGATGTTCGGACATTCGCTACTCCGACAAAGACAAACAAATATAATTTTGATGATTACTACGATTGTGACCGTGACATTCAACTGCAAATGTTCAGCAACCTGGTCGAGACAAAACCGTACCTCTAATACGGGAACCCAAAATAGCCAGGTCTGAAATAATCTCTGGCAGACCGTCATTAATAGAAAATGTGGGATGGAAGGAGAGCAACATCGACCCCGCATCACTGAACAGGGAGAGATCATCCGTTATAAGTCGTAGGATTCGAATTCATTCCGCTGAAGTGGAGAAGTTGGAACAAAACCACCTGAAATTCGCTTCTTTTTGAGGCTATGGCCGACCGAAATTTAATTACATCGTGCTTTCTCGCCATTTTTAACCCTCTCTTGTTTCTATCTGCGTCTGATTTCAGACGGTTGAAGCTTGAAGTGAAAGGTTATCTCCGATTGAACCAGAATATCAAATTCCACCCCTCCCCTTCTGCCCCCCTTCTCTCTCTCTCTCTCTTCATGCATGGACAGTCATGTCACAAATGATTGAATTCTAGAAAATTTCAATAATTGCCAAAAATATAGACCTAATTATGAAATGGTCCATCCATTTCATCAGTCAATGACATCAGTTTAAAAACAATGTGATAGGTATTGTGGTCATCATTGTTTCGTGTGTTATTTATTTAAGAACTCTGGCTAATCAAGGAGTTTGCATACGTTTCATTTTCCCCAAGCATCATTCTGGTACAGAGGCGTCTCGATAAAGTATGACCGAATCTCTTCGGAGAGTGCCTAATAAACGCCCTCAACAGTCTGGTTTTAAACATTTACTTTTCCATTACTAATATGAAGATGTATTTTATGTATCACAAAATGTAAACAGTGAATGTAAATCTCTATATCTGAATCCATGTCTAGTTTGGACATAATACACAAAAATCGAGATGACCAATGTGGACAGAAGTACGTTAACCCTACCACAAAACTGACCAAAATATCAACACTTCAACAAGTCATTTGACCCTCTTTCTTTACCATTTAAGTAATGACCCCGAGTATTGTGGATGCGACTTACATCAGGGTTGAAATCGGTCATGCGTACGTCTGCTAAGACCTTAATGCGATTTGACGCGATTTGACTACGATGATAGCATCATTGAACTAAGAGCCAGAAGGACATTAACTAATAGCTTTTGCATAGAATTAAAGTCCTTCTGGCTATCAGCAGGAAGGTGTAAAACGAATTTAGTGAAAGTACACACTGAACAGGGTGTGGGAGTTGTGTTTTGACCTTGTGGACAAGCAAATGGGCTCGTTTCGTCACGGCGAGTTATTGCAACCTTTGAGAATCCCTAAGGTCATTTTCATTTGATCAGGTACATAACAAGATACTAATCATTTAAGACCTGTTGATCATTTCCGGATTTGGGAGGAAATACGAAAATTATGTGGTTAGGTTTTCACAAAGAAGTAAGCAACAACAACAACAAATATCCCATCCACGTGGCACAAACAAAATGTTTCGAAGCATTGTAGATAACAGTCATCTTTTCCCTCTAAAATGCTTCACTTGACTATTACGTCACATGAAGCTTGTTCCACAAATAATCAACACGAACAACACTTAACTCGACACACTAAAGCTTAACATCAACAGCACTGTTTATGATAATAATTATGAAAATGTAGGATTGTAAGATACAACCAACAATTAAATAAGACTGATATTGTTTCCTTTAAATTGGGAATGTACGGCGGAATAGTCTTTGATGCTACCTCCCAGTTAAAAAAAAAATCTAGGAGCGAAAAATGAATTAATGTTGTCGACGCATTGTGAAAATGTATCATTCCTGACTAAAGAAAGGTGTTACTAGACCTTTTTTACTAAGCCTTTTTCAGTACGAAGACAGAAATTTTTAGTGTTCTTTTTTAAAATTTATTGTATATTAACCATTTTAGCAGGGTTTTAAAAATTTTTATGGAGTTATATTTTGTTTCAGTGTATTCCGGAAACATATGGCTTTAGCAGCATAAAATGAACAGTTCTGCAATTAACGATTTCTCGGTCGCTAGTTTTTCCACTTGATCGAATTCCTTGGGTTTTGATATCAACCGATCTCTGTGGCTATAGGTTTGTACCTAACACCTTCACAATAGGGATATCAATATTTGAACAACCTTACTATGCTCACAGCGCCTTACAACGGGTGGGCTTGTTTTCATAAAGCATCGCATAACAAAACTGCCTTTTGTGTTTGAGCAAAGGACCTACAATGACTAGCTCTTTTATCGAATTGACGTTGTAAACTTGGGGGAAAAAACAAATTTCTTTTTCTACTACTCGTATACATGACATGCATGAAGGAATATATGTGTAGTATGTGTTATTTGCTGTTGATACAGAGGGCTTTGCCATTTTTTTTTTACTCTGTTTTGGATCAATGTTAGCATAAAAAATGATTACAGAACATGCTTAAAAACAAAAGTAAAACAGATTGTGAAACGCGTCCTTTTCAATTTATCTCATCTTTTATTTATCATGTTATTTTTTATCTCTCACAATACTTCATCCTAAATCTTATTGCGCTTTTTATCGAAGAAAACAAAAATAACCCGTTTTACTTTCCTACTCGATTTCAAAGTAAGCAGAATGTGCCATAATAATAGTACTACTACTACTACTACTACTACTACTACTACAACTACTACTACTACTACTACTACTACTACTACTAATAATAATAATAATGATGATGATGATGATGAGGATGAGGATGATAATGATAATAATAATAAAATAATAATAATAATAATAATAATGATAATAATAATAATAATGATAATAATAATAATAATAATAATAATAATAATAATAACTGTTTCTTATATATCGACTTTCCAGTTAAGTAAATGATCAAAGCGCTTTACAGTGCATTAATATTACCCCGGTCAAGTAATATGCGCGAATATATTGAAGAATTAGATTTTAAGGTACATCTTAACTCGTCACTGCTCTCAATATTACTTTTCTATAAGGGAGGCATTGTGTTCAAGGAAGTAGATGGAAATAGGCGGGCTACTTCACTTTCAAGTTCGACAGGCCATTCATGCAATCCTTCCCTTTCAACTGTAGAAGTCCTCACTTAATCAAATTGACCATCCAAATTAAATGGACGTGCCATTCTTCTCCATCTAAAAGCGAACGGTCATCCCGGACTGACCATTTGATTGTTCGGCCGCATCTAAAGTAGATGACCATTGTGCTGTTTTGTTTGGTTTTATTTACCACCTGTCGTAATTCCTTACTCAAATTCGACAGTAATATATTTCAGTTTTACTTTCAATACAACTGCGCTAAGCCAAAGAAAATAATTCACTTGTACTGAAAATAACGGAAGGACCTATTGTCTTTAGTTAGTTCAACCTCTGTTGGCAATTGTAATTTATATAGTTCGTTCCAAATGAGTTATTCAAATCAAAAGGATGTCCATTACTCTTTGAAATGCCCCTGAAACAATCCTCGAATTGTTCTATCGATTTAGAAATCTAGATGACCATTGTTGGACATTTGCTGTGTGGCCTTTGTAATCGATGTTTGTGATTCTTGACCATTGTGTTTAGGGACAATGTCCATTGTCGCGGAACAACACGGCTTTACAAGAGTTTGATTGAAGGAAATGAAAGGGATAGTATTTCATTGACTGTCGAACACCAAAATGTGAATGGTCTGTTCAAACAGGGGTGGGGCTGCTCTGGCCGAAAGTCGGGACAAGGGTCATCGATTACAGGAGTTACAAGATCTTGTTTGCGATTCGTCATTTTGACATGAAGCTTGACAGGGAATACTGTTATTATTCCAGTGGGTATCCAGGCATTGATTGTTTAAAAAGGGGACGGGATCCTTCCGGGTTTTTCTTTTTTTTTTTTTGGGGGGGGGGGGCAGGGGAAATGTATGTGGGCACACTAGCGTGCCGTGGACCCACTGCAAGTTGTACCGATTTTTATTTTTACTAGGCCTTGAGACCTTGAAACGGGAGGTGGGGGGGGGGGGGGGGGGGGTTGTACCCGGCTCTACTTTACGCTGGATATGCAACTATTGTCATGTGCATTGTGCGTATGCTTTTGTTTTGTATGTTTCAGAAATGGAGCGCCTTGCAAAAACAATGAAAACTTGAACGTGTTGATTTTCTGGGATCAATGATTTCTTACCACAAAGTTTACCACTAATTCTCAAAACGCCCTTGCGATGTGTTGTTTGACAATTTCTCCCCCAGTGAACCTCACGCCATTGCTTTGTGTTTCACATAGAAACGACGCCATTGATTGAACAATCGGACATTGATGTAAACATTTTCTGCGTCAATATTGAATGAAATGGATTTTATTTTATTTACACACACGCTGTAAACTTCATCCCACACGAAATACAATTAACGATATCAATATTATTTATTGCATACACATTAACATACACCATCGAAGAGTAATTCAATGTTTCCTTACTTGGTGAGAGAGGGATATAGATAGATAGAGAGAGAGAGAGAGGGGGGGGGGGGGGGGGAGAGGGGGAGGGAGAAAGAAGCGGGGGGGGGGAGGGTGTGAAAAAACAAGTCGCTAGAATTCATATGAAATTTTCTTCTGGCAGGGTTCAATAGAATAATGAAAGGATATGTAATAACATTTCTTTGGTAAATAGCATCTAAAAGCATAATTTTACCAAGGAATTACCAGAACTCCTTGATTTTACATGACAGAGTAAACACCTCTACTTAGGCCTTCCGATGCCCTGTTCCTTCGTGTGTAGTATTATGCATACTATCATATCCCGTGGCGTCCATAATGATCAAAATCCTGCTTAATATTATTTCCCTCTCTTTTCTCATTTTTTTTTCCTTGCTCGCCTTGCTTCGGCGCTCTATATATATTTGCATGTTTATGCAGCGTGAAATCCAACAAATTAATATTTCTTCGCTTTCCCCGAGGATGGATATTTCTTCGCTGTCCCCGAGGATGGATATAGGTAGGCAGTATGGTACAGGGGAGCGTTTCATGGAAGGAAGTTGTCGGATATTTTAACCGACAACTGTTATTGGCTGAGAGCAAAATTGTCGGATAAAATATCTGACAAGTCCTTTCATGAAACGCCCCCCCCCCCCCCAGGAGGAGCACTGAAATGAACAGACGACAGAAAAAAAAAAGTCCGCCAAAATTAGGACGAAAAATATTGGTGTGTAACCGCATTGATTTCATGGCGTATTGCATTCACAGCACGTCACCTACTATTTCATTCATTATTTATTCATGCATGATATGGTTTTTAATCCAATGACGAAGCAGCATAGCTCAACTAATACACAGTTGGTGTTCCCAATTTGGAAATTATTTGGTAAAGATATGGCCCCTCCCTTTATCATCACCACTTGAATCGTCGTCTGGTAAAATGATCTTGATCCGCGGCTATCTGTCTTTCATGATTTTGTGAATAAAATTAAATGGATGTTGAAGATAAAAAGCATATTTGCCTGAATTTCACTCTAGATGCTTCTGTAGAACAATGTCTGGATTTACATGATATCTGCGTATAGCTCATAAAAAAAGGACAAAGCGCAGAGCAATTACAATGGAAATGAAAAAGTTATTCAAGTGAGGATGATTACTGCGGGAGGAAATGAAAAATGGAAAAGAACAAAACTGTAGAATCATGAAGGTCAGGAGGAAAGAGTCAGAATAGGAGAAAAGTACTATGAAATATTCTAAAGGAAATAAAAAAGCCAGGAAAAAAAATTATACTACACTTTCTATTCACTTAAATACTGAAACAATGTTACGAAATTTTACAACATGATGAATCTTCATCTAACTCAACCTCTGCTCTTTTGACTAACGTGTTCAGGGTGTTTTTCCATCTCGTATTTCATGTATGTACTTCTGATGTCTTTATTGTATGATAAGATGTGATGTTTACGAGCGCACGCCTTTTTGAAGTCAATCCCTGCAAATCTAACACGATAGCATTAAAATTTGAACGGCCATGACAAATGGAATTATGATTCCTTTGCATCTGGGGGATGTTTCATTAAGTGTCTTGTCAGTGATTTTTACCGACAAATTTGCTCTCCGCCAATCAGATGCAAGGATTTCAGTAGCTTATAACAGTTATTGCAACTTGTCATTGATGACAAGTTTTATGAAACGGGACCCAGACCTTCATGGATTAGTCAAACGTGCAGGAAAATGTTGTTGATTGCTCCTAGAAAATAGTGTTTTTCCCCCAAGAATATAAAGCATTTGTGCCAAGAGTCGGCTTTCAGTCAAGTGGAGGAAGTGGTGTGTATGCAAAATAGTGTCATAGTGTAAATTATTCTTTGCACTTGAAATTCGAAGCTGGATGAACAGGACACCTAATTCTCGGAATGTGAGCATTACATGATTTAATTAAGAGTTATGAGATGGATGAATTAATTTGAACTATCTGATGAACTTGATACGTAAATGTGCAGCAGAGATTAAAGTTTAGTTCTGAATATTTGGGTGACACGACATTTGCTCCTCCGTCCATATCTCGAAAGGTCAAATGTTAAGATCAAGGACATCATTATTTTGGTTTTTTGTTAAGGACAATGTGAAGATTAGGATTAGGGTTAGGGTTAGGGTTAGGGTTAGGTTTAGGTTTAGGATTAACATGGCAAAGTTAGACCGAAGCAATTGTCGCAGGAGCAAATGTCATGGAACTGAATATTTGACGGTGGAGGGTGTAGAAACTAGAAAGAGAGGGGTCGTTTAATTTTCAACCCATTGCGAGTTAACGCCACGCTACGCCCGTCATACCTCACACGTGCAGTCGAGTGTGAAAATCAAAGACAAGCATTCTCAAGACGTGACGCTATTCCATCTCATCTCATTTCTTCTTCCAAGAATCCCTTTTCACTACGCTTGGAATATTATATGCATTCCTCACTTCTTCGCCCCCTCTCTCTCACTCTCTCTCTCTCTCTAGCTCTAATTATCTTCGGCCAAGCTCTACTTTTCCATTAGTGTAATGAAAAACATATCTCGAGCATTCGCAAAGACATCATGTTAAAGAATTTTAGGAATTTCAGTAATTTGGCAATTGCCTGTGATAATGTCCTCGACAACTACCAGAAGATTGCATTTTTTTAAAGGCATCTCTCAATTCCATTTTTGTGTATCACTATCATCGCTTTAGAATCTTGATTACTTTGCATCTCATCCGAGAAAATTGCCTTCTTCTCACCATTTGGTTTTGGGTTTCGACATGGGTCATGGGCTCGTCTTGACAAGTAGTTCCATTCCTACAGAGCATTTTTATCCACACCCTTTCTTTTCCTTACCATCTCGTCATCTATGTATAGGAAGATTCGAATTACCCAGGTGATAATCTACTAAGTAATTTAGCTTGAAAGTAGCCTACATGTGTTTGGTCAAAATAGGAGACCCTTTGTTACTTTAATAAGATCCCTCCCAGCTCTGTCTTGTCTTGGAAACCTTGTCCTCTCGTATGCACTTTTTAATAGCCGATGTTGATGTTATGATGTCCTTGATGCTATTCATTGCCATAATTAGTAGAATTAGTACAGTCATCTTCTTAACTCTGCTTCTCTCCTCCACTTCTCGTCCTCCGTGCCTCTGCCCCATTCTCCAATACGTTTTCCCTCAACACTCCCCCTCTCTTTCTCACTCTCTCACTCTCTTCTTCTTCCTCCTGTCTGTCGCTGTTTCCGCAAATCCTTATTTTCTTTGTCTGTATATTATAGGTTTAAAACCACTGCACATACACACGTTTTTGCCGGATTTTATTGTCTATCTCTCTTTCTCCATTTCCCCTCTCTCCTCCACCTCCCCCTTCCTCCATCCGCTCTTACCCATCACTTCCGCATCTAATTTTCCATATTGATCAAGTTTATGTACCCTTGATCCTTTGTTTACGTAAAACAGATGACAAGCGAGCCCCTCTATATTTATGCTATCTATCAAGGCCGCGCAGACGATCGATCACGGATCGTTTATATCGTGGTACCGACCACTTATGCTAATCGATATTAATTGGAAGGTGGTTCATTAATTAGGACAAGTGTCGTCATCGCAATAAGGAAGAAAGTGGATGGGTTTGGATGTAGACAAGACCGGTAAGTAGTGCACGAAATCCTTAATTAACGAATCTTAGTCTTAATTTGCTAGACCTTTTTAGCTGAATTCCCGAAGTATTTTATGCTTAATATTCCATATTTTAGGATTCTATATCTATTTTTCTTATTTCATGATTCTAAAATCGTAAGAGTAGGTTTACAATTTTAGGGGAAAAGGGATCACCAGTGTTCGAAAGTCATGCAAGTTCATTTCATGAGTAGCGGTTTTAAGGACAAATAATAATAATAATAATAATAATAATAATAAATAATAATAATAATAATAATAATAATAATAATAATAATAATAAATAATAATAATAATAATAATAAATAATAATAATAATAATAATAATAATAATAATAATAATAATAATAATAAAGTTGCGTTTTACCTGCAACATTAAATTTTACAGACTCATCAAAGACTAATACGAGCTGTATGTGATGTCCCAAATTTATAGTGGCTTAATTATGTTTTGCGGTGGGTTAGAAAACCGCAAGTTGGATAACCGCAATATTGCTAAGACCTGGTGACATGTACTATCATTGTCATTTCATAACCATCGCGAGATCGGATATCCCCAATTCATCATTACATTGATATATATACTATATTATTTTGTAGCTCCAAGGTGAATACAATTAATCAGTTCTACTGCTACAATATCTGATAATTTTGATAATGACGGACAAGTAATCTTTTCTATTCAGCTCGTAGTGAGCAAATATCATACTAAACTATTAATTTCATTGAATAAACAAATCAATTTTCAAAGTGCAATAGACGTCTACTCTCCAACCTTAAAATATCTGAGCCAAAAGGTTCCATGTTTCTCTGTTTATTTTGAGTAATGGATCGCTTGAGGCCCGGAAACTGAAATATTATTAATTCAGACACGCATTCATCAAGAATGGAACAAATATTAAGTTGTTTCCCAATATTCTGACCGTATATGAGTTAGAGAATTATAATGAGAAAACGTGTATCATCTCAAAAAGTACACATTCTTTGTTTTGTGACATGCTTTAGCCGGACGAATTTTAATTGAAGGCATCAGAATTTATTTTCATAAATTTTGACCATGTTCATGCTTTGTTTGAATGGGATTGGGGACTTAAAATTGATCGCATTAATGTGCTTTTTTGAAAGGACATGCAGGACAAAATTTTAGTCAACCAGTACAGATAAATTTCATCCGCAAAATACTCAGTGGATATTTCTACTTTAACTAACTCGAATGTTCCAATTAATCGCAGACAACGCGAAGCATACCAAGAGTAAGTCAAAACTTAATACTCACAAATCTCACGACTGTCAAGACTAAATTCTAATTGGTCTCGTCAACTTAGTTATGAAAATTCGGTTGTTAAACCTTTAACATCGTCTCGTGCTTTGGCCGTAATTATAATACATGTCATCATAGTCAAGTCTTGACGTGTAATAACATCCGAAGATCCACCAGCGGTGAAATGTAGAATTAATTTTTAATCTACCATATATCCCTTGGATATCATGTTTCATATCCAATTAATGCGACAGATGACATTGACAACGAAAGGAGACATTTAGGTACGATCACGTTTATGTAAATGGATCACGAAATAAAATGCATCAATATTGATTACTCAGAGACAATGATAAATATTGAAGACAAAGTTATGGATGATAAAACTGTCGTCTTTTTAATACATTGAGTAGTGTATTCACATCCATACCTATATTCTTTTTCCTTCTGAATCCGACCTGATATTCTTCTTAATCCACCCCCTCCAAAAAAAAAAGCCCACAAAAATAACTGTAATAAACATTAATCATTGCTTTATAATCCGATTTCATATCCATTGACAGTACACTTTTGTTAATTGAAGTTTGCCATTCATAAGATCAATTTCAGTAATTGGTGAATTATCTTGCACGCAAACCAGAATGGACTTAGTAATGATGTAAGGAATATACGCTTTAATTGGCAGTGACATTGAGTATTTGCCATTGCTTGTCTCCTCGAAAGAACATTAATTTATTTACTTCCTACATTTACATGACTATCTCCTTTGGTAGTGCCCTTTTTTCTATTCCGGTTAATCTCCTTCTTGATGCTATAACGTTGGTCATCAAATTATGAGTGTGATATTTAAAACATCTTTGCAAATTAAAAGAGAGAAAATTGAATTTCATGAATCGTTTATCCTCTTTGTCAATTTGGACTGGAAAATGCATCAGAATGATTAATAATTGAGCTGGAATTGTGTTCATGTTTAAAATACACGCACATCCCGCTTGATTATGTCCTTGTATGGGTAATTCAGCTTGCAAGGCAATCACATTTATTAATAATTCAAGCAGGTATGTAAGTTTTATTGGGGTAACGATTGCTCCTATTCTTATAATTCATATCAAAATTAGAATATTGGATTAAACAAAAGATTGATTTAAAAACTGTTGAAAGAGAGGGTCACGTAAAACAATGCATTTACTATATAACATCAATTATTGACCGTTTTTACTGTCTGTGAGTGTAGACCTATCTAAAAATCTTGAACAGGCTGATACAGTGATAATATTCAGCGAACTGAAGCAGGGTGAAAGTGGGCAATTTGATAGCGTGAGAAGTAGCCCACAAAGACTGTTTAAAAAATTGTCTGAGAATTGTGAGAAAAAATGATTCCCTAGGATGAATGTGGTCATTAATACATCAGCCAGGCTGGGGGAAATGCGAATAGCAATGGCGCATAACATAGAATAAAGTGAAAAGAACAGTAATTAGGATGATTAAATATGACATTTCGGTTTAATGAGTGCAGCTCGAATGATTCATCACCAATCCCCATCTCATCAGGAATGACAGTTGGACCTAAACAGTCGGAGGAATTCAAACGGGTTTGCCGAATCATTAGTCTCTCCCTTCCTAATGATGATGATGGTTATCCCCAATGCCATCGACGGACTCGTATTTCACATGCTCACATCGCGAAAATAAACATTCCGAGGAGCATTTTTACGAGATTCCAGGGTGATAATGACAAAGTAGCTATTAGTGGCTCGACATGAATGTTTTGAAGTCGAGGAATGGTGTGTACGAGTTGTAGTGTCTTCCACGGCTCTCACGCCCGTTATCTCTGAATGATTATCACGGATGCTTATAAAAAGAAGATAAATGCGATATTATCTGCGTTCCATTTTGTTCTTAGTATACTGCTTTGTAAGTTGATTTCTCTTATGTTTTGGTAAGAGAGCTTATACACACTTGGAATAAAATCTACAAAATGTAATATTAAAAAAACGGTGAATATAATGATTTTTATTCCTTTAAATTTTCTTTGACTTTCAAAAATACAGCCTGAAGATCTCCAAGATGTAGTGATGTAAAGACGGTGACTCAAAATGAGAAAGATAAACGGACCCACAGAATATCAATGTTGCATGAAATGCAATTTAGCTAATAAGTTTTCTTTTCTGTCAACGTCCTCCTAGCACCCATGTCAAGATAGCTACACACTGCTTTCGACACTTCGTGATATGCCCACATGTCATTTATCAGTTGCCAAGTCCGTACCCACTGCCACAACCATCAATTTCTCAAACATTTCTCCATGTCCTGTTTTTGCTCAACGTGTGCATTACCATTTATGATGATGAAGATGCGGGATGCGAATTTCACAGAGGAACACTACGCGGCAATGGGAAAGTGGCGTATTATTCTTGCAAGTAATATCAAAGAGTGTTAATATCGAAACGTATTGAGTTTCGCAGGTGGGCTCTATAACGTGATTTTTTTTCATTTCGGCGAGTGAAAAGTGTTGCGATTGCGAATCCGTTTTAATCTCTCGTCAGTTAGCAAGCTCATATACAGTGGTAATCGAGTTCGGAGTTTCACTTTATATTGATAAAGTCATAGCAAAGACAATTTCAGATGTTAGAAGCAACGTTCCATATTCCGTTTATTTATACAAGATGGCCTTAATATAACTATTTTTACTTACAAGATGTTCCAGTCGTGATTAAACTAGTCGGCAGTCCGTACACGTAAAAATTCTGTTTCTTTCATGTTTAGCATGTCTAGCTAAAGACATCATCCTTTCATAAAAAGCTATTCTCCTAACTGCGTCACCGTCTTATTCTTTCTCTGTCTCTCTCTTTCTGCCTCTCCCTTTTTCTTTGTCTCGCTTTCTCTTTCTATGTCTCTTTCTCTATCTCTTCTCTTTTTCCTCTCCCCTTCTCTCATGATCTACACATCCATTACATTGTGATGACAGAGCCTTGTCACAATGCTATAAACAAACCAATCCTCTTCGAATCTAGATCACAGCGAGATTCCCTATATCCAATATCCTAACACGCATCTCCTTAAATCCTCCGCAGAATAAGGGCTTATGCCTGGCGTCTACCATTTAATCTTCACCATATGCACCTATATACAGCCTTCCAACTCTCACACCCAGTCACACTGACTATATCGATAACAGACTGAACAAAACAATGACATCACCCCGAATGGCCAAGAGTCTGTCGATTTGGAGTCGGTTTGACGGTGCGACTGAGGTGTACAGGAATAAGCAAACGCACAATCGACTTATCGACCCTTTTCCATTTTGAGACGATACCAGTATAATCATGATAATAGTTCCAATTAGGAAAACCTCGTGACATTAATCTGCACAGTCATGATCAAAATTCGAAGGAAAAAAAATCAACCTCACGATTTTAGTAACGAACTGATTAACCGTTTAAAGCCAGGACTTTATAAGGAAGGTTGGGATGTTAGCAGAGGCTTTTGTCTAAATTGGGGTCCTTACGACATGCACATGCTCAGTATTTGAAACAAAGAGCACAGTCATCATCATGATTTAGTAATGAAACGCAATGAATTACAGTCTAAAACCAGGTGGGAGGCCGTTAAAAGGGGGTTCCGAAAGCGGTCTTTGTCTAAATTGGCGTCATTTTGATTTTTGTACAAGATCAAATGTAGAGCGACACACTCCAACATGCATTATAAAGACTGAAGATCGGTGTATTCATATCTAGGTATACACCTGTCTGATATTTGTACAAGGTCAAAACGTAGAGTGACACACTATGACAAGGTCATAATTGAAAATACGAACTGTAAAACAGTATGTCCACATCTTCAGCTGATAGCATTTGATACAAAAGAGAGTTTTCAAAGCTTTCTATCCAGGGGTGGATGGCAGTTTTGCTAGTAATACTCTCGTCATTATATGATGATTCAGCATTATCATTAATGGTGATAATGATGTTAGACTTGTTAGTGATGATCGCAATAGTGATAGCAGTGAAGAAGAAGGCAATGTTGATGATAATGTTGCAATAGTTTTCCTATAGTACATTGCAAGATTACTGGAGATGCTTGTGAGCTCGGAAGCTTTTGAAGAGATAGCTTATGAACGATGAATGGTACAGTGAGCTATACGATAATCTAATCTCACAGAAATAAATTTTTCAAAAAACATATCGTTCTCCCCATCTCTGTCAATCCTTCCCTGCTGTGCCATTTAATACAACCAAAGCCAATCTTGAAACACCTTTGCCTTTTCCTTTTAATACCCCAGTGTCTAAGCGATTCAACAAAGCAACGAGTCCGTTCCCTGCTAACCTCTCTGCTCTAAATTCGGGAAACGCGCTAGACCGCCACCTTTCCGTTTATCCTATTAGCACCCTAGATGCGTCAAATAAAAGAAATTCAGCCCGTTAATATTTGCATCCTAAAGTGGGAACCCTTTCTGGATTAAGAACCATGCACATGTACTCTTTTCACCTTTCGCTGCAACCCCCTCCCCATACAGCCTTTTCTCACCCTATACGATCAGCTACCATCCAGCTTTTCTCTCAAAATTACTCCGGGTGGCGGATTCGAAAGAGCAACAGCCTTTCTCCAACACCTTCATCTCCTCTCCCTTTCTCTACCATAAGCCATCGCGAACTGATATTTTTCACACCTTCCCCCTCCCCCCCCCCCCCCCCATCTCTCACTTTCACTTTCCTATATTTTCAGGATTTAAGAAAAGAAAAAAATATAAACTCTAGACGGGACACTGAATACGCACGGCACTATGCCGGGTGCCGTGAATGCGCACCAAACTATGAATGAAAAATATCGATCACGTGAAAAAAACAAAGTGTGAGGAGGGTTCGTTACCATGGTAACTGCTATTTCTATCGGTCAAGGGATGAACAAAGGAATAGAATTCATGCCTTCTCCTGATTCCTGACGTTTCAAAAGTACAAAAACCTCATTTCAAATCTGAAGTATAAACACATAATGCAAAATGCACGTTGTATTAAATGATAATTCACATAATGGGACTGCAGTACTTTTGTGCATGTACATGTATGTTGTCTTTACAATTATACCCATACAACTCACGTGGTGCGCAGATATGTTACGTAACATGAGAGCAAATTCGTGACTCATCACTTGCAATTATTTTCTCTTGATTCTTGAATTTCGTTAAGAATATTTTGTGCAGCAGTAAAACCGAAAATGCTTAAACAAGCTCCAGTCATTATTATATTCTTGGAATAAAATAATTTTTGCAATTATTTAAACAAATTGGACAACTGACCAGAGAAGAAATTTATTAAGGATGACAGGATCTAATCCAGACCTAGACTTGTCTTATGGCGCCAAAATGATTTCTGAAATTATCTGTATCAAATTCATCAACAAAAGCAATACCATGATAGAATAATCATTTATTGGTAAAGTTATTTGATTATGATAGTAAATACTCGAAATGTCCCATCACAAACTAAAATTAGTGTATACGCATCTGCACCTACAATATTCTGTTTGGTATGGAAAGTCAAATCACAATTGTATTGTAAGGAAAGGAAGCATTTGTCCTAATTTCGGGATGAAATATATTTATGAGGAAATCGACAGGACGTTCGGGAGTTAATGAAGATGTATTTTAACCGAGACCTTTACACGCGCTCATAAAATGAAAACCAAAGTCATTTGTAATGAAAATTGACCGCAGTCAAATTGCAACGCGCGTGCTGGGGTTACGTCGGATCCATTTCGGCCACTTAATTTACGTCCCGTGTGTCACAACAAATCAGTGTTGGACAAGACCCAAGAAAATCAGATTTTGTTCACTCAATTTCCTCTTAAAACCTCTACCACAAAAGGAAAGGCAGGAAGAAGTAGATGTAGAAGTAAGAGATGGAAACATCGGAGTTACTCCTTGTGGTTTAGTTAGGTTATTTACGCCAAAATTGGCCTATAGTTCGAGCGAACTGACTTCCTCTTACCCACTCCGAAGAAAAGAAAGACATAAATTCGGTTCAATCGTACGAAATCGGTTGATAGGACGAAAGTGTTATTGATGGCGAGATCCAAGATGGCGGATTTTTTTTTCTTCAGAGTAGTGAGAGGGAAGAAGAAGATAGAGCTGGGGAAAGTGCAAAGACACGGAGCCCCTGCTGTGAAATTTGGAGCCGAATTAACGACGACGACGCTGATTTATGGGAATGCACTTTTTATCTTCTTCTGCTCTAGTCCCAATACTCACTCGAGAGTGTATCACTGATGTCAATTTATAACTTTTTATCTTTTGAACTTTTTCTGAACATTCCTTAGCATTATTCCTTAGCATCAGGTAGCGCTCTTTCAAGTGTTTTGCCTTCCCAGTATTTCCCGCTATCTTTCCTTCTCAAGTTTGTTAGATTATCTCTATTATTTTCCTTTTTTATTTGTTTTATTTTTAGTCCTTACGCTTCTCTAACTTTCTTTCACTTCCATCTACCCATCCCACCTTCTAACTCCCCTCTCTTCTCTCTTCCTCTCTCTTTCTCTCTCTCTCTTCTCTCTTCCCTCTCTTTCCCTTTCTCTCCTCTCCGTCTGTTTCTCATTTTAAGGACATTAAAATATGTTTATTAACCAAAACTCAAACCCAAACGGATGCATTTATTGTCTGAAATATATCTCGAGGCCTAACTCTTACAAAACCACAATTCGAATTCCCATTCCATCTTTTATATCACCCCATATTTAATTTCCTCTTCATGCTCACGAACAGTGTAGCTATACCTATTTTCTTGTTACATTGCCAGGCAGATGCCTGTGAATAGTGCATCGACCGATCACTGTTGTGACTATTTTGTGCCTATTGTCGAGCGCCGTTGTTGAAGCAAATTAGCCCTGTAGCCGCCAAGGAATCAAGAGTTGCTCGTGATTTCTTCAGTGGCAGTTGATGAATCAAAGGCCGCCGCTCCTCCTATACAGAACGATCGGTGCCAAGAAGATGATGATTCCCCTCGTTGCCAATGGCAACCAAGATTCGCGGAGGAAACGGTGGAGATTGATGCGGTGGCAGCGGGAAGTTGAGCTGTCACAATTTGAGACAATGTTGGTATTCTGTCTTTTCTTCACTTGCACTTTTCTTCAGTTATTACTTCACTGATTACAATAAATTTCTTCATTTACAAGATGTAAGAGGTGTAACTGTTTTCCGCTCTTTCAGCACTACTGTGAGCCCGGTGGCCCGAACTTGCCGAAGTTAGCGTTCTAAATTCTATAGTGAGAGGGATATGAAGATAATATCGTTGGTGCCCCTCAATTTCATTTGCTGGTTTAGCACGCAAATGAGCGTGAATAGTACCGATTACGTTAATTTCCTCCCTTAGTTTGTACCATATTTGAATTTCGTAATCTCTTTATACGATCAATCTTTACTTAGTTTTCTCATGCCATGCCCTCTCCCATCCTCTGTCGGTCTCACTTGTCCCCGGTCCCCACTGTCATTCCCCTCCCCCTCTCTCTTCTCTATATTCTCTCTCTGTATTTATCTTTTCACTCTCAACCAGTATAACATTCTTTTTCTATTTCATATAAAAAAATACCCTATTAGTATGAGACGGTTGTGAAACAATTATTTTCATCGTGCTCAAACACCAGAAACATAAGTCATCATGAAATTCATTAACAGTTGTTAACCATTCTTAATCATTCTGGTTCTTCATAATACTCTAACAAATCTTTCCCAACTTCATCACCCCATCCCTACCCAGCCCCCTTTTCCATGCTGACCCCACCCTGTTTCATCTCCACCCCACCCTAATTCGCTAGTTTGCCTCAATGAACTAATAATGAGGGGAATAGCGAGACAGAGACATATAGGCATCCATGAATGAAGAACAGCCTAGGGGCCGATATACTTTTTAGACGAGTTGAAATTCCTTCTAAACGTTTCTCTATGAAAATGCCTCCCAGGTAACTGTATTGAGCATGATTGTTTGTGAAATACTACCGAGGACGATTCTGATAGAGGCGCAGACGAAATACATTATACGAAAACTTTACAAGACGTCGAAAATCTGCGAAGTCAACTGTGATGTCGCTGATAAATCACATCTAAAGTGCATTCAACCAAAAGTGCACTCCACCTCTGTTTGTTTTTAGATCTCTCAAAATAAAATCTCACTCAGTATGATAAATAGTTATCTGTTTGCTTCAAGACGGCAAATTTTTGCTGATCCGCAGCTTTATTTCTCTTTTGCCGAACAGTGTGATATATTAATGTGATAAAAACACGCAGCGAACTGCATTCAAAGTACGATGGCATCAAAAGGAAAAAATGCTTTTAATTTTCAAACGCAGAAAGATTTGTCCTGAAATTAATTGTAAGTATGTGGGTTTTTTTTCTCAACCAACGAAAAGAGCATGAATTTTAAAAAAATGGAAGCCTTGAGACCAAAAAAGAATTTCGCGCGCTAATCGCAAGTCGTCTGCGCGCACATGTTTCGATCAAGCGGCAAATGAGTATCGATCAAAATTGGGGAACGCTGCCGTTGGGAACATCGCGAGAGAAGGCACTAATCTTATAGTGCCTATCCAATTAATTACATGTGGGCAACGGGTTAGTGTTGCAAGGAATAAAACGAAGGACCGAGAGGGTATTCTGTGTCTTCGAAAATCTCGAGCGAATCACATAAATTGCGCACCTGCCCAGATGCTGAAATCTCAGAGAGAACTCGATGCAGCAAAATAACGAAAGGCTGAAAGAACGGTTCGTTAGAAACAAGTCGCTTTCTCTCCTTCCTTCTCTCATGACCCTATATTGTGTCAATTTTTGATTAAAAAAAGTTAAGAACGTAAAGAAATTTGGAACAGCAATATGTCCTCCATACAAATTTTAGATAGCCTACTTAAATTTGTCAACGAAATTAGTTGATATCATTATTCGTGTAATACTACTACTACTACTACTACTACTACTACTACTACTACTACTACTACTACTACTACTACTACTAAGTTTGTGTATCTAGGGTAGCCTCATCGGTACTAAATACTGCTCTCCCTTAGTGCCCTACATATTGAAATTTAAAAGACATCTTTACATTTCATCACAATGTACATGTTGTATATCGCGTTTTGATCTATTCCGGGGGAAAAACAGAAATAAATAAATTGGTTGAACATAACGAATACGTTTGCACGTAAACCCGCAGTGATAATGACTATAGCTTATTTCATATGCCAATAACAATGACCACTACTAATCTCACTTTCATACCGCATCTCAAACTCGAATTTTGTAATGACCAATCACATTGACGAATGACCAGTCTCGTCCAATTAGCATTGAATCCTTATCCTGATTCGAACGTCGGTTTAAGTTCTCACCTATTTTTAATGTTTCCGTTGTCATCTTCTCTACGTTAATCGTCATCTCTGCCTTCGTCTTGGTCATGTGGGTGAAACCGCTTAATTGTCCCCCCCCCCATCATTTTCTTCCTTGATTAATGGGATGATTATGAAACTCTGATGTTGAAGATCCCGCTACTGAAGTAATGGCCCGAGACCAGAGCATATCACCCTAATGACCCCACGTGAGCTGCCAATGTTGAGAGCAAGAAGGTCGTTAAGTACTACGGTTTAACATAGAGCTAACGCCCTTCTGGCTCTCAACTGACGTTTATGTCTTTCTGTATTTTTTCTTCCTCCTTTTTATCTCAATCCTCTCTTTGATGATCACTACGGTAGAGTAGCGAGTATAGTAGTAGTAGTAGTAGTAGAGTAGTGAGTTTGTGTAGATTCAATACTCGTGAAAAACTGAATATCATAATAAAGGCATAGACATAGGACAATTCTTTACAAAAAAAAAAAAAACAAAATCACGAAGAGATGGTGCAGAAAAGGCACAACTATCTTGTCAGCCTATCCTTTGTTTTCATTCCACATGTCAAACACCCTTATATGATCCAATTACATGTCGTAAACGTCCCTTGATTTCGGAATAGTGTTTATTGTTAGCGCAGTTAACTCCACCATAAAGATACCGCATCCAAACATCGGTCGTTTGATGTTGGAAGAGATTCCATGAATCATAAGATTGAACTTCGGGGACTCATCTTCACTTGGAAAAATACCTGTTATTGTTTATATTTGCCAACCATGTACTTTCTGTCTTTTCCAAGTTTCCATTTGTGGTTAGTGTTATCTCTTCTCGACTGATGACGAACGGGACAATTGTGGAGTTTTAAAAGCGCTGTATCTCTTCATATTCTTTTCTGTTCATCAAAGAATGAACGACGTGCACTTGCAGGGCTGGCACGCAGATGTTTCATGACATGACTCTTTCGCTTGGAGAACAGAGCTCTACCCTGTTTGAATAAAATTAATAAATTAAGAAATATATTTTACTTTAAGCGACTCGCTAAGATAGCTGAAAATGATCTTGACTGTTTCGCTTTCTTGTCGGACATCCTCCATTAACCTGCTAACTCTAACATTGTCTAGCGTCCATTCAGATAAATTCAGAGATCTCAAAACGGTCTCGGGGCCTTTTCCTTTCAAAGATATGCACTGTTTAAACCGACTTTCTTTGAATTGCATGATGATGATAATTGTTTGGTGTCTTGTCTTGTATTACCTCCATATATTTTTGGATGTCCTCCAATAAACCTGCTACCGCAATACTGTCCATTCTGATAAATTCTGAATTCGGAGAATATGGATTACAAGGCATCTTAAATGAAGCATATCCCTCATCGTTTGTGAATATAAACACTGTCAGAACAGAAGAAGGATCGGCATAACAGATCAATACCAAGACGGTATCGTCACGGTGGATTACAATCGATTGATCGTTATTGAAAGAATTAATTTGTAGTGAAACAGGGTTCCATTTGATGTCAAAAAGACATTCAATACGAATTTCATTGGCATTTACAGGAATTGCTCAGCAACGCACTCAGTTTCTTTACAATCTACTGAAAAAGTTAGGTCGAGGTCATCTCCTTATGAAGGCAACTTTTCTTTAGTGGTCACCCGAAAGTGTGTGCTTCGAAAAAGAAATCATGGTGTTGTAGAATCTTTCTATAGGAAGACCAACTGTCTACAGTATAGCCACTTTTTCTATTTCCTTTGGATGTCCTATATAGACAGGTTTGACTGTAGCTTCATAGTATCTTATTGGCATCCCTTCTTTTTATTCTCCACTGAGTCAGTGTAGTAATCGCCTGTATCTCATTTCACGCCACGTAACAGAGGCTATTTACACCAAAGCTATAAATATAGTCGATTCTATAATGAAATGCGTTCAATAACAACATGCATGATGCACCGCCAAGAGGTCCAAACACTTCAATCAAGATACCCAGATACTCGGATAGACATAATGACGTAAGATGATGCTTGGCACTTTCTAACTTTACCTTCGCTACTAAATATAGAAGTGCTAGACATGACCAAATGGAAAATGTGAGCTGTATTGAATAACAATGGATGTATTTAATGATTCATTGATATCGGGATAAGGCTGTTGCTAAAATTAGAGCCACTTCGTAAGAACTGATTTGCATCTCAGTATTGGTGATAGGGTGTTGGGAATTGAAGCTGGGTTTTGGAGCATATTGAGGGTCTGAAATAGCAACACGGGTGACGACAGAATGACAGAAAGACCTAAAGGTCAGTTTGGGGAAAAAGAGGGTATCCAATCCTTTTTTTTTTAGTTATTAGAATGCACAAACCCTGTAAGGTCCATGTCTGAACCAGATAAGGCTCATGAAATTAAACCGTTTCTATGATAATCTCTGATAAGTTTTAAGTTTACACAGGGGAATATATAGATAACGATGACCACCTTATGTGGAGTACTTAAATTATAGCTTTAATTTACAGTGGGGGTTGTGAATAGTTCAAACAAACTTGGAAGAAAATTCCATTCTGTTGGTCCCATCTAGACTTAAATCGCACCCTCCTCTTCTTTTACCAATCATGTTCAGATATTGTATAGCCTATACGACTGATCCTCGTTGCACTTTGTTGTCAAGGATCTTTTGAGTAATCTAGCCATCCCCCCTTCAAAAATAGCTTAAAGTGAAAGAAATGAGGGGCAGGAATAAAAGACGATTCAACCGTAATCATGATAATGATGAATTAAAGGGGTAAAAGGCTCGATCTTTTATATCCGTTCCCCAATATTTACCCAGTCTGCCGCGAGCGCGTGAAAAGATGAATGGGGCGTACACGGTGGGGGAGCGGGGACGGAACCGCCGACAAAATTTGTCACCTCACCGCATGATGCCGAGCATGCCCTTTTTCTGAATGAGAGGTATTTCTAAAGTCTTACACAAATAGCACACTAGACTTGCATGCTGTTTTCTTTGTGTACTTTACCCTAGAGGGAATACCAATATATCAGCTCCAATAACTGGTTAGAATTATTCTTTTGAAGAAATGATATGTTGAGATAGTTTCAGTAATTGTTGGACAAAGTGAGCCTACACCACAAAGGCAAGTCTGGTTTAGGCTTGTCGCCTCTTTGCGGTTTGTCTGTAATCCAGTATAGCCACTTAGCTAAGCTCCCTAAGCACATAAAAATGAACTTTTGGGGTCAATACATCACACATTTCTGGTCTAGTTCATTGCCATAAACCCCTATTATTATTATTTTTTCAAACACTGGCCGGCGGACCTTTTATTCCTGCACTGCTATTTCATGTTTTCTCCAAACCTAGTTCGAACGCAACCCACCGTCCAGGCATGAAGAATAATTACGACGCAAGAAACTATTTGTCAAAAACTATATGATGATGTACCAAATCTATTAAACATACTCAAGCCATGTACGGCTATCCTAACACACGATTTCTGTATTTAACCCTAACCCCTTTTTAACACTATTCACTCCGGGAAGTAAAACGAGGAGTACTCTGTAATAACTCATCGTGTAAACGACTACCACAGACATGCTTCGAGTTCGATGCGTTCACACCATTAACCAAACGTAATACATATTTAAATTATATCATTCATTTGGAACGATACCTCGGTTTCAGCGAGACAAGTTATCCCTAATTGTAAACACAACGATGCATCGGTGAAGCCTTTACCGCCATGTAACCCGATATCGAAATGCAATATGTAATATGGTTGTGAAAATTGTGTATGGATTGGCGGTGAAAAGCATACAGAGAGAGAGGATCTTGGATAGAAACACTTGATGGGACTTGCCTTTTCTGGCTATAGCGGAGATGAGAGGAGGGAGGGAGGGAGGGAGGGAGGGGTAATTTTATCAATACCCATATCCTTCATTCGCGTTAGTGCTGTGTTATGAAACTGCATGAGTTGACAGTAAATCAGGGAGTACAAAATATTTGTCTGTGGGTAATGGTCCTGTGAATATTTTTCCTAGAGGGTAGTGATCCGGGGTTAGTTGTCATCTTGTGTAGTTTGTCTGCGGTACGGACCCAGATCTAAGGGGCAGTTGTCCTAAAATCCGAAAACGTGACTATTTGTTTAGAGATAACTGGCTCCCTTAATTTAACCTGCCCTTGCTACCCCTCCATGCCTGTCAATCGTTTTTTTTTTTTTTTTTTTGCTCAAAACTCAGGAAGTACACTCGATGTAAATCAAACAGGAGTGACAATTATTGAGGCATAAAAGGTGTGATACGGGAAAAACACAAACGAAAGAAACAGCCTGTGAAATCGTGTTTATACAAGCATGACAAGGAGATGCAAGCAAAGAAAATGAATCCGTCACCCGTGGGACAGGGGAAAAATCTCGTGAAATTGTCTTCTTATCTTTTTGTTTCCCTTTTTTAGGTTAATAATTCTTTCTTTTTCAGGTTTCAGGGAATCGGTTGTCCAAAGTGTTGAATTTGATAACCGCGAGAAGATGCGGTTTGTTTTAAGATCACCGGGGGAGTGGGGAAACGCGTCAGGTAACACTTACAGGTGGGCCAGGTATATTAAACGAGGAATAGTAGCTATACACTCCCTACATAATGATTGTTAAAGAGTATGTGGGGTATGACACTCCCACCCGCACCCCACTATATAATTTAGTTGGAAGTTCATGTTTCGCTGGTTAGATTTATGTCTTGTGAGTAGACATGTCGGTAGTTTTGGTCCTATCCCCACCTTTGAAAGTGTCCTCTCGACTCCCACGTCACGAGTGCACAGGTATTTTTTTTTGTGGGGGGGGGGGGCGACGGTGAGACCTCTATTAAAGCCTTTGTTTAGAAGGAAATACCCATTGTAATAACGATTTGCCTGTTTTGGATAGTAAGGTTGCATATTCCATGTTGATAATGATTTTACATTAACATAAACTTATTAAAGGTATCTTAAAAATCCTATTATTATGGTCATTCCAAACCATGTGCTAAAATGTTGCATCAATTTATACCCACAATTCCTGACGCTCCGAAAATAAAACTTAATTTCCACCCTCGTACTATAACCCATGCTCCAGGCTAAACGCATTTATGAAATATCGCAACTGTTTTCGATCGAAAGAAAAGGAAAACTAACAAAGGACTTGATTTCAAAATTAATGGTGTCTCTTTCTCACAAAATTGAAAAATTTACTCATGCTTTATCCATGAAATACAATCACACCCCTCCAGGTATTATGAAAGCTATATGAACAAGGTTTAGCGGAGTCAGCAAGTTATAATGTCTTCGATATACAAGCCATAAGTACAACAAAGATTATTCTAGCCGCTGGCTTAACAAACAATATCTTATTCATGAAATGTAGATATGATTGCGAAAGAAGGGTTGTTATGAAGCGGTATGTGACCGATATACTATTTTGTTCCAGTTAGTAAATTGAAACCACTGACCGCATTCAAAGTCATGTATTGTATTGGATTGTAGATTAGCTCTCACTGTTTTTTTTAAATGGGGGGGGGGGGGGGGTAGAGAAACTGTGATGTATCGCACACCTATCGCGATCGGACAGTGAGCGCGAGAATGTGACGTACGTGGGCGAGATCTAGTTTCAGTGAACGGCATGCATGTATTCCATCATTCAGTCATTGGGACTACCATGTGACTACAAGAATATCGTAAAACCAAAGTAAACGCGGTGATAACATAACATGGGGAAGCGAGAATTCGACCTTTAGAGGCACCGTACATCATCTGGAGGTATGTGTCGTGTAACATACCATGACATGTCATGTATACACCGAATACTCTTTCTCTCTTTCCTCCTCTCCTGTAGTACTCCCGTCTGAGATACAGCTAACCTTTGGACGAAATGAACATCTTCTCGAAGATGTATGCCGTACTTTCACGATGTGTCCAACACGATATGTCACGAGTTTTCCTCGAGGAATGGGCATCAACTGCTGTCAATGAAAGCAAGTTGTACTCAGTATGGAGTAGGTAAACTTTCATCGCTCTTGAAGACTGAATACTTAGCTCCTGTTTCATTGAGAGCAGGGAAATTACCCCATCTGGACCCACGGTAGACCTTCAGAAACTGTACTACAGTAGTTTGTTGTACATCGCGTAAATGAGATCAGGCAAAAGGAGGCAAATTGTCTGCTTTCTGAAGGTGGCGATATTATACGATGACAACCATTTCTTTTAGATTTTGATTATATTATGCTGTTGTTAGGTACAAAAGACAGTGAAGAATAAGACTTCTGCAAAACATGCAAAGCGCACATGAGGCTATGTATCAAAGTATGGCCTACTCTTGGTCACCCTGTTCTTCCGTACTTTTCCTTCGTGTCCTTGGTATCGTTATATGTCTTGCTAATCAAGACGTCTGCATTCATAACTGGCACATTCGTGTATTAACCCGTTGACGACTGAATTATCTCATTCCCATAGGCTTAACACAGGAACCGTCCGGTTCCCGTAGGTAATGGGTTAAAATGATTAGTTAGATATAATGAAAGTCACTTTCCCAGAAGATAGTATCGCTTTTTATTGATTACTTTCAGATCATGAATATCCCACTCTCTCATACAATTCAAAATACATCAAAAGGGAAGTGAAACGCAACCACTTTTGTGACCCATTTTCCCAGCAACTCTTCTATGTGTGGGGTGGTAGTTGGTGGAAAGATTAACTATTTTGATGAACAAGAGAGCTCATATCGTTTGACAATGAAACATTTGCGATTCTGGTTAAAGCCAGGGACAGATGTATCGGTAATTTTCTTCTCTGAAAAGATGCGCATGCGTGGTTTGATGGATAACTCGGAGCTCGAAGTTTGACATGCGCACTTGTACATCTTGTAATGTGCGTCACTAAATGCATGTAATAACGCGGGAAGCGACATCGACAAGCCGAGTTCGGAATGACATTAGCATCACAAGGTGGCTGTATGTCAGGTGGTATAATGGAATGCGGAAGGAGAACTGACAGCGAAGATATTGTTAAATCGATATTCCCGCTTCAGCTATCGAAAATGTCATCTGCTCTGATTGCCTGCCATGCAACGTGGATAATGAAGGAAGCTTTCTTCATTTCCCTGTAATCTTGAAGACGCGCTTTGGCTAGATTAGATAGGATTTTTAACCATTAACCCGTTGACTAAGCCCGCCAGTCTTCGGGTTCAAAAATTATTAGACTGATGAAAACGAAACGGTATCCAAGGGGTTAACCTGTCGCTTCTTTCATATGAGAATGAGATAAGAAGACGCTAGATATAAAATAGATTATTAATGATGTTATTGTTTATTTTTCTCTTCATAAAGTAAGTTTTCCAGACGAAAGACAACTCCCATACCAGCCGTTAAGTGGACACCATTAATTTTTAAATATATTTAACTAGATTAGAGGAAACGAATTTAAAAACGGTAACGATGCTACACCCCGTATGTAAACCGAGACGGTCCGGAAAGACTCATGCTAAATGAAAAAATAGAATAAAGACCTCGTGATGTGGAACTTTGAATCATTCAAAATATTAAGATAAAAGAACTCAGTAGAGTTGATTCCCTAAAGTGAGACTCTCAGACCTTAACCAAACACTTCGAGGAGCGGGGGTAAGTGGAGGGGTAACAAAGAGGGGAGGGTTAAGAGGGCGGAAGCTTTCCCTTTATAGCTGGTTGCGGTCGCCAAGAAGTGCTCTTGTCTAGCAGCAAAAGGGGAAGAATCGGATCTTTTTAACATTTTAGAACACTGTTTGATGGAGAGGGTAAAAACCATGTTCCTATTCTATGAGGAATTCAGTCTAGAGTACAATCGATTGCTGTTGAAGATGTTCAAATAGCAATGGTGGCGAGAGAGTAGGTGGGAGAAGTGGATATAGAAACATGGGTGAAGCGAAATAGAGGACGGAAATAGAGATAGAGAGAGATATATAGAGAGAGAGAGAAAAAAAAAAAGCCAACAGGCAGAGACATATGGGCTCGTACTATGAATGAGATAAGGCTTAGTGCATTACAATGAGATCGGAAGTAATGGTCACTGATTTATTTATTCAATTTTTCTGCGAGTGATACAATATTTTGATCTTGAAATCATTATTCTCATTATGGTCAACTTTCTATCTCTTTTATGATCTTTAGACACATCACGTAACCAAACGGTTCCTTTGAAACGGATAAAAATAAATAATATATATTGTCCATCAAACAGAAAGGGAGATTAAAAAATATGCTAAAATGAAATGAATGATTGATGTAATAGTATATACATTTAGCTTATCATATTGAAGCATCTTTACTACCTACAACAGGACAAATGGTCATTTCTTTAGCTAGCTGTCCATGACAGTGGTCTAGTATTTCTGTCTGTATAGGAACTTCATAAAGGCGACTATTATATCTTGATTCTTATCGGATTCCATTTCGGAAGCGAACATTGATAGATGGATGATAGCAATGAGAGAGAGAGAGAGAGAGAGAGAGAGAGAGAGAGAGAGAGAGAGAGAGAGAATGACCACCGAAACGAACCGTCCTAGATAGTCGGTTGAAAAACAAAAATCGAAATTGACTATTGGTCCAGCAACTACATGCTCAATTTTAACGTGCTTAATTGGCATAGAATCTATTATCATGATACCTTGAATTTCATTCGTACGTCAAATATTTGGATCAATATCAAAATAAAGCGTGAGGGTTATTTTGCTATAATTGTTTTTCCTCAAAAGATCCTTCACAAACCTTTCAGGATATGATGGCAGATATGAAATTGGCACTCAAAACGTATGGATAAACCTCTTCGCATTCATGATAATAACTGCAGCTTTATAAGTCTATATTGAAACACAACTTCTCAAGAAAAATCCGTTTTCTTTGAGTACCTCCTCTTGAACTTTGAATTGCACTTTTAAGCACGAATAAAAAAACAACTAATCTCGTGTATTTCCTTTCATAATTTATAATATTTTTTTCCTAATTACATATCACGCCCAATCTATCTTGCTCATTAGTCAAAGCAGACAGATTTCTGTCAACTGTTACATAACTGGCGACAGAGAATCAGTATTTTGCGCTTAACTGGACACTAATTAATCTCCCGCGCAACGATTTGATTCGTAATCCCATAATATCATACTAATTACCCAGTATAACTAATGTCCAGCGTATCCATATTCGCGTTTCTGTGTTTTCTCTTCCTCCCTCTCCCTCTCTTTCTCTCATCTCTCTCACACTATCCTTCTCCTCTCTCCCCTCTTTTTTCTTCATCCAATTCCTTCCATGTCAGTCCATTTTCTTTCAGTGTTTAAAAGATAAGTAACCATGGCGACAACATCATAATAACCCTCGATTGCAAATTTGATAACGAATGAACTTTCTGAATGTGCGTTTACCATAGCTGTCCTATTCACTCATTGCCATTTCTTTCAATACCACCTTTATTCATCAGAAAACAAAGGGAAATACAAAGTAAGTCCTACTATGCTACTTATTTTTAAAGAAAATGCACAGGACTAAAACATAAAATGCAAGACACAATTACAAAACATAATACATTAAGACGTAGAATATACATTATTTAATAAAATTGAAACATGAGGGTGTGTTCGGTTGATATCAACCGAATGATTATACAACTAGTAATTGTGGCGGTTTGCGTATTTTGTCAGAAACTTGTCAGGCACATCATCAAACTGTCAGTCGGCAATTTCAAACGCCGCCTTTGGTGCTAATTCCTTGCCCTAATGCCTTCTTCTATTTCTTCATTTCCATTCACATCGGCTTTAATCCTATAATAATTGACACTTTGCATTCGATGACTCGGAGCGCGTGATTATTTTGAAGCTGTATTTTTTTTTCTTTCATTAAAACTCTGAAAAGGCGTTTTCCCAGGATGGCGAAGCTGTGAGCGGACAGTGAACTCAAAATCTTCCCCTCGTTCCTCCTTGTATTTCTTTGTGTCTCTCCCATCTCACATGCTCATCTCCCGAGCTAACGCCCTCATTTTCTTATCTTTGTCATCTGAAGAACACTTGAAGAAGATGAGGGATGCCTTTCAGACTTGCCGCTCTCACTCCAATGCTCGCCATACCTAGCCTCAATCCCAGTCCGAGTGTGAGTACTCTCCCTGCTCTCAGTGAAACTGTTCTGAGTCTGAAGTAGGTATATATCGCGGGCTCACTTAAAAACCCTTTAAAAAATATATTGGGAGGGGACAGGGGTGTTTTCATTGTCTTGGAGGCAATGACCATAGATTAACGTTTGTCTTTTTCTATTTACACGGATGTTTGAACTCAATCTGGCTAAAAACATCCATGTACAATAACTAACTAACTAACTAACTAACTAACTAAATAAATAGATAAAACATGGAGAAAAGGAGGGATTTCCCTCTGCCCTTGGTCAAGGTCATTTACTAATGTTAAACTTTCCTCCTTGTCTTTGATGTTGGAACTCAATCTAGGTAAAGGAAATATCGGTGTGTGCAGCACGATAGAGCTCTTAATGTCTCACGGCGAAAAAAAGGAGAAAACAAGGGAATAGTAACGGCACGCGACATCTTCTGCAGGCGGTACGGTATGACGCCAAAATTAGAACGCACTGAATAGCAGATGTGGGCTAATAGGCAACTGTATTCACATGACATTTTCTATGAAAATTCACAGGAAAGATAAGGACTGGCTAAAGATGCATTATGTCACTCAATTAAGCGAAATGATCGAAACCCTTCAATTTCTGAAATTCTGTTTTTCTTCAAACATCTTCCTTCCACTGCGTTGTGGCTAATCTATTGTAGAAACAAAATAGAGCAAAACGATAAAGGTCGGGCGAGGAATGAGACATTTCAGAAGACTATTCTTTGTGGATGTACGTTTTCTCTTAATTCATCTTCACGAAAAAGACGCCATGTAGAATAAGACGTGATGCATGTCATAGTTCTGATGAGTGCAAGACGAAAAGCTTCAGTGTGTATTTGTTCAGTCATTCTTCTGTTTTTTACAGTATATTACCTATCATATCCTTATAAAGAACATTAATTATTTAAGGAGGAGTAAGAAACTAATTGTAAAGGTCTGAGGATAATGGAATGGAAATCTACGCCTATTTTGTCTATATATACGACTATCCCGCCATTTTGGCACGTGTCGTGGACATGGTTTAGGTCAAACCCGTTCATACTTCATTTATCCCCAACAATGAAAATAAATATATAGACTGACCAGAGCTGAATACACCAGTGGGCGGAGAACAATTTTCAAATAATATTAGGTCAGTACAAGACCAGAAAATCCTTGTAATTCATTGTCTGATGGTCATCATAATAATGTGGTGCCCAAAATAGACAAAGAAAATCTGTCTTATTTTGCACTCCCAATTAAAAACTAATAACCCACATTTCCTCTTTTATCGGCTATTTATGAACTGACCGCTGGTCAATAGAGGGACAGTTTATATAAAATATTTCGTAAATAGTTCTTCCTTTATTGGCATTGGTATAGCTTTTGTTGAACAAAGTCATTAAAGACGAAGGAGCGTTACAATGGTTTGTAGACAGGTTCTATATATGAACATGATGAAAAAATCAATATATTAAGTCATTTTATAAATTAGTCATTTACAAGTGGTCTTATTAACATGTCTAAATTCAGATAAAGGTAAAAATTTCTTTGTGTAAGATCACTACCCCTCTTCGTAGTCTTTTTTTTTTTGGGGGGGGGGGTTGGGAGGACTTTTTTGTCTCCGTCTCTGTCTCATCTCATTTCCCCTCTCCCTAATTCTTCCCTCTTTATTTCCTATCTACTATTTCCACCTCTCACTATCCCTCCCACTCTGTCCGTCTTCTTCGTTCAGCTTGTATGAGCAATCTCCTTTGTCAAATCCATCAATGAAAGTGGCGATTTTCATGGCCACTCGTATACTAGTATTCATTGACATTCGTCCCATCCGCCATTCGGACTTGCAATCTAAAACAAATATTTTCATTTTCATTCATTTGTGACTCGAACATCTGCCCTCGTATTCTGCCACTCCACTCAGTAGCACTTGTTTGCAGTGCTTTGAAAGAAAGTACATTCACTCGATGTCACTGATGTCACTCATGTCCTTGACTATAATAGCTTATTAGAACTATAATTATGCGTTTAACCTTGACAATGCAATCACGAAATTGAAATTTGCAGCTTAGTCTCTCATCTCCATGAAGTTACAAGCACAGTAATGACACTAATCATTGTAATAATCCGTGTTTACATAAATTTAACACACAACATATTAAAATAACGTCTCTTGATTGTCCTATGTTCGCTTTCGGAAATGCATCACCCTGATCACTGCTTCAGCTCCGCCTCATGTTGTTGGCACAGAGTGTGTAACAAGTTTACAAGGAATGTAGCTTATATCAGTTACCAACTTATCACACCTCGGTCGAGGGAGACAACTGGTGATATAATTCCTTGTCTATAAGCAAGTACGCGGCAAGCTAGGATTCGAACTCCAAACCTCTCGATTGAAAGTCGTGTGAATGGACACCGATACCACGATTGTTTTCAATTATTCACAATGTATAATGGCACTGTTCCTTTCCCCAAGTTTACAGTGATGTTTTCTTCACTTACTCTTGATATAAATCGTGAAAACTGACAATATTATGGGACTATTCCATTCTGAGATTCTATCAACTTTCCAAGATATAGTTTATACTATCAAACCGTATACGGTTTAGAGACAAAATAATGCCCTATATACCTTGAAGGGTCCTGTCATACTGGGAATTCTCGAGGGAACAATCCGTCGAACAACAAATCATATTCAATCATTTGTCAACGTTTGTACCTATATACAAATCATTACACGCTCGTATCGGTTTATATTCCTTCTCGCCAGGGGATGGTGCGGCTCGCTTCTGATGTGAGGAAGATGGAGATGGATAGGGGTCGAAGAGCGAGGAAGATGAGAAAATGGGAGACAAAGAAAGACGCAGAGAGAGAGAGAGAGAGAGAGAGAAAGAAATGAGAGACAAGGAGTAGGGGCAAGATGTGATTTTAGAGATGAGAGAGATAGACATATAAGGAGATATATAGAGAGAGACAGAGAGCATGGAGAGAGGGGGGGGGGGATGGAGAGAGAGAGAGAGGGAGAGAGAGGGAGAGGAAGGAGGAGACACAGAGAAAGATATATTATATATAAAGAGAGAGAGAGAGGGAGAGAGGGAGAGAGAAAAGGGGGAAGTGGAGATGGACAGAGGTAATTTAGAGGGAAGAGAAAATGCCAAGCTAATGAGGAGGCTAATGAAGACGGATGCAGAAAGGCAACAAATGAATTAAGGGGATCTATATCTAACAAGAAAGAGCAGAGAACGGGACAGCAATTTAGGAGGAGGACACCATCAGAAACAGCAAGAATATTGGAAGATAAAGAGAGAAAGTGAAAGATGAAAGAGAACTTGATGATAAGCATCTCGACGATTTGTGACAAATTTTCTATCAATTGGGTACGTTATACCGCGCGGCGTTTCGCGCCCGAGGGTGTTTGCAAACCCAGGTCGGTTTACCAGCATAAGAGGTAACCGAAACTTGACTTCGACCGCGAGAGGTTAAAAGCCTCGTCGGGAATCAAAGAACTTACCCTGACGAATCGTTGAAATATGTGTGTTTTTAGGCACTGTTAGTCCAGTAAATGAGGGGATTCTTCAGATTTACAAGTACGCCGACAATCAACCGTGAATCATTGCATTCTGTTTCAGTAAAGTCATGTACCCGTAGGACCCCCACCTCAAAAGTTTACAATTTGAAAACAATAGTATTTACTCCTCTTTTATATAGGTCTTCCGAGATTTTGTTTTTAAACCTGTGTATCTTTTACATTAAATTATGGAATTCGGTGTTTCCAAAATGTGATTAAAGCTACCGATGTCATTTCACTCTGATATCAATTTAGTAATCAGGTTAATGGGAGTAATTATCTAATAACCTAATGATTAATTTTCAGTTGGTAAAAGTTTCACTCCATTCCACGAAGGTAATATTTTGCCCATGTTACAAGGGAAAGAGTCTATTTCGAAAAAAAGGAGAGTGGGGTTCAATAGAACGACGTCAAAATAAATCATTTAAATATTGGTAAATGGGCAGAGTTTAAAGTAAACTGTTTTATGTTTATCGGGAAAATATAATTGATGGGCTATCGGCCAAGTCGAATGCTCTGACTTTCTTTTCAGTCCACTGCATGGAAAACAAACCACTCGTAAATTTAATATCAATTCTTATACAGCCTGCAGTAAATGATACCATATTAGATTTAGACATCGGAGGAATCGACCATGCATCTTACAACATATACAATTTGTGCACGGAATTTTTATGATGATACACATATTGCATACGACCTCACATTCACCTCTAAGCAAAGTCTGTTCAAGGAGTTTATTATCGCTAAAGCTTCAGTGATAATGTCAATCTGTTTGCCTTTTCTTCAACTTGTGTCTCGTATTCGAATTCGACTTGTATTCACATATAGTGAGCATGGTGAGTAAATTAATCACGATGAATGCTTCAGAAATGAGAATAAACAATATCATTTTTACGATGATGCAAAGAGATACAAAGTTGATTCCTAATCAAGGATAAAAATACAGTATATCCAATACATGTCTGTAGTACTTAGCAGAATGCACAAAAGCACAAAATTGAATTATTTTTTTTAAATCGAAGAAATAAATATATTTTAGTACCTAATACGTTGGTTTTTCTTTATTTCTTGATTGCACAAAATTGTTAAGAAAAATAAATGTTTTTTTATCAGTCAATGAGAGTCTAGTTTGGGAAGTTATTCATCTATAAAGAAAAACAAGGGGGAAGGAGAATTATTTATAAAAAGTGAAGAGATTTATGATTGGGTTAACTGACACTTATAGATTCCTCGCTCCGATAAATAACACAAGACAGACTTAATAATTACAACATTTGTTTATGTGACAGTCGTTCCCAAAACAAAACTAGCTTGAAGTAAATAAAGAAACAGAAACTCAAACACCTTCGTGCGAAGCAACAAATATAATTGGGTCGTAAATATGTATCCTAAACTAATAGTTTATTATGACTTTCAATGTGGTTGTCTTTAATATCCTCATGATCCATCCGTTGTATTGGCATCTTCTTTTCAATCAGTCTCTCCAACAGGCCCATTCACACGACAGCCCAAATATCCCGATTTAACTGATATCGTCATGCTAAAAAAAAATAAATAAAAAAAAATGTAAGGCTAGAAGTTGTTAAGCAACTACGCCAAAGCATAAAGCAGGGAAATGTTAACTTAAAGCAACATCCACCGCAACATCGTCATGTTAGTAAAATCGCGATATTTTGAACATATATAGAGCAAACGGGCCTTACAGGATATTTTTTTTTCGAGATGCACATGTTCACTGTGCTTGGCCATTCGCTATTCCCTGTGTTCTACTGATCCACCATTCTTCCGACACACTTGGGATAACATCATCCCCGATTCGAGGAAAACGTAGAACCCGAACCACCGAGAAAAAAACAACAACACATTATCCGTCTCGCAGTTGGATTTAATGGTGAGAATCTTAATTCCCTTTATCTGCTTTTCTCCTTTTATTTACCCAAATCAAATTCGACACGCGAATGTTTTTATTCTCTGTAAGAAATAACAATGGATTAGGAATAATCCGATTGGTATAAATTTCCGTTCCCATGTGCGATGTCACTATTCTCGCGATGCATTCGTATTGATGTTCGTTCCAATATACGATGTCACCAAGTATACTGTATTTCTAAAACATGAGAAAAGAATGAACAATGAAGGATTGTTCTTTCTACCTCTCCAATATAGGCCTATATGTTTTCTTTGGCAACCCCTATCAAAACAGTAAACAAAAACCAGAAGTCGTATTTGTTCTCATCATATTTCTATACAATAAAATAATTGTATATAAAGCATATATTCATATTTCCTCATTTCTTTACTGATGTAAATGATTCTTTTTTAGTTTAGGTATTCTTGTGAGGTTCATATACTGTTATTGTTATTATTGCTTATTATTACTAACCCTCCCATCTTTTTTTTCTCTCTCTCTCTTTCCCCTTTCCTCTATCTCGCACTTTCTTCCTCATCCTTTTTTTTTTTTTTAATCATTTTCTTCATCTATCCAGAGAGCTGTCCCTTATCTTCCTACATCTTCACTGCAGACAAGGACCGCACTCAACATGCTCAAAGAATATTCTGTAACGCAAGCCAGTATTATAACTCCCAATCCATTTGGGTAAGTCTATCCTTTTGTTTATAGGTTGTCAATGGCAACGACAATTTTTCGCTGAATTTTGTAGAGATTCTGAACAAAGACATCACACATTAGCCTAGAATCCGGGAACCATCATTGTGCTGTTTCATGAGTCGATATATTATGTTTGACCTTTCAGGTTTGAAAAAAGGAAAAATATTGCGAGATGAAATAAACAAAATGCAAATGAACATTTCGTGGACCAGACAAACAAACATTTGAGTACAATGCGAATAAGTGATGTTTGTTGTTGGCTCTCTGAATTTATAGATATAAAGAGAGCATTTTCGTCTTAAAGGGAAATCCGACCTTAATAGCAAGTTGCTTTGAAAGAAAAAGGAAAAATCAGAGAAGCAGATTGGTGAAAGTTTCAACAAAATCGGACAAGCAATAATAAAGTTATGAATTTTTGAAAGTTGTAATCACTATGCATGTGGGATTTTCAAATTGGCCGAATAGGTAATGTCACTGTGATGTAGCTGTGGACAACTTTCCCATTTGCTCTAACACACAAAATGACTAAAATGTCACTTTTTTTCAAAATGCATTACTCAGTAGGATCTTTTCGTTCATGAGGACCTATAACAATATGCTATCTCCAATATATTTTGAGTACTGCCCCGAGGGTAAAAGCGCCTCGAAGAAAACCGCAAATTAATGATATTTTTGTGTATGACAAATGGGAGAGTTGTCCACAAAAATGTCACAACCGACTCACCAAATTGCGAATTTGAGATTCATAGGTGTAGTGATCAGATTTTTCAAACATCCATAACTTTCTTAATCCTTGTCCGATTTCTTTCAAACTTTCACCATCCTGTTTTTTTTATGTTTCTGCTTTCACACAAATCATCTTATTACCAAGGTTGGATTGCCCTTTAATTGTTGCAACTGTTTTCGTCTGAAGTATCATTGAAGAAGTGACCATCCTGCACAGCAAAAACTGTGGTGTTAATGGGTGTACATAGAGGACCACACCATGCATTTTACACCGGTGTTAAATTTGTGGTGTTAGTTCAACACCCAATTGTGTTATTCTAACACGTTTGGTTGTTATTTTAACACCCTTTGGTGTTATGTTCCAACTCTATATTTCATACGGTGTAATTCTAACACCTGAGGGTGTGGTCCTCTATTAACACCGACTGGTGTCAGTTTTAACACCCTAGTTTTTACAGTGTGCCGTCTTTTCTTGGCTTTCACTTTCGATATTCTTACAGCTAAATAAGTCCCTCCTACCACGCTTACTCACTCCCAGAGTGATTATTTTGTAATTCTACACTCATTACCAAGTACCTCGCATTCTAATTACGGAATACCTTTCCCCACTTACTGTTTTCTATCGAGACAAGGAGAAGAGATTCCGAGGTTGCCAAAGACATGTCAATCATGCCTAAATATTGGCTTGGCCTTGCTTTGATCACCTGTAATCCCCACCCAATGCAAACTGCTAACAATAGTAGTAAAACATTTGAAGGACAATCCCCTCCCTATATTTATCCGACATCCTTAATATTTGTTCTTCGCTTTGTAATCTTTTTCTCGTTTTCTCTTCATATTATTTTCCACGAACATATCCTCACTTTTTATCAAAATGATGTTCATATCTTCATAGATGACGTCTTCCTTTCCTTTTTTTTCCACTGGAATTTTCAAGATTTTCAAAAGAAATATTGCAGTGATATCTCGACACCTGTCCTCCCTTGGCATGTATGACTACGATACCTTAATTTCTGGGTACCAAAGAGTTACTGATCTGTAGAGAGTTTGTGGATGAGCTTTATCGAGATATTCATAATTTGTATTAAAAAAAATATATATATGAAAAAGAGAACTAATGCTTCTGTCATAGATTACGATACATGTATAAATCATTACCGTGCTTTTCTCTTCAAAAATCAATGTTTACTTTTGGGAGAGGGGAAAGTAGTATTCTTGGTTCAACAATGGCTGCCTATTGTTGTGGCTACTCAGAGTGACCTAATGGGCAATACAGAAGATCGGCTTAACGAATTGTCATCGGTTGACTTGAGATGTTTAGTAGGTCATCGATTTTGCCCATCGATCCTTTTCAATTTGTTATATAAATACCAACATTTAGATATATTATGAGTATGGAATACCATATCAAAGTCTAGGAATTTTAATGATTATTACGGGGAAAATTATCAGTTTTTACCAATAATGGTAATGTTCTTTGCAAAGAAATCTAAGGGTGGTGTTTTGCGAAAACTACACCAGTTTTAAGTAGATTTGGAGAAAAAAATCTATTAGAGGAGTATTCATTGTACAGATAATACAAAATCAATCTTTCGAATAGAGCGAATCGGTCGTTTAAGGAGTAAGTGACGTCATTATAGTGGTACCAGAATAGGAGGATGATACGGAATGGTGAGTAAATTCCAGGAGTTAAGTCGATCTCACCAGGCATGTGTAAATGGACAATTCATTTATATCTTGTTCTTACTTCTACATATGTGGCTCTGATATCACATCGATTGTCTTACGGTTGTGGATTTCTTCCAGAGAATTCGATTTAAGGAAAAGCGACTTAGAAATATCTGTTCTGAGAATACATATTGCATGTGTAAACTTTCACGTGTTTCAGCTTACGTAAGAAAACTATAATATACATTTGCCAATTTCTTGTAAAAGAGCCGATTTCTTGATGGAAGTACTTTCTTACAGTAGAGAAACAATGAGGTCATCAAGTTATAACCGATATCTGCGCCGTGCTTACACTTTGGTCTATGGCATTGACCATGTTCTAAACGATTTCTGAGTTATTTTAGTTCTTCCTCAAAACCATCAAAATATGCTTTTAAACCTTTGCAAACCGAGGCCATTAATTTGTGTGATTTCTCTTGTCTAATTTCGTTCAATGATATAATCAAATTGTTTTTCCTATGCAAAGAGTAAAAGTGGTATTGGTAGAATTAGCAGAGTACTTTCATACTGCCTTTGAGGTAGCCCTTTTACTTTCAAGGCGCCAGTTGACTCCAAAGAAGCCGTACGAGGATGACACTTCCTTATTAACCAACAAATCCGTGCTCTTGGCTGTCTACCGTGTCTACTGCGGGATGTCTATCCCTAAATAAAAACGAGCTGAAAATGACCCTAACAGAGTCACCTTTTTCTTGTAAGTACCACCTAATATATTTCAAAGCAGGTTTAGTATTACTTTCTGTCAAAGCTGGCTCCAGCTAAGCCACCAGGCCAGTTATATTCTGAAGTTCGTACAGGGATTTAATCAGAACGTCTCCAGTTAGAGAAGGCCATAACACCATTAGTCAATGGGGTGATGTTTAAATTCAATCGGGCGATTAGAACGAATTTAAAAGTCAACATCAAATTGTAAAGGCCCCATGCATGGACGGCGTATTATAGTCGGCCTATAAAAGCGAACTCCACAATGCAGTGGCCGGCGACTTTACTTTATATCCAATATTTTTTGCATTTTGCAAGCATTTTGGCGGCAAAATGATAACAATGAATACTATTTAAACATTCAAAATGGTTGCTTTTTGTTTTTTGCGATATGGGCCAATCGATGAGACAGATATTCGACAACCAGAACACATTATTAGACTAAAGATGTAGATTCCTCATCATTACATTACATTTTAGTCAAAATATAATATCCTACCCACATAGCACTAGCAGTAGTATATCTACAATATTTCAAGCTCAACCATTTAATCTATTCTTTCTTCTTTGGGATTGTAGCTAAATTCTATTTGTCTTTTTCCTTGGGAGGGGTATCACGTATATGTTATTACGGTCTAATATTGTCAATATCAAGGAATTCTTACAACCTCAAAAAGGTTTTTTAAATCGAGGTTACCACGGTCGAATTGTCTGAAGATGAATCGATTTTAATCTTTCTTTCAAGGACTATCCAAACATACTGAAGGCTGGAGCCGTTATCCAATTACTTTAAACACTAATATCTAGACATAAGAAAGACGAGACTGCCTCTTGGGATATCACGGACCTGGGCCCCGTCTTATAAAACAATGACAAGTTGCAATAACTGTTATAAGCTACTGAAATCCTTGCATCTGATTGGCTGAGAACAAATTTGAAAGTAAAATCACTGACAAGACACTTGATGAAACGGGAATTTGAATCCCAGCATTTAAAACTCCGAAATCAAGGATTCGCCTTGACTTTTGAATAGCTGAGACCTTCGACGATTTCACCTCGGGATTAGAATTATTTCAAGGTTGCATTTCAAGGATCAGTGCATCCCTACATTTTGGATGTGGACCAATTCTAATATGCTAAGGGAAGATTAGAGTCCTTGTATCTCCAGGCAATCGCTCCCCTGGGGTATATCGATTGGCATGAATATTCAAACGCGTATTTACTGGCGAAATTTCTCCGAAGTGCTTCTTTTTCTCTGCATTTTGATGATAACTGAAGTTGGACAACACTCTATACAGTCTCTTCAGATGCAAACATGAAATCACACGTTGATTCTCCAGAGTGCTTCGATTTCTGCATTTTGATGATAATGAGATTGAGAATTGGGCAAACTCTAGATCTTCACAAGAAGCCACAGGTCGGTGACATTGTTTGTCCAGCATCCAGCATGCCTGAATGATTCACGGTGTGTAATATGGTTTGTTTGTTGAACTCGTTCACAGAATTACCCTCTACAGTTATAACCAAGCTAATCTGTTATTGCTCATTCTCAACCCCCGATGACTTCCACTCAAGACATGCCCTGATGCCATCCCACACAACATCATGAACAACATAGAACATTTCATAAAATTAGTTATCAATAACAATTGCCCAAATTCTTTAACAAATCTGCTTTCAGCCAATCAAATTGAATGATTTCCGAGGATTTCAGTAGCTTATATCAATAATTATCGTAAAACTATTGATTACAATTTTTTGAATCAGGGCCCTCATCATTGTGGATTCATCCGTTACCAGGTTACTATATAAATATATCAGGACCATTGATGAATTTCATGTAGGTCTCTGATGGTACAAGGTTATACTACAAAATAACAATTGACCCATAAAACATGTCATTTCTTCAATTGCAGTGATCAAATGAGTGATTCATATTGAATCATGAGATCATTTGGAATAGGGTATTCGGGATCATTCAGAGATAACATGTCATTTGCAAATGGGGTGATACATTTAGAGACATCCAACCATAATTAGATTAGTCATAGATTGAAGATTACAGTTACCATTGGTCGTCAATATTTGAAGACATTTTATCATTGGATGAGGACCACCTTCCATTTAGTTACGAGGGTTACCATTCGATTCGTGCTGGATGATGATACTAATAGAATGGTCATGATGGTGATAGCTGGCACAGTTTGCGTGGCTTTATGTAGCTAACATCTTTTCGTGTAACATGTAGGCCTAAATATGAACGTCAATCAGCCAATGTATACATCAATCTCCATCACTCAAACAAATCAGTTTATTTTATCAACATATGCCTGTCACTCAATCAAACCATCAACCAACACTTCAAATAATTATATTGATGACACCCTTGGCGTTATGTGCAAGACACGAGAAGTTTAAAGTGCCCTTTAAAGTGTCAAGAGTGATGACCTTGTTATAGGCCTACTTTCTTGAGACGCTGACAGAGGAGTCACCTGTTTCAGAACATCTTTAGCCCTGCCATGTTGCCTAAATTTTCAAATCAATGTTATGGAATTTAGATCTCAAACGCTAAACTAGTGTGTTTATGTGAACTATGCTTTCACAGGTCTTCACTGGAAACGTGTTGTGTTTTTCTACATAGTCGTCCATGCGGAGCCTTATTTGTCACGTATTCTGCCTTGGCGACATGAAAAACAATGTGCCCATGAAGGACGCGTCTAAAGATGAGCATGGCGCTTAGAGTCGCCAGGAACTTCGCCTAAAGAGACCCCGGTTTCCTATAAGTATAATATGTTACCAATAACAACTTACAGTAATTGATATAAGGTATTGTCATCGTTGCATTTGATTGCATTTAAGCAAATTTGTCGTATTTAGACTGATCGAAGAGAAGGTTGAGTTCAAGTAAAGGTGTAAAATAATTTGTGAGCTTTTCCCATCTTTTTATACATACATGTATGTGGAAGACCACCAATCACATCTCATGAAAATGATAGCTCTTGAGGTGCACCCCCCTTTTCAAATGATTATGACTCGAAGTAGTTTATAACTTAGGAGCAAATTGTGATGGCGCACGTTTGTGTGGTTGCATAATATATCCATATCCGTCTTTTTGTCTTGTTTGTCTGTGTGCAGTGCTTTTCAGTGTATATATGTGATTTCAGCAAAATTCAGTCAATTTTATGAAATTCTGATGATTTTAAAACCTCACACTTCGCAATTATTCCTATTTGCTATATAGTACACTACCTTTTCACTATGTAACCAGCCATTCAGAACAACTTGCAGACAGTTTCTTTCACAGTGAGATCGCACGACCAGTTCTCAACTTCATCTTTAAACTCGCAGGAACTTCGCCTAAAGACACACCAGATCCATCCATTCAAACTGGGGACATACTTGAGTGGAAGATGGGGGAAGAAAAACAAAATAGGAGTCGTATCGACTGATTAATTAATTATTGGCGTGAAGTCAAGCACTGCACTGAGCACGACAGTCGCGAGGGGTGCTAGCATACGGCGGGGAGTACGGAACCGCGCTCGTGATTTTTGCTCGCTCAGTCGTTGACCTCTACTGGGGCGTAACGTAGTAAAGGAAGGGTGGTTTGGGAGTTATGGCTGAAGAAGGCGAACAGCCTGTAGACAGAGACGGTGTGGGGGAATTAATCAGCATATAGAATGGTTCATGAATATTCAACAAAGTAAATGATTAGTTCCTTCATGACCAAGACTTGGATAATCATGATGGGACACGGTTGAAATGATTTCATATCTTAGGTAGACGGTTGAGACCTATGATAAGTTAATGGCTCAACGTTGGTGGGAGAATTTCGGGAAGAAAGAATGCTCTCTTTCATCCACTATATTGAAACAGAATATGACCATGAAATGAGCGATTCATCCTTGAAATGCTTTTTTTTTTAATCAGTCTCTTGTAGAATCTTGTAGAAATAATCCCATCAACAGCTTACTAAGGAAGCTATACTGGGATAGTCTCCAATTAATAAATCGCTTCATTTTAGATTATTAGATAGTATGATAGTAATTGATATCTTCAGCTAACATTCAGTGCTGTCCCACAAAAGAAAGTCATCAGGGTTGAATGTATTGCGGGTTATAACTCGAGTCACATTGGTAGCGCCTAAGGCACTTTTTCTTGCATGCTTTCTTCTTTGTATGTCTTCTGCCAACGTCTGCATGCTACTCTAAATCATTACAACGCGCAAGTATCATTTCTATAGCTCATCGATCACGTATAGAATTGCAAGGACTTGTGGTAACGGTCGGTCAGTCAACGACCCTTCGGTAATCCATGGCGTCCAATGCAACTTTATCACATTCGAAGTGCAGATGTGGTGTAGGAGCTAGGTGAAATGGTCTGAATTACAAAAAAACTAGAGCAGGTTTTTTGTTGTTGGGCAAACTCTACATCTTGTTTTATGTAGGCCTTTGTGAAAGGGAAACTAAATATGATTCATGTGCTTGCCTAGAGTGCCGAATTCATTTTCCTCCACATAAGCCTTATGATGCCTATCCAAAATGCAATTTTACTTCGACACAAAGAGAGAGAAAGATTAGGTGAGAACATGGAGAAGGAGTAAGGAAGGATAAAGGACAAAAGATAGATAGAAAGAGAGAAGAGAGAGAGAGAGAGAGAGAGTGACAGAAGGGATGAAGATGTGGCGAATTTCCGTAATTGTTATTTAACATTTGTAACGATCGACAAGGACTTATACGTTACGTACACCTGATATTCAGTTCAGACGATCGACCACTATTTATGTCCAAAGAATTGGCAAGGATAAAGAAGGTCATTTGGGGTTAATTTTAAAACAAGAAACAGTCATTATAAGACCGTTCCATTCGTACAAAAATTCTACGAAAACAATCAGAAGAAAATCAACCGAGTGAGTCGGAAGAAGATTTTTCTTTTTTTCTTCTTTTTGATTCGTTTAAGTGGCTTCATTGCTTCTTTTCTCCTCTCTTTGTTCACAAATCAATGCACCGACTTACAGCTCCTTACAGACGTCATTTAGTGCTTGATGAGGTACAACGAGTCGATGACCCTAGCTTCAGATCTCGATTCTTTAACACGACACTACAACTGGCTAAACATCATTATATTAATACTTTTAAAATAAATGTTATGACCACACAATGCACGTTACAACATATGTAAAATAAGGAAAATTTGATTTTAGGTAGTTCAATTGGTTTGCTGAAATTATTGTTGCGTAACGGAGAATTCCACTGATCCCACTAGTATTGAACCTGTATTATATCTACCGAATCATTTTCTAATATTTGTCTCGTAAATTCAAATCGTACCGAATAATGTCAACAAAGGAAAACAGAAGCACACACTATCAATGATTCTGCCAAATACCAGCTTCTGAATTTTGTTTGTACATGATCATCTGGGGCTGTTGACAATTTGTTCAAATTCTTTTGATTTTGAGCATGTAAGAAATCGCTTGCTTCTCAGTAATTTCCTGAAATTACACGAGAACGTGATATATAATTATTGCTACCAAGGCCGACTATCATGACTACGAGTCATCTGTCCTTATTCTCGTCATGGTAGAGTTGTGTCTTTAAGAATGAGACGCGTCGCACTCAGGCGAATAATTTAAAATTCTACGCTTGGCAACAGAAAAAAATTACAGACACTTTTGAAATGATCTCAGAATATATAACATCCTCACGAAAACAGACTTGCTTACATACCTATACATTAATTCTTGCCCGGTAATCGCAGAATCAAGCTGAGATGACATATTAGGTTTGGTTAATGATTCATATACTTTGCTAGGTTGAATATATTTATGTTGAGTTAGATCTGCATGGCCATGGTAAGCCAATCCTATATTCCCGCAGCATTCTAGACTTGACGCTGTGCGACGAAAGCATAGGATCAAAATTATGACTTTTCTGTATTAATGTGACCCTGTTTTGGACAGAAATTGTCAGCTCATTAAACATGTCAAAAAATGAGAGCACAATAATTGCCCTCAGTAATGCGCCACTACTGTAATTTTTCGGGACTGTTTTCACGGAAGACCTATTTCATAACACTTTTAATATGAGCTGTCATGTGCAATGAACTAAAAAAAAAAGAGAGAGAAAAAAAAAGAAAGAAAGAGAGAGAGAGAGAGAGAGAGAGAGAGAGAAAAGATGAGCATTTCATTGTCAAAGAAATTGCTTCACAGTGAATTCAAAATCCATAAAAACCATTAGTGCAATTAAGTCTTATGCATGCAGAAATGTGAACGCTTTCCAACTGATTTTTGATTTCCATCAAGAAGGCGACAAAAGCAATTTTGTACAATTCAGACATCAAATCTGGCAAATGATTTTCGGAGCTTCATGAGCATTCGTGATTGATCCGGATTATCTGTAGATGTTCGGACGATATCTTGTACATGCTACAAAGTCTTGAGAGGCGGATCCGTTAATTGAATCCAAAAGGTGTAAGCTATAATCAATGAGGTACCTGAAATGTGAAAAGCTACCATTAATGAGGTACACACGACTGAAAAGCTACGATGACAGAGCAACACTTGACTGCGAAGCTGCCAAACAACGGGATAACAACTGGTGCGTAATGAGCCGAAGTTGGGAACAAAAGGAGGTTAAACTATTGGAAGGTACTGTAGTCCAGATAGTTGTTGTCTATGAAAGCTATGGGGCAAAGCCTATCATAGGTTGAACGTGAGGATGATAGCAAAATAACTAATTGATGTCAACAAACTAATGAATATAGACATGCTATGATATAGAGCAGAATATACATGAAAATTATAAACTTTTGTCAAATATTCTAATGAGTTCAGTAATAATAATTAATGATAAATAATAAATTTTATTCATAAAGTGCCTTTTCATGACATACAAAGCGCGTGAACAAGTAAGTAAGTTAAGTATGAGCAAGACATGTCACCCGCGAGCATTCGTAATGTGTGTTTTTTAATAATAACTATTAGTTTTATGTTTACCATCAGTTCAGGCACGTTTTTCATTTCTATCAACGAATGTGGTAACTAGAACCTTTAAATTGGTAGATACATGTTTATTCTGCATGAAACGAATGTTTCTCTGTTGTGTCTTAATCTGCTTACCAAGTGAAAAATTAGCAATTTTTTGATAAGTTCTCAGAAAATCGCTTGAAGCATGATAACAAGCGATGCATAATGACAGAACATCTTGACTTTATCATCTCATCTCATCTCAAGAATGGGTGATGTTGGATTGCCATCACAAGTGTCAGCACATCTTTGAGTCATGCCTGTAATAATTAATTACACATTGCGGATTAATGTCACACCCATAGCATCCATTGATCCTTGATTTCTTGGGCAGATCCGACAGCATCTGGGATTGTCCTAATTGGAAAGCATAACCCATCAGTATTGATCATTCAAGACAGTGAGTTTGACATTGATGGAGGATGATTGATTTTCCAATCCATCCTAACAAGTCTCATCATTCCTACAGCACTTCCAGTTTCCACACCTGTATACCCTGCAAATGTGTTGTAGCCTGGGTCTAGCCATGAGGAGGGGGGGGGGGGGGCAAGTGGCGTTATATGGGAGGGGGCAAGATGGATGAAACGTGATAGGACAAGATCATCGAGTGAGGGGGGGGGGAGTTATTGATCATCTTCTTTTCAGTTGTCTCCCCCCTCTCGAGCTCTCCATTTCCTTTTTTCTTTCTCCTTTTCTTCCTTTTCTTTCCATTCGATTCGATTGAGGGGAGGGCATGTTTTTCCCTTCTTATCACCCCTTGCTACGCCACTGCCCTACACCATTGAAGAACAGTCGGTCAAAGACAAGACTGATTACTCATCTTCAACGAACGACATCAGGGTATGAGCACTGACGTTAAATGGTTGTGTTTCTCATTTTACTTGACACTGAATCGAAATTCAAGAACACCCCCATAATAATCACAAATAAAACAGATGCATGTGCATCCTAATCAAAATTATAGATTAAACAGACTTAATATTATACCTTCAGCTATCATTTCTCCCCCCCCCCTCAAAATAAACAGTTTCCACAAGGCTGTGGGAAATATACAAACAACAAAATTCAATATTTCCATTTATTTTTGGAATGACGTTCGACTTCAATTAGTTTTCCGGAAAAAAAGAGAACCAAATGGAATTCTACCAAGCTTTATAGAAAATTATGATCAATGAAAAATCAAATGACATAAACAATATCACATTTATAATTTATATGATTATTTCAGTTATAATGTTGGATCTTAGGCGTATGAATAATCGTTGTACTGAATACGTTTTCATATGCAGTACCCTACACGATTTTTGAAATTAACTTTTATGTTGTTGTTTATAAAGTTATTTCACTTCTTCCATTTTCAAAATAACATCTTCCCAAATAATAAAGGTAAGAAAACCATTATTCGGATTGATCCCTGCAAATATGCCTATTACTTCGAACCAGTTTAAAAATAGTCTTCATATTGTCTTTCCACGTTGATGCACTGTTTATCAATTTGACCACACGTTGGGTGGACCTTTCTGAATTAAACACAATAGAAGTCTACCAATGGTCTTTTAATTGAAATTTATATTAATGCCCTGACAGATATTAATCGGTCACCTTTCTGATGATAGATCTTCAGCAAAGTATAAATCTGGAGCGAGATAAAAATCAGTTCATTGATGCATACCCATCAATCAATCCATCGGTCGATATATCGTTCATTCATTCATTCATCCATCCATCCATCCGTCCATGCATCCATTCATCCATTCATTCATTTATTGAGACAGACATGATTCAGATATGATCATAACTGATGGCTTTTAATTTATGACCACTGTCATTTTAGGCGACGAAATAATCGATTTTTTTTAAATGGATCCTTCCCACACCTTTCATAATTCGCCTGGAGATGGACCAATCAATTAATGGGAGCTTAATGCCTACACAGAAATCTGCTCGTAAATAATATAAACCCTAATTAGAATAGGCTGGCATTTTCCACTTCGAAACGTAATTGAGGCTACATTCATTACAATTAGGCGGGTCTGATACAATTAAATAAACTTCTGTCTTGTTTATTAAAGGTGGTACCATGACCTGTAGGATGAGACTGTCATGACAGTATAGTGGAATCTCGTTGTAACGAACTCCTTCGGACCAAGAAAATTACCCCTTTATATTGAAACTTTGTTATATCAGAAACAAAAACAACAGAATACAAAGAAGTGGGACCTGCAAAATTGCCTTGTTATAACAAGAATTTGTTATAACAGTGTTCTTTATAACGAGGTTTGATTGTAGTATATAGGTAGGTGTATTTTTTTTTTCGAACCGTAGCTTGTGTGATTTATTAACCGTCAACAATAATTATTTCCTTATTGACACATGCATAACAATACATGAAAACAATACAATATACGAAAATCATATAGAACGAATTTAGATAGTTACATTTGATTGATAAACAAGAATTTGAAAGCACACGTTTCCAAAAGACCAAACAAACAATATGGCGGTTTGTTTTGCCAACAGTTCTTAATCAAATATTAAACATGACTGACTATTGAATCATACTACAGTTAGACAGAATAATTTCTGATTTTTGGCTTTTACTACAGTGATTTAAAAATATAAAAAACAAACATTATTTGTACTTACCGATCAATATAATATTTGAAAGTGTATGACAATGATGAATATTTGTTGGTAGGCATGGTTAATTCTATTGTAACTCAGACAGACTGGCATATGGTAGGATTTCCTCATGGTTGGTGCCATTGTCCTTGGTCACGCGAACGTCAAGGTCACGTGGGACCACCTGAACACGCCCATGACATTTTACAATCGCTCTTTCAATTGAGCAATTAAACCGAAACCACCTCCCAAAAGTCTTTTCAAAAGCTTCAGGGAGAATACTCCTCTGCTAAGACTCAGAGTCAGAAAGGTGCTAACTCTAATTCTGTATAAACGCCTTTGTTGTTCTCAAAATACCTACTGACGTGAACGAGGGTAGTGGCTTCTTCTACAGGTTTTAATACAGGCCTGTTGAATCCAATCCAAAACATTCTTGTTGATAATAAAAACACCGAGTTTTAGGCGTTCTTCTTTCCCTGATCCATACTATGTCACCAAGTGTTACTATCAACTTAAACCATTCAGTCCCAGCGAATGTATCATACATAGTAAATGGACGGACTTTCAGCGGTCTAGCAGTTGAAGGGTTAATGAAACTTGATCGAGGGCTCGTCTCAAGAATACCTGTGCGATGAAAGCAAATAACCAATTCTTGGGTGAAATCAGAGGCTAGGAATAACAACTCAAGGGGAACCTGAGTAAACTCGAGAGTAGGGTTAGCAAAGCAGGGATGTGAATGCGATGAAATGTAGTCTATTGATCTATGAGTACAGAGCAAATAAACGACCAGACAGAAGAGGGTTTCTTCGATGTCTCCCTGACTGGGTGGGAGTGGGTTGAAACATGGGACATTCAACATAAAACGAACTTTCCAAAGTTATCAGACTGTCGAGTTGAAATCTCAAATAGCATCTTCAATACGATAACCAACTAGCCAAACTTACACAATTCATTTCGCCTTGTTTAAACATGGTGTACACCCTAACAATTTAAAAATAAACTACTCACAAGAATGACATAATAACATAGGTATGGCTCAACAAAGGAATCGTAAAAACAATCATCGAGGCGAATGAACAGAAGTCACAGGGTTAGCCACTGCACAAATTAATTAAAGTCATTAATTGTGTAATATTAGGTTTTGACATGATATTGTTAAAATAGAATAAAATCGTCTTCAGTATTTCGGAATACTTCTACCACCGTATAAACACGCACATTATTATTATTATTTTTTTATCGACGATGAAATATTGTCGTCTGTTTGCAATGGATAGAAAGCAATTCAATTCGAAGGGATCACAAGTCTGGGATGTTCTGGACGTCATGTTTGCGCAGACATCTTCTGACGGTTTATTTGATCACGATATGATTGGCTAGAAGTGACAGCATAGGTCATGAGGGCGTAGCCACGAGACATTTAAGGAGTCAAGGGGCATTACCGCCTCTGAAGTCTGCCCCCCCATACCGTAAAATATTGATATTAATTGATGACTTACTTTGTAGTCAGGGGTAACTGGTAACCTGTAACGCTACTTGATCATATTTAATCACCCTCGTCGTAATTATCGACAAGATTTCAGATCTGGCAACCATTCTAGATTTGACCGACTACCTTTCCAATGATGCCTACCGATATGACCAATCACATCCATATTTTGTGTATGATTAATGGCAATAGAAAGCTTGGGGATAGAAAATAAATCCATCTCATATCTAAACAAATTAGCCTCTGAAATGTCACAGCTCGGCTTAGAGGACGATAACATTGGGACATGTAAAATAACACGATTTGCTCAAATTTGATTGGACTAAACGTCAGGACTGAAAATAGCAGTAAAGTCTTAAACCCTGGTGGATGAGCAAGATGAAAGTCAATTTGCAGAAGATCTCACTGATTATGGGATCTTAAAGATGTTTATCTGGCGAAAGGGCAAATTTATTATTTTGATGAACATTAACTTGCAAGAATCCACCGGACTTTGATCGCGTGATGTTAATTTCAATCGAGTCATGGCAACCATGGCAACAGCTTGTTCTTTAGACTTCGCTTCAAGCAGGACGAATGCATTGATCCTAAGCACTGCTGGATTAATCCTTACTGTCACTGTTTATGCTCTCAAGAAGAATATTTGGGATGTTTTAGTCCACAGCTTTTTAAATGGCAGATTGCCAACGAGGCCAGATTGCAAACAAATAAATCAATAAATTATTAAACAAAATAGATTTTTACAGTTATACGTTATTGAGTCACAATGGTGGCAGGATTTGACGGCTTTGTTGACTAAATACCTCTCTATTTACGGTGACATTTTATTGATTTCAGCTCTCAATATGGTGTTATAATGGTAATACATAATGAAAGAAAACTGATCGAGGGGAATCGCATTACCGTGAAGGTTATCGCAATGAATAAAAACAAAACCCTGGTGATAATAATGAAATCTTATGGCAAGGACCATTAGGGTCCACGTGGTTTCACGGATGGGGGACCAACCAAAGGATGCATGGTCGTGGGGGATTTATCGGGTGGCAGGGCACTGGCCAACCGTGGACAAACTGCAAGCTACCTGCCATCATAACAACGTCCATTTTCACCATCAACATTGCATTTCTGGCCGAATCAAGTGCTTTGTTTGCGTCAGTAATTTCGAGATTGTGTTGATATGATCTGAAATATGCGAGTGATCACGCGGGTTCAGAAAACATATTTGGCAAAAAAAATTGTTTAGTTGCTATTACTTTCTGTGAAAAGCACTCCGAGCTGGTGGTCTATACAAGACAAGCGAGAACGTGACAAAGACAATGGAAATGAACTGGATGAAAATATTGCCTCAGTGTTGTTACTATGTGTATTTTGTTTTCCAATATCCACACAAACCTTTACAAATCATGCGAAGCTGAAATAAAACTATTCTCCTACTTTCTCAACATACTAAATTCAAAGATCCTCAAAGACACCACAAAATCAAATTGAGACTCAATCGGCTTTACAATGGATCTAAGAAACATCTACAGAACAGACCTTTGTGAGGCTAGTCTATAGGGCCCTGGTTTTTTCATGCTAATGGTTCATATTGGAACACAAACGAAGATGTCTCCTCAATCTATAAATTTCAGGAGGATAGCGTCGTGACATTTTGATGGATATTGCTCAAAAGGTGTCTTCCATTTCCGACAATCCTGCGCGATGTACTCGATTTCCCTAATTTATTAGAAAAACCTCAGATCTACCCCGGTCCAATGTCATTGCCGTGTACGTGTTCCTCAGGAGTACCCTGACATTGAGTTAACATTGTAAACCAAGCCGTTGTGAGCCCTGCATGGAAGTGGACATGGATTATTATTTTGTACATTTTTGTACTTTACAGGGTCCATGCGACCCAACACAGGGATATATGTTTTCAAATTCTGCTCCAAGAAGGTCTCTTGGCTGGAAACTGTTGATTATCCACTTTCCTTTTACTGCCTTTTTGAAGAAAAAATGCACTTCAAAGCAAACATCTACTACCATGACGACAATAAGTATACAGTCTTTACAATCGGAAGCTTCATTCATAAGATAAGACACAGTTTAATTCACATTTTCTTTGACTTGTGATACACAAAGATAATTCTAGTTTACTGGTTGACTTCCCAGACACAATATATTCTAAAGGGCGTCTGATCCAACTATTGAAAAAGATGGACCATTAGGCACGGAATGTGACATTCAGAATTATTTTCTCTTTTTGTGGAAAAATCAGATAACATCTCAAAATCAACACCATTGTAAGCATCCTTTGATACGAAAACCTGATAAATAAATATTCCTTTCAAAACTTTTGATGACAGTACGAAGTTTGGAATAGGCATAGAGGAGCAAATGTAAAATGATTATCAGGTAGAATT
>CM046840.1:29255941-29273441 GCA_025618425.1 Heliocidaris tuberculata
GGCTTTTTCCACTTGGGAGCAGCGCTACGCCTTTTAAAAAAAGAATTCAGAACCTTATTAATTCCAGCGTTTCTATTCTTTTATTCTTCTCGTGCATACTTCTAATATTTTTCATGTCTCTTTTGTACCAAAACCATCAAGTTAAAATTAAATCCGAACCCTTAAATTTCCCCAAAACCTAACCCTTACACCGTAACTGAGGTCTACGTCCTACACAAAAAAACACAAACCCTATAAACTTTGATACTGTAAACCTGATTATTTGCCAGACCCCTCCCCAAGTATTCATCTACTCTTAAACCTGACCCAAACCAAACTGCCACACTTAGCCATAAACTTTATTCTATTCCCTTGAGTTAGCTCTAAACCTGATAATATTCTAACTTAAACTTTTAATCCTACTGACTTACAGATTAAGGTTAAGATTATGATTAGTGCTAGAGGTTGGTTTGTGGCTAGGTTCAGAGTTAGGGTTAGAGTTATGGCACAAGCGTTTGGGGAGGAGGAGTGGCAGGTCAGTAGGATTCAAGGGACATCGGGCAGTTGCCCCTCCTGACAGATTTTCGACCAAGCGGGAAGAAAGTATTTAGTAGGGTAGTGAATACATGGAAACGAATCATGTCTAAGAGAATAAATTCTCAATCTTGTACATTTAGGCCTACTTCATTTACCGAACAAATGCCCCCTTCCATAAAGCAAACCACGGCCCTCAAAATAATGGTTTCCTTACCCAACTACATAATTTATTACAGTAAACTGACATGTTTGGCCCCTCCTGAGTCCAAGGTCTACATACCCCACTGGATCAGGGTTAGGGTTCATTAGGGTTAGGGTTAGGGTTAGGATAGAGGTTGCGGGATTAGGGTTAGGGTTAGAGTTCATTAGGGTTACACATATAGGGTTAGGATTAGGGTTAGGGTTAGGTTTAGGGTAAGGATTAATTGTGTTGTGGGTATTCTACAGTTTTCCAAAATTTGTTGATTTTAATATTCTTTTGTGTACTTCTTTTCCATGTCCTTCCTCTCTACTTTCGTGCACATTCACTCTTTAAACCAATTTCTAGTCTCTTTTCTAAACAATCTCACACACAAGCTGTGTTATCAGTATATATATATATATCTCTTTCTTTTTATTTTCTTATTTCTTTCACATTTATTGAGGTTACGGTATTTTTGACATCTTGACGTTCCATCAGTTTGGAAAAATATGCGGTGGAGGAAAATGCAAGCCACAGTATAAATAAACATTCCCATAAAATGATCGATTGTTCTCCCATTGATCACGTCCAACTTCTGACGGTCATTTTGGGTTCAAGATTCAAGATTCAAGATTCATTTATTTTTCGATACCAATTCATAAAATCATATAAAGTATTTACATTGTAAAAGAAACTCATCATTCAAACAGAACGCATATGAACTTTGTTTTTCATATATTGTTTTCTAAAATAAATGTTATAAACAGAGAGAGCTGTACACACGTTTCAATTGTTTCGTGATGATTCAACTTCAACATTAAAATATAAAATTCACGGACAATTAAGTTCACTTATCAAAACATCCGCTTCTGTGTATGTTGAACCACATATTACGATATTAGCTGAAACACCTGCCCCTTCCCCTTCTCCACCTCCAAAACCCTTACGCACATAAACACAACAACCACAAATGAGGATGGACTGACTTTTATTCTTTATCATTATTCTTTCCATAGAGCGAATGGTTTAATGGATGAAGGTTAACTCTTTTATTCAGGCTTGTTTTCCTATTCATTGATGATCAAAATTAATACTCTTTCATATAAAATGCAATGTTTGCTGAGAAAACACACACAACGCACATGCACACACACACGATCGCTACTTCAGTGGCATAGAAAACGGAGCATGGGGGCACATGGTTCCTCATCAAATGGCCACCCCCCCCCAAAAAAAAGGAGAGAAGGAAAGAAATTAACAGAGGGGGAAGGGAAAGTGAAAAGAAGACGCCACAACCCCTCCAGCACCCTCACTAATTAACGGCCTAGGCTTGTATTTTCGTATTCATGCACCAAGTACAGTAGCCCCCCCCCCCCCCCCCCCCGAGACGCCAGTACCCTTAAAGGGGAAGTCCACCCTGGTAGGCCTATTTAGTTTATTTTCATTAAAGCAGAAAAATTAGAGAAACAATTCCCCCTATTTTACAACAAAATCCAATGAGAAATATGAAAGTTATGCATTTTTGAAGTTGTAATCAAACACAAATTGGCAATTCCGTGACTTCCATTTATCTTTTTCTTTTATTTTCCGTTTCTTTTAAAACCAACTTGATATCAGGGTGGACTTTCCCTTTAATGCCACTGCACCCTTTAATCCAAGCCACAGAGCCACAAACTGATTTACATCCAGGCATAGTATCATGCAAACCAGACACATTTAAACACTATAAATAAAGCATAAACATAATTTTCTTTGTTTTTCCTATTCAATGATTTATTTTGTGTATAAAACCTCAAAATGTATATCTCAAATCATATTTACTTGATGGTACAGTACCCCTTTTTCACTTCACTATATATCATATTTCCATAGACCTTGCAAAATAAGCAAATTTGACTTCGAACATTCAATGGATTATATTTCAGTATTATCTTCATACAAGAGTAGAACTTCTTCTTGAAATAATGTATACAACATCATAAAAATCAACAGAGGCATTTCATTTACCCATACAATCGTGTATGTGTACAAAAGCGATGGACTCGTGTTCAAGTGCTTAAATGTTGTTTTTCCGAAGGTTCATTTTCCTAAGGTTCGTTACTCCGACTGTTCGTAATTCCGAAAATGAAATAGGGTTCACAATTCCGAAAATTAAAAAGGGTTCATATTTCCGAAGGTTCGTAATTCCAAAAATTTATGTAGGGCTCTATTGCATTTTCAGAATTATGAACCTTCGGAATTATGACACCTTTTTCATTTTCAGAATAACAAACCTTTTTCATTTTCGGAATTATAAACCCCCTGCTATGGAAATTTGTGTTTCGGAATTATGAACCTTCGGAAAACGAGTACCCCCTGTTCTGACACCTTGTATACGTATGCATGGTGATGTTGTATTCAGACTAATGCAAACAAAACTTTTTAGCACAGCAAAACATGTGTCACATTATGTCAGAACATACATGGGGGCATGGAATTATTTATATTACCATTGTGTTCCAACTATACCCCTTCTTTATGTTGCATCTATCCCTAAACAAATATCTGCACACTCACTACAAGCATCACAAGGAGATGATAGGAAATACAAAGTGGAAAAATGGGAGAGAATGCTTACTAAATACAGGGAGCGTGATAGGTCCTCTACAGTGCGAGTCAGAAAAAATGTCCCACTTTTTAAAATGCTTATATTACAAATATGATAGCATATATCATATTTCTTGTACCATCGTCAGACAGATTAACTCTTCCCCTTTTATTTGATACCACATTTGTGGAGAATCAGTAATGAATTTACTGGATATGAGCAAATTAATGTGTATGGGTGAAAACCCATTTGCGCCAACATCAACAGCACCTTGCCGGATTTGGATTCACTGCACAATGAGCAAGAAAGCCTTTTGTAATGATAATTGAGTTGTTCCAACTCAGGCAGGGCCCTTTTATCATAAGACTTGGCGCAAATGGGTTTTGACCCCCTTACAAACAATGGCTGTTGTGCGCTCAACTGTAACAGCTAAATTGAAACAGATTTTACCAAGCAACAAAGGAATATATGCTCTATCCATACATGCTAAAAACATTCTATCAATCCCACATTTTTAAAACCATACTCAATTTGAAAAAGTGGGACATTTTTTCTGACTCGCACTGTATATCATGTTTGTTTAATCTGTGAATCTTATTATTAATTGCTCAATAAATTGTTCTTTTCATCACAGGAAAATTAATAACCTGAAATACACATGAATGTAGATAAATGACAGAAATTAGCATTGCTAGAAAATAGTGCACAGAGTTGGTAAAAAAGTGCCAAAAAATAGAGTTCTATCAGTTTGGAATTTGTGGATACAGCTACATGTGTGCGGGTATTACTTATTCCCTAAGAATTTAGTATGGAACACCTGCATTTTATGACAAAAAGACATCCAATTCACTCTCTTTGATTTCAAGATATTTCAGACTGAAAAATATTTATTTCAAATGGTGGTTATATGAGGTTCAGCCTGTACAATTATGATTATACATGTTACTCTAAAAAGACACATCTGTGCAGTGTTGACTGCTTGTGTGCATAAGTCTACAACTCAAAATAGAGTAACTGTTATAGCTACTCAAATGGTCCTATCACTGACTTCAAGGGTGCGCAGCTATAGGATTATGTTTCTTTCACTCAAACAAGCTGAATATTGCATATAAATGTATGCTCTGTTATGCACTGGCTTTCAGGAATGAAATAGGTTTTTGCTGCTTTTACACACTTTGAGGTAGTAGTTTTCCTTTAAACTTTCCAATGTACCTGAGTAGCAATGTCATCAATAAACCTGCAAACTGTGGAAATCCATTAGAAGAAAAACTGCATATTACATAGTGAACACATTGGACAACACAATTAAACAATTGTGACAATACAGATGAAGTATTATCATACAAGCACTATCAACCTTGATTGGTTGAAAAAAATGAAAAGCAGACAATCAACCTTTGACACAATTTCAATCCCTTACAATTGATGAAACAAATTAAGCAGCCCATATTTTCCCAATAACAACAATGAGCAAGGTATCCCAAGATCTGTAATACAACCAACAGATTGTTGTCACTTGCCAGGGAGAAAATGAGTATCTTGAAAAATCATCTAATGTTAATCAGACTTAAAAAGGAAGCTTCACAGAATCACATAGTGACACATGAAACACATCAATACATGTCCTGGATTGAAAGTGTATCTTCATACGTATACAAGTCAATATTCACCATGAACTTATTAATAGCCAATGTATAGTTTCAAATTAATGTCTCCATTTTTTAATGACCTTTAGTTTTATCTTAATTATTAAAAAAACTCTGACACAAGGCATCACAAGAGTATAAAAATGCTCAGTGATACATGTACATGTAATATGTTTTCTACTGTAGAAATTTTAACTTTAATCATGTTGACCATCCCCCCCCCCCCCCACACTCACTTTAATCTTGTCCCCGATTTTACTAATCACTTAAATTTGGATTCTGTATTTCTACATATTGTACAGCGATAACTTCATTTGCCATACATAAGGATAGATTTGTTTACAAATTTATTTGTAAAAAGAAATTCTTTCCTATATATATGGAATGAAGTTAACTACATCGAAGTTTATGGCATCTTACAAAGATATTGGATTATGACAAGTACATTATTATGAGGGGAAAATCATGAGAAAACTTGTGTAGAAAGCATTTTCATAGATGTAACATACAAACTTTGGTTTGTTCCAAAGAATCTAGCCAGTTTCGTATTTTTATACTTTAAGACAGTCTGCACTAACTCCAAATAAAATTCTTTGCTTTATATGAGATACTCCAAAACTTTATGTACATTTCTTGCATTGATTATTTAGTAGCCTGCCTTTACTCATTGAAATTGATAAAAAAATAATAATTAAGCTTGCAAACAGTTTCATAAAGATTTGATAATGACTAAAGGGACATGAAGACTGTCCTTAGGTAACTTGAATTCAAACCATGATGAATTCACTCATGTGATTTCACCGTAACCTACAGATTATCAAAACAGATCTCTATCTAATCAGATTCTGTCTATCATTATATGGCAAAGAGTATCATCGGCTCTTTTCCATAGTCAGTTGTCATCACTAGAAGTACATCCATGCTTAAAACAATACCTCACTACTTGTACACTTCTTCTACTTTGCTTCTTCACCTCCTCCCCCCCCCCCCCTCTCCCCCTCTATCTTCCTTTTTCTCTCCTTTCACTGTCTCCATCTTTTCCTCTAGAGTCCTCTCTGGTTAGAACATATCTCTTGCCCAGCTTTAAGCTAAGATCAAGCATGTTTTTCTCATAATTTCAAGATCACTGACATCTCCACACTCTCACCTGACTTGTCTACTGCATTTTCAAAACAAAGTTTTTTGCCACAGCAGCACCAATTTCAGCGAAAAGTCAATTGTTGCTCCTCAAAACCTGTCATATATTTTTAGAATGCCAGCACAAGTCTGCTTTTCGCTGTAGTCTGTTCTGAAACAGTCACCCCATCCAGAGGCGTCGATTCATTGGTGGGGGGGGGGGGGGGCAGAGCATTGTTCACAAACAATGTTTCCCCCCCCCAATGCTTTGTCTTTTTCGAACGAATCGACGCCTCTGACCCCATCTGGTCCATAAAATCTGACCCCTTAAAGTTACTTAGGCCATCTAAGTCGAATGACAGAGAGGTTGTCAGGTTTAGCTCCCTATGCACCAGAAATAGAACTAAGAAAGGCCTCTGCTATAATGGGTTTCCTCCCAAGGACAACCTCAATCTGTTCTGCTAGATACTCCATTCTTTGGTCCCTTTCCCCTCACAGCTTCTGGATTGCATGTCTGCAGACCTCCTCATTCTCATTTCAGGAGATTGTGTGGTTGCCTTTTTCCTTGTAATTGATGGGATCAGCTGGTATGGAATCTGTTGAATGAGAACAAAAACAGAGATTTTATTTGCTTGCAGTATTAAGAATGATGTGGATTCATTACAATGAATATGAAATACCTCTGACTTATTTGTTTTTCTTTTATGTTGTAACTTGCAAATACAGTTTGTAACCTGTCACAGCTCTTTCCTAGTTCTTTTCTTTTGGATGGATTATTTTGTTTGCAACACATGTTTCAAGCTAGCAGACTCCAAACTATGCTATTGGTATGTGATTCTCTTTGGGTGTGACACATTCCTTGTCATCGTTTGTACAATAAAAACGTACATTTAGCATATACTGGGAGAATATTTCTGTAATACTGCCTGAAATTTAGGGTGCTGTCCAAATAAACTAACAAAGTGTAAGTAAAAATTCAATATCTAACATCTAAATTACATTTCATGGCAATTTATGGTTCTACCTACTTTATATATTATATATATATATATATATATACAAAAAACAGGCAAAATCCTCAGTACCACTAAATAACATTTTTAAGCATAACATTCCCATTTCCTTTTCTGTTTTGTACTCACAACATGGCAATTAATGTTTGTATTTAATTCAAATGTCAATGGTCAAAAGGTATCACTGAATAAAATAATTATAAGTTCACAGTTAACACATAGATCCATAGACACATTTCCTACAAAATTAAATTATTGTATGAAGACATTTTCAACATAATTTCTTGATCTTTGCGGTAAATATGTTTAACAAGGCAGACAAGTTCCTCACCCTTTACAGGGAAAATGTTGTCATGTTCAGAAAAAGGTTTACATACCAAAAAGTAATAATGGACTAAAACATTTGTCAAATAAAAACTTATCTTTAAAATCTTACTGTACATGTATGTACAGTGCATCTACATACCCAACTTTGATTGCTTGTAATGAAAAATTCATAGCCAATGTGGAATTGAAATTCATTTCATGGTGAAGAGTAATTTGTTTTCTGTCAATGATACTATATTTAATGACTTTTTGCTACAGATAACTGAGCACTAAGGTTTTCAAAAGTATTTTAAAAATCTCCTCAGACCAATTTTCTGCTGATGCAGCAAATGTGGTACAAGCATATGCATGTGTTAAGGGCTGGTAACATTTGTCCGATAAGGATAACAATAAAGAGATTTTTCATTAAAATTACACCCAAAAGCTGCCATACTATCAATAGAAACGAGCAAACTCACGCGTACTCACAATATAGTACATGTAGGGTGTACTTTGTACATGTACCTTTAATTGAAAACTTCGTTATCATTATCGTTATCAGACAAATGTGACCAGCCCTTTACTGTAGTCTAAAATCCTTTATCAATTTAAATTGGTCCCTTTTGAATGAAACAATAAAAAGTCTTAAGAGCTTTAGCAAGGAATATAGATGAAGCCAAAACTACATATCATCATGAAAAAGAAATATAAATGTTGCTAGTAATGAGACATTCCTTGAATTTGCGTTGATATTATAGTGGAAACTCGGTATAAAGAGCTCTGATATAACAATTTTGCTGGTCCGAAGTCTTTATGTCATTTTGTTTTTTAACCCTGATATAACAAGGTAATTTTCATGGTCCCAAGGTCCTCATTATATAATCAATCTGAATTATTGTGTGTACCTCAATTAGGTACACTGTATTGGCTTACTAACATGTGGAAAAGTTCACATTGCTTTATCAAATTCTCTGTTTGCACTGAATATATTAAATTGCATGCAATTCTCTTCAATTTCAATGTGGATGAGGCAAGTTTTATTTCTGTACATACATGTACCTCATGGCTTTGCTGTAAGTGTTGATGTACTGGATGATCTTGATCTACAAACATGGAGTACACCTGCAGTACCTTCTTCAGCTTGGCAGTCATCTTGTTCATTTGTGTTGATAGTCACTACATGTACGTGTCTACCTGCATGCCCATCTGGAAAATAAAATTGTGCATTTTAGGATTTATTAAAAATATTAATATTCTAACAAATCACACTAATCACACGTGAATTTTGACTTGTATTTACAAATGAAGATGATACACTTTCAATTCAGCACAGGAAGAACATATTCTTATAGCAATGCTACACCTCATTATTGAAAAATACTTCAGATCACTTCTGCTATGAAAAAAACTCCCAAGAAATCAATTTCACAGGGGTGAAAGATATAAAAATATCTTTACATCAACTTTTGCAAGAGGCATTTCAAAGATAAAGAAATGTTTCAAATTATAGTGAGTATCAAGCTGTGCAATAATGTTGATCTTCCTATGATCATTCTATCAGACATACCCAATCACATAAGAAAAATAATTATGAAAATTATAAAAAGGTGATGAATCAATATCTTATGATTAGAGGTCTACATGTACATGTATATACAGGTGTATAAGTGACATTGTTGATGATAATGCTGTTTGTTTGAACAATTATTACTGACAAATTTATATGCATAAGCCAATTTCAACTTAGAAATAGCGGCAGTGTTCTATACAGTTGGATATTCATTTACCGTATTTCAGAATTGCAAGGGTATCAGCTATTATTGAATAACTGTAACATAATCACATTTTTGGAAAGTGAATATGTCTCTCAAGGAAAATCAGTGTTATTTCTCTTATTCAACACAAAACAAAAACTCAGCAGGACCAAAGGATTGAATGTACTACAAAAAAATACAAAAGTTCAGCTTATTCCCAACTTTGTATAGACCAAAATGTATGCATGATTCAAGTTTCATGAGCTGCATCACATAGTCTGTACAATCCATTCAAATGGTACAATGCACTGTTGCTAATTTGGTCTCATTTCATGACCATATCCAAAGCAAGATTTAGAACATTGGGACTGATGATTTGCTGTTTAATTTGGGGTAGTTTTTATATGGCTGTCCACACTTTTTCTGTTAATGTACACTGCACTCTAAAGGTGATCACTTGACAGGAAACACTCATGAATTTGATCTTTGATATAGAATGGGTAAAAAGAATGAAACACATGTTAAGCTCCAATCAGAAAAAAAATTGACGAAGCCAAAGTATAGCATTTAAAGGCTTTTATGTTCTCCTTTATTTTGATATGTTAATCATTCAACCATAAAACTAAACCAGATGAATTCTCGACTGCGCGCAGTCGAAATGTATGCCTCCGCCTTTGCCAGATCAGAAATATATCTAACATTCATGTTGATTTCTTTAAAACTGTGTTCATGTTACTGATTCGTCTAATCAATTAATCACCCTATCTTTTTATACTTATACAGTCATTGCATGCTTGAAAAAATATCCATGACAGGATTATACAGCTGCCATTATCATACTTTTAGGTTTAGTAATGATATCAAGCAAAGTGAAATGTTGAGCAATTGTATTTATATGCCATGCCGTGAAAATGGGGACAAAATGTTAATAAATGTTAATTTCTAAAAATATATTCTACTAAGAAGCATTTCATACCATTTAAAAGCTTAGAATATGTCCTATTTATAAATGTAATGATTTCTTCGGGACCACGCCCATAAATTTAGAGGGCAGTACTGAAAAATGTTTTTTTACCACTAAAAAGTAGTCAAGATGCAAATTCTACAGATATCATTATAGAGACTGGTAAAATACATGCAGATAAAACCAGAATAAAAAGCCTCTAATTACATGTTAATTGACCTCTTTGACTTTACACCTTATAACCCAAAAGTCTGATCACTTTACATGTACAGTGTATCTCCTCCTAGTCATGAATACAAAATAGTTGAGATATGGTGATAACAAAGGTAAACCAGAATAAAAAACCTCTAATTACATGTTAATTGACCTCTTTGACATTAGACCTTAATACACCTTATAACCCAAAAGTCTGATCACTTATAATATCTCCTCCTACTCATGAATACAAAATAGTTGAGATATTGTGATAAAAAAGGTAAAAAACACATTAATTTCACATACATCTGTATAATGACCTCTATGACCTGTCACCTTTGACCTACGTGAACAAAAAGCTAATCAGTTCGTCTCATTATGGTGATGCATACTAGTTCCAAGTTTGAAGTTAATGGATCAAATGGTTCTTGAGATACATGTATCACGTTAAGGCTAAAACCTGCAATTTCAGAATTGACCTCTATGACCTTTGACCTTTGACCTACGTATCACAAAATCTCTTCAGATCATCTTCCTATGGTGATACATACTACCACTAAGTTTGAAGTTCATACCTCAAATGGTTCTTGAGTTATGCTAGAACTAGTCTAACAACTGAAATTTCAGAAAATGGCCTCTGTGACCTTGACCTTTGACCTACATACCCCCAAATCTAATCAACAAGTTTGAAGTTCATACCTCTTGTGGTTCTTGAGTTATCGCTAGAACGAGGCTAACAACTGAAATTTCAGAAAAATGGCCTCTGTGACCTTGACCTTTGACCTGCATACCCCCAAATCTACTCAGATCGTCTTCCTATGGTGATACATACTAGCACCAAGTTTGAAGTTCATACCTCATGTGGTTCTTGAGTTATCGCTAGAACGAGGCTAACAACTGAAATTTCAGAAAAATGGCCTCTGTGACCTTGACCTTTGACCTGCATACCCCCAAATCTACTCAGATCGTCTTCCTATGGTGATACATACTAGCACCAAGTTTGAAGTTCATACCTCATGTGGTTCTTGAGTTATCGCTAGAACAAGAAAGCAGGGCGGACGGACGGACGGACGGACGGAAGGACAACCCGAAAACATAAATGCCTCCGGCACCACCTACGGTGGGCGGAGGCATAAAAAGTGAATTTGATGCATTTTAGGGACAACAGTATATTAAAGTGCGCTATATTATACTAGAAATATTTTTAACATATCATTTCAAAGGTTATATACATACTAGAATATTGGACTTAAAGAGAATAAGCTCATAAAGGAACATTTTGGTCATGAACATTCTTTTAAATGTTATTCATTGAAAGAAATGCCTATTTGAAATAAGTGTTGGGTTTGAATTGCATCAAACAATCTTTATATCCATGTGATGGATATCCTTTCCAATGCCTTGACTTGATTATTATGTTCAATTACTATCCGAACCTGTTTCCAGTATCATTTTGTAAGGATGACAGTGAATATTTCCACATTGTACTCTCCACTGTATATCTTGCCATTGTATTATTAATGCATGCCATACAACTCAATTGTTACTATGTCGCAGTCCTCGTCCTCTTCCTCTCTCTCTCTACTCCCATCTTCCCTTCTTTCTCTCTACTTCACTCCCTCTCTTTAATTGTCTGTTCCTTTCTTCCATTCTTGTATTAATTTATATTGTGTTTGTGTAATGTGTATTCAGGCGTACCCACTACATGTTGGGATCGCGCCTTCTTTCTTGTAATTTTTTTGCAAGTTCTCGTTTATATCCATACTACTAACTGTACAATTTGAACAGATGATGAATATTGTCAAAATTGATGGAAGAAAATAAATGTTGGTTTGAAAGAATCAGGCTTTGTGTCATAACTATTAAAGCTAATGTTAAGATTTCAGAATGTTTGCAATGAGCAGGCAGGAAGAAAAACTGATATTGGAGGACAATGGACCTTCTTCGTTATTGACCCAAATTCTGTTAATTGGCATCAGTTAAAAACATTGAAGTCTATGAGAGTGACTAGTCTAATTCAAGCTACCTGTAGGTACATTTCTTTAAAATAACCCATAAAATCTAATAATTACGTTGCCAAAGAAGGGGGTAGGACATCCATTCTTCCAGTGTGTGTGTTTCAGAATGCTCCACATGAGATTAAGGAAGTTCACCCTAGGTGACATTCTATGCAACTAATACATATCCATCTTCAACTTTTTCAAAAAAGTATTGCCTACATGTACTTAATGTAGAACAAATCTAGGGATTACTGCCATTCTGAAATATAGCTTTTTGAAAAAGCATTCACAATGAGGACAACATATTTTCCCGGGGGAGGGGGAGGGGGCAGTCAAATATATTGCTGTACACACACGTGACCACAGGTTTTCCGAAACCCCCCTAAACAAGTTTTATCCATTGGTCAAAATCACACCCTTTTTGAGGTTTTTCACTTTTTCTCAAGAAATTTCCCCCTAAATAAGTTTAACCCCCTCGAACAGACCCCCTAAACAAGGTGTACCTCAATTAAACCTCTGAAAAGTCCTAGCTATTTTGGGCCTGTACACATATCACAGAATGTCTGCTATCTGATTGTTTTCAGGCCGGTATTTCTACATCTATATAGCTCTATTTGTAAAAACATTACATAAGGAATTTAACAATTTTTGGAAAAGAGGCTCTCACCTTATTAGCTTGTGTACTTTTTGTACAAAGAGAGAGAGAGTAAATTTTTTTAGAAAAATATATAACAGAATATGAATAATGATGTCTAAGGTTGATATTATATCACACTTCCAATTAATATTCACCACAAGTACATGTATATAACTATATACACTACATACATGTAGCTATCAGGTGAAAAATTTGTGCACTATGCTAAAGAGTTTACTACTATAATTTTTTTCATAAATTTTATACAAAACAGCAATCATTTTTTGCTGTTGGATTTTGACCTGAGTAATGACTTTCACTGGACTCTCATTACTTTTGTAAAGAGTAAGCTTTGAATGATAAAATAAGCTTTTCATTATGCATTTCATGCCTGTTTAGAGTAAAACAGAAAGAAAAAAGTACATGTACAGTTGGTGTATTTACCCTAAACAATTGCATGCTTCTGCACATGGCATGCATATTGTAAAGAATGATGTTGTTGAATTTAAAGGGCAATCTAATTTTCTAACAAGTTAATCCGGATAAATCAAGAAAAATCAGAGAAACAGATTGGTGAAAGTTCGAACAAAATCATTTGAAAAAAGAAATACAAGTAGTTTAAAAAGTGGTCATCACTACCATACCGTCCACACAGGAGCTGTCCTTTTAAGAGGCAATGCCAACACTTACCGGGTACATATTTTAAATGCCCTTTGAGAAGCCACTTTCCCTCATCTTTGTTCATTTAACTTGTATTGTTTTTCTTGTGTATGCAAGTATGTTTCAACAGTTTTCCTTGATTTTTATTCTACACCTTAATTCCTTATTGTTTTTTTCCTTTTAGATTCTACTTTGCATACATGTTTAATGTTTTAATATGTTTTTAATTGTACAGACAGGGCCTCTTGGAAGAGCAATATTCTTCATTGAAAGTGCCACACTGTATAAAGAAGACTGTAATAAATATGTTTTAAATGAATGAATAAAAAAATTCATCATCCTACCATGATGTACTTGGAGACATTTGTTCTACACAAATATTATTGACTATTGATTTCCAATTTTCTACGAAGCACGTTTTTTCCCTTGGAACTGTACTAAAAATATTTTCGAGATAGCATGTTCTTCTACATGTAGGTTCTCCAAAAAAAGTCATATCAGGTCATAAAGTCGGAAAATGACATTTCAACCTTACTGAATGTTGGAACAAGTAGGAGCGTTGTCCTGCATCACATTAAGGTGCTATTATTTATTTGTCAATTTGAAAATCATGAGTGTCTAATGATTGCAACTTTATAACAAAATCATGGCTTTCTTATAACTTGACTGATTTAAAAAGGAGAAACAAAAATCTGCTTTTCTTGATTTATTCCCCTTTTCCTTTGGAACAACTTGATACTAAGGCTAGACTTCCCTTTAAAAGACCTTTTTATATTTGGGGTTGTGTTATTGATGGTTGCTGTCAACATCTCAGTTGCAGAAATAATGCACCAAAATGCACAAAGACGTAGAGGTGACATGATCCAAGTATACAAGATCATTCATGGTCTCGACAGAATCCTGAGTAATGCCTTCTTTGAATACTCTACTTCCAGTACAAGGGGTCATAGCCTAAAACTCACCAAAAACAGATGCAAGACCAAGGAAAGACAGGAAGCCTTCAGCCAATGAATAATTAATGAGTGGAATTCACTGCCCGAGGAAGTGGTCACTGCTCCCTCGGTGAACACATTCAAGACCAGACTTGACCGGGTACATGTATGGGCAAACCAATGATTCAGCTCCCCATACATGTAGAGCAAGCTACTGAGAGCACAGTAAGAGAGCCAGAGACACACGGAATAATATACAAGAAAAGGAAAAGAAAGGATGACCCCGAGCCAGCAATGAGAATAGTCAAGAAGAGCCAGAACTGGAAGCCCGACTGCTGAGACGACAGCAATCTTGGGTAAAGGTGAAGAAAATGAACTTGTACAAAAAAAAAACCCAACAAAAATAAATAAACTCTGACAGTGCTATGGATTTGTGATCTCCTGTGCTCATGCAAGCACAGTTCTTCGCCAAGCGGAGGAAATCAATATAAGAAGAAGAAGAATACAAATTGACTTTTACAAACTATAGACCTGGCAGTACCGGTACTAGTAGTAGATCAGGGCCACGTCTTATAAAGAGTTGCGATTGATTCAAATCGATCACAAATTAAAACTTTGTACTTAAGAGATAGGAGTTGCGATTGATTTCAAGTTGTGATCGATTCAAATCAATCGCAACTCTTTATAAGACGGGGCCCAGATCACTACTACCTTGATCATCTGAAATTTTCAGGATGTTTTTTTATCTGTCCTGTGATTGCAAGTATGCTTTGACAATGTTTTACTATATAGGCCAGGATTTGGTTTGAAATCTTATAATGCAACTTGCACACTCCTAACTGATCGGATGAGATTGCAAATCGCAACAAAATGTTAGACTTGATCTTCTCTACACCATGGTGGTATTTCCAGCTTGTCACTGATTTGCGTTGGAAAGTCATTAAGTGACGGTGGGGGCAAGGTAGCTGCAGTTTTGAAGGCATGGTTGCCTGTTGTAGGAAGTCATTTGAAAATTTCTGATACTGATTTTGCTTTGACCTTTGCTCTGGTGACACTTGCAGAATGTTTTATTTAATTAAAGATAGGGTTAGGGTTAGTGTTGCTATTGGCAGGCCTGTTTATTAATAATGCAAGTGATGTCACCCATCATGAGAAAGAATGAGTATATGGTAAGCTGGACAGACTTCCATGTAGCTTTTCCATTTTATTTCTTCATCTATCCATCTTTCATCCCAAATGAAATGAGAAGGTCTTGATAAATTTTGGATAATATCAATACACACATACATTAAATTGCAAAAATGAACAACAGAGATGACAATTATTGAGTAAGAGAGCAGTGTATGTGAAGTTTATCTTGTCAGAATACATCATAGATCAATGGTATGTTTCTAAAAAAACAACAACAACACACAGTTGAATAGCTACAGGGCACATGCTATCCCCTCAATCAATTGGTTAAACAAGGGGGAATAAGACAGAAAAGACACACAAAAAAGAGGAAAGTGAGAGAGGGAAGAAGAATGAGCAAAGACAATGATAAAACTCCCTCCCATACCCTCCCCCTAATTAATGGCCTTGTTAATTTTCATTTCATCTATTTTGTAAGATCGGTGCCATCCCGCTGCCCCCCCCCCCCCCCCCCCCCCCGATGATGTGCCCCCTGAATGTGCTGACCCTCATCATTAAAACACTTTTGGGATACTTGAAAACATTCAGAGTTTGTATGGGATTGAGAGGATGTTTTAGGCCGGCAAGAGTGCTTTTTTGGACTCACATACATGTACATCTGTATGAGTACGGGAACACCGATTGCCTATCGCCTATTGCCCATAATTATAGATCTATATATTGGTGAGAAATCATTTATAAATAACCTCACACATTATGTGAGCACCGATTCTACATGTATGAGTGAAAATTACCCTACTCAATGCAGGCCAACAGCAGTGCACTGCACAGTAGAATCAGCCCTGTCTACGAGAGCAGAGCTAGGGCACATTGCTTGCTACGACGTTCCACATGCATGTCTAGCTCACTCACCATAATAAGAGAATGGCTACATACATGTACATGTATATTGTGGTTGATATCGTTGAGGAAACCACTCGTTCGAAGGATCTGGCATAAAATTAGATATTCTAATATTCTAAAATGTAGAAGAAAGTATTTTCTCAAAATTTTGCGGATTATATTGGTGTTTTTACCTCTTCAACTTGGAGGTCGTGACAGGCCGAAATTGACACAGCCCCATATACAGTGTAGTGATGGTCCCGTGAGTGGCCTCGCGCTGATCATGCAGCAAACACACAATTTTTCAGTGAAAATGGGGGCAAATAAAAATCGAAACTAGATTGTAGACTCGTGGGACATTCGCACGGCCATCGCACAGCTATCGCAAGGTGGCCGCTCGCTGCCCATGCAGTATCCGTGATTTTGGACAGTCATCCCACAGCAACCCCACAGCTCCTGCGCCATGCATGGCCATGCCACTCATAGGCCCTTGCCTATGTGGGACTGTGTCCAACATTCACTGTTGCAGTAGTCAAAAACAGATAACAAAATTGCTCTAAATAAGCAAGATTTAATTTTCTTAAAATTGCTAGATTACCTGATTCAGGGACTCTTCAACTCTTACTATGCCACAAATTTGGGGATTCAGAATTGTAAGTGAAATTTTAAATAATTATTTTCCTCTCATGTATGAATGATCTAGACTGGAAAAAGGCCCGCTAATACACACAAAAGCTACTGAAGCCTATTCACCCGTAAAAGCTAGTCTGGAGTACAAGGTTATCTGCAGATAAGCTTGTACATGTATAAGTGGGCCGTGCAGCCACCTCGAGACATTTTTCAATTTCAGATGGGCTCCATACGATTTCCGTGCGGATGCTGCGGAGACTGCACGGCAACTGCACTGAAATTGCACGATTTCTGTACAATCTCTGAGCAGCCTCTGTACGGATTTGCCCCGGCCTGCCCCAAAGGGCCAA
>CM046840.1:29285941-29420941 GCA_025618425.1 Heliocidaris tuberculata
TCCAACATATGTCATTGGTCATTGTGGATGGATTCTGTATCGGGTGCATTTACAGAAACTTGGTTTAAGGAAGAACCGCATTCATTCTATAATTTGCCGAATTACAAACTTATTCAAAAACACAGAACAGGTCGTGTAGGAGGGGGTGTATGTATGTATGTCAGGGAGAATGTCACCTTCAAGCCAAGGCCCGATTTAGATTTTTGTACTTCATCAATAGACACTGTTTTTATTGAAATTGTCCAGGAAGGCGGGAAGAACGTGATTGTTGGAACTGTATACAAGTCTCCTGATACTTGTGGTGCAGAGTTCAATGACCACCTTTATGAATGTCTTTGCAAAATTGTGAAAGAGAATAAACATTGTTACATTGCTGGGGACTTTAACTTCGACTTACTTAATAATGCTGTTCATTCTGGTACTAGTGCATTCATCGATACAATGTACTCCTCATCTTTTGTTCCACTAATCTCAAAACCCACTCGAGTAACGATTCGCTCATCTACTTGCATTGATAACATCTTTACGAATGTTTTGAATAAGTCAATCCTGCCAGGTATCTTGTATTCAGACCTTTCTGACCATTTTCCAATTTTTCAAGTAACAAACTGTTTACCACCAAATTACCACACCCATTTCAATAGACTCAATGTGAGTCAAGCTAAAACACAAGTAGATCTTGATTCATTGTGTGCTGATTTAGCATTGCATGACTGGTCCATTATAAAAAACGAATCCGATGTCAATGTTGCCTATGATATCTTTATCAAGGATTTAAAGGAGATGATTGTAAAGCATTCGAAAACAATATCTGGAATGGATAAACGTAGAGCATCAAGAAAGCCCTGGATTACGAAAGGGATCATTAAGTCTATTGGTACGAAGGAACGTATGTATAGAAAGTATTTAAAAAGGAAAACCCTCTCCATGAAGAAAAGATACACGTCTTTTAGGAATAGGCTCAATCACATAATACAAGTCTCTAAAAAGAATTACTTTGCTGAAAAGCTTGAATCCAATCGCCATGATTTAAAGAACACTTGGAAAATTTTGAACAACCTACTTGGTAAGAATAAATCGAAGTTACCTTCCTTTTTTCGTAAAGACGGTGAAAGGCTTACCAAGCCCAAAGAAATTGCTAATATATTCAACTCCTTTTTTGTTAAGGCTGGTTGTTTTGACAGTACACAGTGTGGTGCTTCTTTTTGTGACTACTTAAAAACAAGAGCAACCCATTCTTTTTTTCTTTCACCAACAGATGGAAATGAGATTTTGAAAATAGCTTCTTCCCTGAAAAATAAACACTCATGTGGAGTTGATAATATTTCATCGTCTGTCATAAAGAAAATTATCTTTTTTATTGTTGAACCTTTATCACATGTATTTAATTTGTCATTCGCGTCGGGAATTTTTCCAGATTCAATGGAGGTTTCAAAAGTCATACCAGTTTTTAAAAAAGGTGATTCTCACGATGTATCTAATTATCGCCCGATATCACTGTTATCCAATTTTTCAAAGATCTTAGAAAGACTAATGTACAATCGTTTATATTCCTTTCTACAAAAATATTCTATTATTATTCCTGAACAGTTTGGATTTAGGAAATGTTTTTCAACTGAAACAGCTTTACTTTTTGCCTCCGAACTTTTGTATAAACTTCATGAAAAGAATGAAATAGCTTTAGGGGTGTATGTAGATCTTAGTAAAACATTTGACTGTTTGGATCACCAATTATTACTGAAAAAGCTAGACTTTTATGGAATCCGGGGCATTCCTTTAGAATGGTTTCAAAGTTATTTGTTGAATAGAACTCAGTTTGTAAAATACAATGAAACTGATTCTGAATTGTTACCCATCGAGAAAGGCGTTCCTCAGGGCAGCATCTTAGGCCCGCTATTATTTTTGCTTTTTGTAAATGATGTAGTTGAATCCTCAAGGAAATTGCACTATGTTTTGTATGCCGATGACACGAACATATTTTATTCTGGTAAAAATTTGGATGATTTAATTTTTGAAGCTAATATTGAACTCCAAAAGGTTGCAAATTGGTTTTCTGCAAATAAACTTAAAATTAATCAAACCAAAACAAAATTTATGTTATTTAACTTTAGGAGAAAAAATATTGACAGAATGGAAGAGGCTACTCTGAATTTAGATGGTAACATTATTGATCAAGTGGAATTTGCAAACTTTTTAGGAGTTGTTATTGACAACAAGCTCACGTGGGAAAAACACATTGAATTGATTTCTAAGAAGATTCGCACTAATATTGGAGTCATGAGTAAACTAAAGAGTGTTCTTCCTTTTGAATCCATGCTTACACTGTATCATTCACTTGTATATCCGTACCTTTTGTATTGTAATTTAGTCTGGGGAAGAACGTTTGATAAATTGTTGAAACCTCTTTTTACTCTTCAAAAACGAGCTGTAAGGTTGTGTTGTGGCGCTCCCTTTAGAGCGCACACTTCTGCACTTTTTTATTCCTTGAAATTGCTTAAATTACCAGATATTCTTCTCCAAAATACATTGCTTTTCATGTTCAAATTCAAAAATAATATGTTACCAATCACATTCTTTGACAGTTTCCGTTTCAACTCAGATATACATTCACTCAATACCAGGCGAAAAGATGACTACCATTTACCAAAATTCACGAACGCTTTTTTGATTAATAAATCTATCAGATATCAAGGGCCACTCAAATGGAATTCATTACAACATAATTTAAAGGGTGAAAGAAGGTTCAATATTTTTAAAAGAGATGTAAAAAGATCTATACTTGCCACTTATCATGCCTGACTCAGTGCAAATTTATATATTTTATACGCATTTTGTCACCACATCAATTGTTTTATTTGTTTGAATTTTTGGTTATATTATTTGTTCTATGTGTATTTATGTATATTTTTATGTGTATTTATTATTTCTATTGTTTTGTTGTTTTGTAATTTTTGTATTGTAATAAGGGGTTGCTTTTTTACAAGTTTTTAACTTTTTTAGCAATCCTGGCATATCTTTCATCATTGTATTTATTTTTTTTAACAAAATGTGATTTTATTTTGCCTAATAAATGTGAATTGAATTGAATTGAATTGAATTGCTTCAATATATATATTTGTCCATATTTCAAAGGTCCATTTCACTAAGTACTTCCAACTTTATAGAAAAGCGTCTATATGTAGGATCAATGTCATATGAAATTTACAAGTTCGTTGCTTATTAAAAAATTACAGAACTTTAAAGTTAATACCTTGATATTTTCTAAAACAACAAAATGATGAAAAACATCGTTGCCAAGGGTTGTCTTCTCTCTAGTAACACTGAAACAGGGAGTTGGAAAATAGAATATCTCGCTAGTAAATGCTACCTTTGTGAAGATATTTCAATAATTAAGAAGTGTGATATCAGATTGATGCAGTTAGGTCATATATTAATGATATAGAAATGTTCATTATTTCCTGTATGTCCCTCGCAACCGATGATATCTGTGTTCAGAATCCAATTCCAGAAAATTAGTCAGGTACACTTTTTTTTTCTTATGATTCATTTTCAGTCTAATGAATATTATATTATTACGGTGGTATTTCGGCATACATAAAATTGTATTTGAACAACGGTGATAGGATGTTAACATATGCTAATTAAATCAAGGCACTTGGACGTAAGATCTGTTTTGTGCCCCCCCCCCTAAACAAGTGTTGAATGTTTCACATTTTTATTAATTGGGGAAGGGAATTCCTTAGCCATGGTTTAGCTGTGTTAGGCACTCTGCCCCTGGCAACTCATTTTCATTCTGTTCTTGTTTTTGTTACTCTGCTATCTTTATTGCTATGTACACATGTAAACCTGCATGAGGTATTGATAGAGAGGAAAGCACTTCAGGGGCGAAATCCAATGAGCAAACGGTGAGTATTTAAGTAAATTAATTTCTATTCTTTGAGTATTTTTAGCATTTTTACTGAGGGCCCAATATTTCGACTTCGTATTAAGGAGTCAACATGCTCCATTTCAAACCATTTTGTAAATGTATGAAGGTCCCGATACCACAAAAGCATTGTTGAGTGCATTGGGGCTCATAAGAAATATTGACACAAAGATTTCGAAGATTCTTAGAGGAAAATTTAATATTGTTTGAAAGTTTACCATTTTGTCAGAATGAGGGCAAGGACTTTGTCAGAAATACACAAGCACATCTCATTTGATCTTAGTAGTTACCTTAAACCTCCCACAATAAATACTGCTTTTATGATCATTTAACTGAATAAAATCACTGTTAAAGGGATTGATTAACTTTGTAAAAAATTCAGAAATCAGCTCAAATGCCAGTGAATTGTGTGCAGTCCTCTAACTACATATATAATTAAGGATATGTGAAAGTATGAAAGAAAATGGAACCCGTTTACTATCCTAAAAAAGAGAAAAAAGCGATCGATCGCTATAGCGCAAGTCGCACGGCTTCTTCGCTGCCCTGCAGCGCGCCGCAGTCACAAAAACCAAGCTCCAGCGCTTGGCGATTTCAGAGGTGGAACTCCCTGGAGTTGCATGTAAATCTACATCATCTACATAGATCTAACAGTTAGATTTTTGATATCATTATGAGATAGAGATTACCATACTTGCAAAAGTAAAAGTTAATATTTGTAAAAATGTAATTAAACTCACATACACACAGCAGTGTTTTCTCAGAATTTACACCAGGGGCCCGTTGCACAAAACTTGCGTTTAATCGAAACTCCTAAAAATCAAACGCAAGTCCTTAATGCACAATTCTGATTGGCTGAAAATAAAGTTGCGTTTGATTTTCCTGAGTTGCGTTCAAACGCAAGTTTTGTGCAACGGGCCCCAGATCTATCCAGACTGACATTTTTGGAGCAAAACTTGACGTTCAAGTCCATTTTCTTCACACGATCACGCACTGCACTACATGCTGCACGTGCGTCGCATTGCTAGTGCACTTGCACTCCATGCACATAACTAGTCGCATGCACATCCATACCATCGATCTCTACCTTTCGTGGATAGAGATAGATGGCATGTACATTATATATGCATGCACTGCTCTTGGTGCTCCAATACTGCCCTCTCTCATCAGTGGCGGAAGTCCTGACAAAAAAAAAAAAAAAAAAAAAAAAATCGCATCCCGCCAGAGTTATACAGTCTCATTCGTTGGATTTTGAGGAGCTATAAACAGAGATGAGGCGTAGGATAGTAGACCAATCGGCATTAACACTGAGCTACAATATCATGTATGCCTTCAGAACCAAAAGACAGGTGCACCACCGACCCAAACAAGCCACAGAAACGTTCCGGACTCAACGTGCCCGAGAAAATCCACAGGTTACTGGTTTGGCACTTACTGTCCATCACGACACCAGGAACAAGAAACTGATAGACCTGCTTCATTCACAGCACTACTGTCTACCTTATACTCGTTCACTGCTGCTGGAGACAGCAATAGCTAATGTCGTTGTGGAGAACACAAGGCGGTTCAATGGCCTGTACGTCCCACCCTTCCTCAAAAAAGGAACATTTGTGTTCTTTGCAACTGATAATACGGATTTTGCCGAGGACACGGTCGATGGGAAAGGGACCACTCACGGGACGCTCACTGCAGTGTATCAGAAGAACAGTGCTCGGGGGGGGGGGGGGGGGGGGGGGGGGGACATTGCATCCAGTCTCGATATGTGAGGCAAAGGATTTATCTGTCACCCCATATCATGTACCAATACAGCCATGTAGCATACCAAAGCCAAAACATGTCAAGAGAACATCCGAATTCAAGATCAATCCTACAGCGGTTTCGAAGTCTTACGAATTGACCACCCTAGGCTGGATTATAGCAACTGCCTTATCTAGAAAAAAGAAGAATGGAGAAAAGAGCGAAATCCCTGGCTGGGCTGGATTCAAGACACTCGTGTCAGCTGGGCAATCCTTGACCCAAATTGGTGCACTACCATTGCTGCCAGAAGTTGCCCATGAATGGTCGACGATGTTGACCGTGATCCTACAAGCGTCTCAGTTGAAGAGTTTGGTCGTTGCGAAGAACACCCGACATTGATACCTTCGACATGGCCTTGTATGAGAAGGCCGTGCAGTTACTGGATTCTAGAGATGATCTTAAAAAGACAGTTTTTCCCAGGTTAGGCGAGCTACATACTGTGATGGCGGCACTGAGAGCACTAGGGACTTCCTTTGAAAATTCTGGAATAGATGATTCATGGATAGAGGCCGACGTATAGAGCTCTGCCACAACACGTCAGATCTTGAAGTGTACCCACTACAAGAGAACTCTTCGTGCACACATTCATGCGTACATGGCTCTGTATGAGCTACTATTGGACAAATTATTCAAAGAAAAGCTATATCTCAAATCTGTCTGCTCAAAGGCAGATGACAGAAGCATCTTGCGTCACCCATGCCAATGACCGCGTGCTTCAGACTCTCACCGACAAGGATGTTATAATAGAGCTGAAGGCATGGCAAGCAGAAAAATGCTCTAACGCGATGTTCAAGTCTCTGATGAATTACCTCCTCCGCGTTGAAACAGTCTTCTCCTTCATCGAAGCTTCAAGAAATTCTGATCTACTTCTCCACTTCCAAGCTGGAGAGGAACTCAGTAAGCTCTTCTTTGCCTTCGACATGATGAAATACAAACGCCTCTGGCCACGGTACATCGCAGATATGAAGGAACTTGAGAATTCCCATCCAGATACCTGGCGTGCACTTCAGGATGGTAATATATCTGTTACAGAGAGTGAGATACCGTTTGTCTCTGTTGGCCCAGACCATGGATGCGAACATGTGAATAAGACAATGAAGATGCACTCTGGGTTGACTGGTATATCTAATAATGCCAACGCACGACAGTGGTTTTTTCTGACTACACCAGAGATGTCACGGCTCGCATCACTGTTCGACCCACTCAAACATGAATATCATCAGAATGACAAAGGGGAGATACTACCCACCACCACGAAGGTTCCACCTGCAACTAAGGCCATTGTAGAGTTGGTAAGATGTCGGTGTTAGGCTCACTGAACAAGTCAGAGATGTTCATGCAAAAGACACTGATCTTTGTCTATGTGGAAGTGACTGCGAAAATGACGTGGACTGTTATTCGGAGAACGACACTCAGTACAGTGATCATAGTGATGAAGAGGATCTGTAACAGCATATGCATATTTTTGACTGATATGGATCTATCTTGGGTATAGGATTTAATGCTTAATTTCATATTGAACAAAGTTGCTTTCTTGCCTCAATAGGCCATAAACCAATACTGTAGAAGGAATTTTTAATAACGTAAGACACTGTATTGCAAATAGATGGACGGTGGCTTTCAGTTAACTTTATTTTCCCCCTGTGAAACACTATTTTTGGACTTCCATTTTGATTTCATAAGTGAGGTAACATAAAGCATTTGGGATTAACTACCTAGATCGACTTTGTAATACAATATGGTCACTTTGAAAAGTCTAAGCAAAAATGATAATACTAGAAAGTCCTTGAATACAAGGGGATGTTTTGGGCTTAACAAGAAAATTTGTAGATGATAGTGTTACGCTCTAACTCATAGAGTTAGGCATTTCTGCCCTCCTAGTTCTACTTGGGCATACAAGTGTCCATTTCATGAATATACACAGCCTGACAAGCAGCTGGCCAGTCTTAGTACAGAGTGGGTCATTATAGTGACATATGAACTTTGGTATGAACTATGGGTCAAGCCTAATGGGTTATCATAATGGAGTGTCATATACAGAGACCAGAATAAGCTGTCATTATAAATGTAAACAATATACATCATTTTAGGGGCAGTGATTCTATTGATAAGCACCTCTGGTTAGGATGGGAGTCAGTCAGTTAGTGATATGAGTTAGCTGGAAGTCGTAAGCAGCAGCATAATAAAGTCTTGACTAAGAAATATATGACATGACTTCAGAGTCTTCATTCCCTTCGTCTTAAACGGCTTATACAAAGCCGTGACAATACAATGATATGGAGAGATAAAATATCCATGTTCTAAGTTCCTACCACTGTTTCCACAATGACAGACAATGAGTCTATATGTGATTTTCCTTATGGATCAACAAGGTCGGAATGAATAAAAGTGCGTACATCAAAATATTGACTACAAAGTATCATTATTTCACCTTTTTCTCGTAAATGATATTTTGGGTTATCTGAGGTCTCAGTGGGGAACTCCACATCATATAGTGGCCATTTACTTATTCCTTATATTCATCAAGAGTAGCCTGATTCAGATAGAAAGTAAAACAATTATACGCAGTACAATGACATATAATTTGCAATAAAAAAAAAAATATATAAAAAAGGTACTGGTGTTCCCCAGGGATGTGTGTGTTGAAGGTGTTGATATGTGTGTTGACGTATAAATGATGTATATTACAGATCATTGCTATTATAAAACACATAATAGATGAGCAAGACTCTACATGAAGAAGGATAATCACAGTAAGTATGTGTCAGACAGATAGGGTGAGAGGGGGTAAAAATGGAGGGAGAATGAGTCCATGTGACATGAACACAGAGGAGAAGAGAGGGGGAAAGATGAGAGAGAGATGCAGACAGATACGACGAAATTGGAAGAGACTAATGATAAAACAATTACTTCGCCTCCCCTTCTCTCAAGTAATTAAAATTGTGAATTTACACAAATGCCAAAGTCGATTTTTGGATTCTCCATGCTTGAAATATTAAAAACAAAATGAACAGTTTAGGGAATCTCCAAAAGTTTTGGAACAAAAATAAATAGTGAACCTGAATAAATACCATTGAAAGCAATAAACATTTCTGTATATATATCATTAATATATGACCTAACTGCATCATCGGACATCACACTTCCTACTGAAATATTTATCTTCGCAAAGGAAGCATTTACTGGGAAAATATTGTATTTCCCAACTCCCTATGTCAACGTTGATGGAGAGAAGGCAGCCCTCGGCAACCATGTTTTTCATCATTTCTTTGATTTAGCAAATATCAAATTGTTTAGAAAAACTTTAGAGTACTATAACTTTTTTGTTAGAAAAGCAATGAACTTGTTTTCTATTCTTAAGTGCATAGAGACACAAATTTTGCCTATGTGTTATGCGCTATACAAAAATGTTTAATTTTTATTATTATAATTGTAATTTTCATATGATATTAACCCTATGTATGGATGCTTTTCTGTAAAGTTGGATATCATTAGTGGAATGGACCTTTGAAATATGGAGAAATATGTATTTTGAAGCAAATTCATATTTTTGAAAAAAAAAATGACAAAAATCATATTTTCAGCCCAAAACTGTTATACAAATCATCATGAAACCCAACGAATGTGGTATCATGTTGTAGAGAATTTAATGCCCTTTAATATGCCACCACAAAAAGGACAGAATGAGGTTCTGTAACAAAAATATCTTCAAAATTGTTAAATAATTTCGGCCATTTTGAAAATCCAAAATGGCTGCTCGGTCAGGGTTTTGTGCAAATGCCAACATCAGTTTTGGGATTCCCCATGTTCTACCGATTCCAAAAATGTATAGTTTTGCTAATCTCCAAAAATTTTGATCAAAAATACATAGTGAACCTGACTATATGTAACATCATCATTACTGCTCAGTATAGAGAAAGCTGCCAGACCAAAGGTCACATTCTCATTCGCATAGCGAGATGCAGGCGAGACAACGCTTGGTGTTTGCCTTGTTTATCAAAATGTATAACTCAGTAGGATCTTTTTCTTTCATGAGGACCTATAACAATATGCTATCTACAATATATTTTTAGTTTTTCCCCGAAGATAAAGGCGCTTCGGAGTAAACTGCAAATTAATGATATTTTTGTGCACGACAAACGGGAGAGTTGTCCGCCAGTAGGCCTATGTCACATTTGGGGATTCGCATAGTTGTGATCTGTTTTCCTTATTTTTCTGCTTTCACACATATCATGTTATTACCATTTAGGATTTATTGCCCTTTCTTTCCAATGACAATGTATCTTGATTAGGTTTTCATGCCATCACTTCTTGTAACACAATAGACAAGGTGTTAAGGAGATGCCCTTTTTCAAACGGTCAGGGTGCTCCAATTATTTTTGTTTCCCCCAATTTGTGTTGGTTAGATGTTACTCAGAATGTTTTTTTTTTAAATCAGGAAATATAAAAGTTCTGTATAAAAGAAGTCAGTCAAGTTTGCATATCAAAGAATAAGTTCAAACCAAGAAACTGAGGGGGGGGGGGGGGGGGTGTTGTTTGAACAAATCTGCCGATAACATATACGCAAAGACAATAAGGTTTAAAAAAAGAAAAGCAAATAGGACTTCATACTCACAACTGAAGGCTTTCGGTAACACCATGTGGACTTCCTATGTTTAGTATTTTCTGACAATGGTAGGAAAAGTCCTACAATTAAAAAAAAAAGTTAGCAGAAATTCTTTAGCTTTAAGTGCATACATGTACATATATGTCACCATACATGCCTGCATAGCAAGAGACATAGCAATTGCTTCTGCTTGATTTCCTTTTGAGCTTTAATGATTGTTAGGTTTATATATTCGGCTTGTTGCTGTTGGGTTCGAGAAAAATTCTGCCCATTTGCCTTGGAAATCGTATCTTATCCCCTTTTCTGTTATTCCCCTGCTTTGGCGAAAAGTTCGTGGAGTGAATTCCACAGTTCTCAAGGGATTTCAATAAAACTTGACACAAATGAATGTAATAAAGTGCAGAAATGGGAGTTTCTTTGTTGTTGATGCATGGAGTTAAACTTGTTGCACTGAATTTTTTTCATCTTTGCTGATACTACTGCTTTAGAGAAGTTTGTGGCACAGACATGTTCACAGTTTTCACGGGTTTTCAATGAAACTTTGGCACCTGTTCACAAATATTATCTGTTTCCTTCATAATGGCTTACTACATTTTTAAAGCAAAGAAAGCACTCCTTGCATTTTGTGTGTGTGTCTCACTCTGTCTTAAACTGATCATTGTAAATAGGCCTACATGCATATACCGAAATTATGCCTATAACAACTTATGGACGTCAACACAAGCTGTACTTATGGACACCCCTTTTCTGTATGATATGAGACCTAGCATGTTAAAAGATTGTAGACCTATGATGTATATGTGTGTTCAGATAGGGGCGGCAGAACCTGTAATTTAAAAAATGGAGAGGTGGGAAAAAGAAAGAAAAATGTTAATTAACATGTAGCTGGCTACCATGAATGACTTCTAATTCAGATAATTTCACCAGTGTTATCACCAGTGCTAGTTTCTCTGTTGTAACACAACGAGCTAGCTGTTTTGAAGTTTAAATTTACTTTGAAAATTAATTATAATCTGGGGTAGATTTGGATGATACTTTGGTGTAAAAAAATGTCCTGACTGCGACTCCTCAGCCCTGAAGATCATGAGTGGGGTGAGAGAGTAATAATGAAAAGAGAGACCTTAGATTGCCCTACCGCCGTACAGTGTTCCACAGATCTGGATCGTGGCTATAAATATTATACTCGAAGCTACACCGATGACCGATGACGGTGATACATAGCCCCCTCCTCTCCCGATGCCAAATTTCCAGTCCAGCCGCCCCCTTTAGCGCCATTAAATTTTGTATTTGCTCCTTCTTTAATAGTGATACTGAATGTTCCTTCACGAGATGCTACCGCGGGTAGGTGCCGAAAGTTTCACAACTTAAAGGGCAATTCAACCTTGGTAATAAGATGATTTGTGTGAAAGGAGAAAAAGGAGAAGAACAGGATGGTTAAAAATTGAAGAAATCGGACAAGGAGTAAGAAAGTTATGGATGTTTGAAAAATAAGATCACTAGATCTATATGGGAATCTCAAATTAGCAATTTGGTGAGTCGATTGTGACATATTGGCGGTCAACTCTCCCGTTTGTCGTACACTGAAATATCATTGATTTCCAGTTTTCTCCTAGGCGCCTTTTCCCTCCGGGTAGTACTCAAAATATGTTGTAGATAGCATATTGTTATGGGTCCTCATGAAAGGAAGAAATCATACTGAGCAATACATTTTAGTAATTTTGTGTATCGGAGCTAATGGTGGAGTTGTCCACCAGTACATCACAGTGACATTACCGATTTGGCCAATTTGAAATTCCCATATGTATAGTGATAAAAACTTTCTAAAATTCATGTCTTTCTTATTCTTTGTTTGAATTCGTTCAAACTATTAAAACAATCTGCTTCTCTGAATTTTCCTCTTTCTTTTAGAAAAACTTGTCATTATAAGGTAGGATTTCTCTTTAAAATGTTTGCCCATAAAACCATATGAGTGTTTTAGCACTTGTAAAACTGAGTAAGAATTTTGAATGGGAGGAAGATGTGCACAGTGATCTTTACAGAAATGTAAAGATCAGTCTGTGGCCTCTTTCCAATACTTAATGGAGATTGAATTGAGAGGACTAGCTCGGTTTTGTCCTCGCCAGTCGTCTCGACCATCTGCGGATTTGTGCTATATAGCGCCATCTCATGTTGTTATCGAAACAGAACCTGGGAATATGCAGAGCTATTTGATTACAACTTTCTAAAATTCATATCTTTCTTATTGTTTGTTTGATTTCGTTCAAACTTTAACCAGTCTGCTTCTCTGAATTTTCCTCTTTCTTTTACAAAAAAATTGTCATTAAGTTAGGATTTCCCTTTAAAATGTTTGCCCATAGAACCATATGAGTGTTTTAGCACTTGTAAAACTGAGTAAGAATTTTGAATGGGAGGAAGATGTGCACAGTGATCTTTACAGAAATGTAAAGATCAGTCTGTGGGCTTTTTCCAATACTTAATGGAGATTAAATTGAGAGGACTAGCTCGGTTTTGTCTTCGCCAGTTGTCCCTCAACCATCTGCGGATTTGTGCTATATAGCGCCATCTCATGTTGTTATCGAAACAGAACCTGGGAATATGCAGAGCTATTTTCGTTACGACTTTAACTTTTTGGCCTTTACTTCATTTTCACCGAGTAGGCCTACTTAGACAAACATATAGATTTTTACCACTTTACTATCACGTACTTGATTTTTTTTCTGCTTGTGAAACCATCAAACAATGTACTGCCCGAACAAGAATCCTAAATAGTCATTCCTAAATAGTTATTCATAGAAGCACCTCATGAATTAATAAAATAATGCTTATGGTAAATGCAGTTATGAAATTGTCCCTTTCTTTAGTTTCCTCCGCCCCCTCACTCATCTACTGCCATTTGTTATTGAATGACAGACTGATGTATATCATCGTTGGTGAGACCAGAAATCTCAAATCATTCATTCTGTGAAAATTTTGATTCATGTGATAGTAAGGAGTGAGACGATACAGTAGTATATATCTCCCTGCCCGTTCTCCTCCCCCTCTCTCTTTCTTCTCTTATCTTCTCCCCAATATTTATGGTTTTTACAACGAACATGAATACAACACAATAGCTCAATAATCTTGAGAACTGAGTAGAATTTTGTCTTCCTGCTTGAGATGAATGGTTTGACGACGTAGAATTAGAAATAGGAGAAAGATGACACCGAATACTTGAATACAGAGATAGGATATATCTTAAAATTCTCACAGTGTGAATTCACTTTGATTGGTCTGCTGAATGAAGTTTATGAAAGTCCATGCCAAAGATAAACATTTTATTTTTCCCGCTCTCCCGGACCACTTTATTTCTATCTCCCTCTATCTCTCTCTCTCGCTCTCTTTCTCTCTCGCTCTCTCTCTCTCTCTCTCTCCCTATCTCTCACTCCCTCTCACCCTTTTCTCATTCTCCCCTCTCTCCTCTCTTCCTCCAAGCATACATATGTCTCTCCTTTTCATATCAGTATGATATCATTTTGCTATTTCTATGATCATCTGAATCTATCTTTTGATATACATGTACATTGTATTCGATAAACGGTTACGTTACCTTACTCACTATTCTTTATCTGACTCGTGTTAAATCGCACATGCTTCTGTTTAACATCTACAATTCTACAAAAAGCACCAGAAGCGATTAAAAGAGTGAAAGAGATAGATTTGGAGAGAATGGTATGAGTAAAGGAGAAAACTGAAAATAATTCGAGAGAGGGGGTAAAAAACTAGGGAATCAATGTGATTATACTATATATCTATATCTACACTACAAAATATAACAAATGGACGAGACCTAACAGGATTAGTATGAGAAGAAAATGTAGAAATAAAAAAAAAATGACAGGGAGTATAAACTGAAAACAGGGAAAATATAGAACAAATGGTAGTAAAATCGGCAACAGGTGGAGGTGAATAAAAGGATCAAATCTATAGTGTGTGCTGGTGGTGGATATAAAAGGACAAATAAGACACAAGAAACTCAGAGATTGAAATTATTTTTTGTAATATATATATATTTTTTCCACAGGAAAGGTTGTTTCAAACAACTTCATAAATAACATTGACCTATATACACGACAAAATAATAAAACAACATTTCATTCACAAACTGAGATACATTTCAGCGGTGTACATAACAGGGTAAATCATTCTTACCATACTACAACGGGGTAGTATACCAAAACAATTCGCATTACATTCAGCGTTTGTTGAGAGACAGAATGGCGTTAACCGAATGTTAAATGTGATTCGTTAACGCTCTTCTAGCTCTCGGCAGATTGTTTTGACATCAAATAGAAAAAGAAAAAAAAAACCCAACAAACTCTGTATTACATTGTGTATGCGCACTGGGAATATGGCATTGAGACAAATTATCAACAAAAAAAAAAAAAAAAAAAAATCAAAAAATAGGACCCACCATTGTGCAATGGAGTAATGTAAATACCTAAACCAAATTACGTAAGGCCAAATAAAGACAAACCTTTAATTCTCGTCCCCATCATCCTTCCTTTTTCCGGCTGCCTTAATATTTTTGTTGTTTTATACTTTTATCTTGAAATGAAATAAATAAGAATATGAGGACATCTAGACAATGAGGTATAATAAAAAATTTTGAGCCTCTGAAGTGCATGTGCGAATGAAACTGAATTTTGAAAGAATGCGTTAAACTTGACCCAATGGTATTTTTATGTGAAGGAAAAATATCAAATATTAAATAACACGGAACCACCTACTCTTCATTAAAAAAAAAAAAAAAAACCGGACGAGAAACTAGGAATCAATTTCACCTGGCCTGATGCATTCAAGGTCCGCTGAGAGCCAGAATGGTGTTAACGCAATGCAAAGTGTGATTAGTTAACGCCTTAATCACACTTATTAAACACCCCTTTGACTCTGAGCAGGACTACTTTGACATTAAACGAATACACTTTGTACTACAATGGATGGGCCTATGCGTACCAGGAATATGGCATTGATAAGTGCATACGAAAAAATTATAGTAATTATGATATTAATGTTCATATCAATATTGGCATCATGAGTGTATAACGCCACATCAATAGTCGTTTGGCTTCGTGATTTCTTAATAAACTGTCAAAGGAAGCCGCTTTGTAGAAGTGTATAATATACAATACTGTTTATTAAGATTACATGAACCTTTGCCAAACGTGTTCTAGTAATTGTGTTCTTTTTACGAAGACTGATCATTAGAAAATATGACCATTACTGCATAGATAAATTTACGTAGGAAGTTACGGTAATGATGTGGTTGATAATGAGGTATGATTGTAAATTAATATGTAACTAAGTTTAATACGAATGTATTCATAGTGAGAATCAGATGTGTATGCACGGTGGACATAATAGGCTACCATATATTTTTAAAAGAAATACTAAGTATGACGGAACAAAGGAACGTTTCAGAAGAATACAGACGGGTGACTATAGGATACGATGTAATTTTCAAATACATAAACTTACGTATGACGAAAAGAGGGCTATTCAGAATAAAAGCAAACGGCTCGAAATAGACAAATAATTATGATTCATCTTGTATTAAAATGCTCTAAATCTCCCACGGCTTTTCACGTCGCAGTCGTGTCGACTCACACTATATTTGCATGTGAAGTCCAAGATAATTAGCGTCCTAATGAAAATATGTTTTGATCTTATTACCCTGCCGGAATGAGCAAACAGTTCTGGTGATTAACAAGCAAACAACACATTCGGTGACGCTTAGCTTTCTATAAATATATTGACGACGCTTTGATGATGGAACAATATCGTGAGTGATGAACACATTTATAAAGACTAAAAGTATGACGTAATAATACCGACAGAGATTGACATATTTTTCATCAAGACTAAAAGTATGAGAATATAATACGGGGAGAGATGAAATAAGAAGCATAAAGTTTCTCTAAAAAAAGAATATTGTGAAGACATAATAATAAAAGATGGACATATTTATCCAGACTATTATAATATGATAGAATGAGGAAGGGAGAGAGAGAGCGATACAACACGCAATCATTTGGTTATTGCAAGACTGCCAAAATTTAATAAGTTATTTTTTTTCCATCGGGGTGGTATATATTTTCTCATTTTTCTCACTGCATTTGGTGACACATTTTCTGTACAAACTAAAGAAAAGATAAACCTCTTAATCTAGAAAACGTAGTTATGAAAGTATGTTCGTTTTGAAAACACTTGACATACAAGTAGGCCTTGCCATGATGAACATAACATTGGTGCTCATACTTGAATTTGGACACTCTAAAGCATTATTTCGTCTGGAACCAGAAGGGCGGTAACTTATATACTTTAACGCAGAGTTAACGCCCTTCTGGTTCCCAACAGACGATTTCATCAATCTCTTTCATCAGAAGAATAGTTATTCATGGTTTAACAAATATGACACCTTAATTCCTTCAAGTTGTTAAAGTAGAAGTTATAACAACTGGATGACTGGAGCGGATGGGAAGAGAATGATGACGATTAATAAATAGAATCGTTTTATCCATAGGATTATTCCTCGTCCGATAGAGATGGAAAATATACTCCCTTGAATATCATATTCTTCACACCTCAGAATCTCATTTAATTTATCTACAGCACACGTCCTGTACATATATAAGTGCCATATCTTGTATCATGTTTATACAGAAAGAGCAACTCGGAAATATTATATCTGTTCACATTATATCTTCTAGTCTAATATTGATGTAAACAGCAGGAACAAATCCGATTCGTCCAAGAGACTTTGAATATGCCATAACCCATATTGGTGACTGCGTACGTAAGATCTCCAACTCCTTGTGGTGGAGGTAGATAGATGCGCCTGCCTTGAGAGATAGTTCTATGGAAGAAAGAGCCTTGTGAGAGTGCTGCATCACTACCTTGTATCGGAAGTCCGACTTGGGCATCTTGGCGAGTTCGCTGCGGTAACGATCCCGCGACGCTTTGACCGGAGAGTACGATTGACCGGCGCAAGCTAACCGGCTAGCTGCGGTTGAAGTGGGAATGCGTGGCGACGACTCGACGCTCGATTCCTCCAATGAAGATCGTTTAGGTTTCGGCTGGCAGTCAAAATCGGACAGCGACTCGCAACCGGGTTCTGATTCATAGTCGCTGGTGTCGTGAGACTCGCAGCACTTGCCGGTCCCGAAGCAGCTGCTAACGATAAGCATCTCCAGCTCTTTACTGTTCAAATGGGACGAGTTGTCGTCTTTGATGACGTGGTTCCCCTCGCGTCGATTTGACAAGCTACAAATGTTGGAACGACGTGTTTTCGTGTTTAACCTCCTCACGCGGGCAACCGTTTTCTCGCCAGTTTTGATCACCGCTGATCTCGTTTGCGAAGCGAGAGGGCTGATACCATCAAAACAACTCACGCCCGAGTCTGAACAGTACGCTGGACATGACACATTGAACGAAGGTGAACGACTGCAGAATGCGTCATTGGTCGAGTTTGCATTATCTTCTACAGGAGTGGTCGGCGTGGAGGGCGCTTCGTCACTCAGTGATGGCAGGTTGCGGATATCATTCGATGTCCCGCTTCGACTTGATGACGTCGACATCAAGCTGTTATCCGACGCGCAACTACCAGCGACTGACACGCAGCTGGCGGAGTCTTCATCGCACTCGTAAATGACTTCACTAGAAACGTGGTCCAGTTCACTGGTGGTTGAATGTCGGCCGCTCGATGTCGATTCCGCGTCTGAACCACAACTGGAGGATTTGCTGTCTGAAAGAAAGCCGTCAAGCTCAGATCGGCATTTCCTGATTGTGGCTTTCCGGACAACACTGCTTATTCGCGGTACTTTGTAATTTGCACACATGAGTCCATCTGTGTCTGTTACTGGTAACGAGCACCTTCGATCGAATTCAACTTTTGCTTTCACACGGATCATCTCAGCGGGGTCGCTGTGTCTGCGTGACTCATCACAACTCTCCACTTCCCTGTCTTTCATTCCGCGAGGAGCCTTTCGCGTTGAATGCGTTGCTGCATTTGAAGGACCAACCCGACGCCTGACATCTGTCAGGCAACTCTCTCGATATTTGGACTCACCAGTGATCGCTCTCAAGTCTAATCGACCCCCACTTTTTGAGTGTGGCATGCGACCAATTTCATTCTCACTTTCTGAACTGTTCTTCCCTAACAATTCAGTGTCACTAACTACACATTGTTGTCTTGTACCAGATCGTCCACGGCTGTTTGATCTCGATTTCCGATTCTGTCTCTCGGTATCACTGCTTTGATTAGTGTCTATAAGCTTCGAATTTTCAATTGACGACGTTGACCGCTTCCTACCTCTGCTATGTGACCGTGATCTACGTGCGTTCTCGCTCTCGCTGTCGACGCTTCCTCTCGACTTTTCTCCACTGGAAGACGATGTCCTTTTCCTCCCGCGACTGCTTGATCGCGATCTTTTACTATTACCCGTGGTGGAATCACCATCAGAACTCGATGTTGATGTTTCGTCCAAACTTCTCCATACCTTAGTCTTCGCGAGTCCATGGACTTTTGTATCTTTAGCGGATGAACATCTGGCGCTGACGTCATCGCTACTGCTAACATTGTGATTACTGTCTCTTTCCCCCAACCGCTCGCCGCTTTCATGACTCCTCTCGATGACCGTGGGAGCATCCGTGGACGATGAGTCACTGACGATGTCGGTCGATGACTGGTCGCTGCAGGTATTGGACGCTTCCGTGCTCGTGGTACGGTGACGCTGGAGGCGATCTCGTGACCGTGATCTCGCGCGGCGGACGAGACTCTTCTCTTTCGTGATGACGAGACGGCGGGCTGAACAGATGGCACAGTCGTGGAAATCACCTGTCAATCAAATAAAAAACAGAAATGACAATTAATTATTACCATTGTTGATTGGGATAATAGATCAATAACGTCAATAAAGTTATGCATACGATTCGTGAGTAACTATTTATGTTTGAGATACAGATGCACTTTTACAGAATACAGAAACCAGTATACGTCTCATTTCTTTACAATAGGAAGGAGGTACTTCTTTTACAGTCATGATAATGTAATGAACGCACTGTTGTAGGAATATCTTATGTATAACATGTATTATATCTTGTCATTTTGGTATCAACATTTCAACAAAACTTGCTGATTTTACTTAGTAATCACCACAGAAGGAAATACAAGACACCACAAATAACAAACTTGTCCAAACGAGCTCCTTTAAAAATATGTCATTATCATCAAAATATAGTGATAACAAAAGTCTGCAGTATTTATGTATAGTTTACATCCAAAGAAAAAAATGATGACCCCCCCCCCAAAAAAAATCATTATAAAACTTCCCCAAATTTTTTAGCTCCTACCGAACTTTTCCCTTAAATGCATGCAGTCACCTAAAACAATCATGCTACACATATACAGTCACATCCATGCATACTCTCAATCGCTCTCAATAATGCACCATCATGCTGAAAAAGAGGGAACAAATCAAGCCAATATCATACTATAATCAAGTCTATCATCATATTGTCACGGATCTTATTCAAAAAGAAAAGATTGGTGCAAAGTCTAAAATTGATATATGCGCAGGCACGATAGCTCACGAAACAAATGTGAACATACAATTGCTTACATCATAAAACTTGTTCACTCGTATATCAAAGAAATTATGAATTTCTTCTGTGCATGAATTAGCACTGAGCGCAAAAAATGATTGACAACCATTATCGGTATATGATCGGCATAATGAAATTAGTTCTAAATACATGTACAGTATTGACCCTCTATGTACTTTTTATCGATAGGGATTTTACAAAGGCCCAGTGCATTCAATAACGATGTAATTATGTACATTGTATTTCAGGAAAGAGAGCTTGGAAATCAATGAAATTTAATGGTATGACTGCTTCGTTTAATTACCAGTATCACGTGGTATATCAACCATTCTTACATTGTTGAATATTCTTAATGAACTTGTGAAATATGTGTGCAATAATTTTCTCTTTCGAGTTACTTTTTTTAAATAACGTAAAATATTTGACACGTGTTAGGTTTGGACGAGGTGTAGGCATGTGCAAATATAAGATTTAATCAAATTCTTCGCATGCTCCCTCCAAATTTGCGCTATTGTTGAGGTTATCGATCGCGAAAGCAGAGATGAGGGTGAAAGATAAAGAGAGATGGAGAGAGAAGGAGAGGAGAGATTATTTTGTATATGCCGTCCACGCTTTAAATGAAAACGCAAAGGGGTGAAATACAAACAATATTCCTCTTCTTTTGCTTTTGCGTTTACATCTTTCATATATTTCTTTGAATTCAACTCATCTTCAATATTGGGTAAAAAGAAAGAAAATTACAGTTTCGATGGACGCAGGAAAAGGAAAGGTCCGGTCTGGCCGGCGGAGAGCGCAAACACGGGCGTGTTGCATTATCGAATTTTTAATTAATTTGGAACCGGTGTTACGCTCGCTCGGTCAGTAGTGTGGGATGCAGGGTTATGAATCGTCATGACTGCAGCAGGGAAATTTACTTTAACCAAGGAGTTACCTTACCTTGGTCAAATTCAGTTGTCTTATTACAATTGTGTGATACTCTTAGAGAGAGAGAGAGAGAGAGAGCAAGAGAGAGGGAGAAGATGGGATACAGATGGTGAGAAAAAGAGAGAGGGATGAAGAAAGAAGAAAGAGGCTGAGACAGAGACAGAAAGAAAAGGAGAAGAGCACCACTCTTCGGTTTTCAGTTCTAGACTATCAGAACTACATACATGTATAGAAGGAAAGCTGCTTCTCAAAGTGCTCTCCATATGCAATCAAAGTGAGTAGGATAGCCGCTACCAGTGTCAGAAAGAGAGAATACATAGGGATAAAATCTTCCTGGGGGGAGTGCGTGATTTCACTAATGAAATTAGCTTGATATCGTTTGGAACACGACACGTGCATATCACTTAACAGGTGCATGGCTGTCTCACACTCTGAAGTTTGGTTGCGAAGCAGTTCCTATAACATGTATCGTCCACAAATGCAGGGCTAGTTTGTTGAAAATTGTGGTGCACATAATGTTCCTTTGGATTTTCCTTCTTGAGATCAGATTTGTATGATTACATTAAAACAAAAACAGAAGAAGCTTTCATAGAAAGAGAAAGAATTCTAATTTCTTAAAAGCGTGTGGAGGGAGGAGAGAGTGGACCGGGATTCTACAAACATAGGATGTAGGCCTTCACTTTCCGGATGCTGTATTTCGATCAGAGCGCGCGGCGTAGAAGGCATCCAAAGTGTCACTTTCATCCCTAAAACAAAGCACGGCATTCCCGACCATCAAAACTCGTCAGCCGAGAGGTAATACCCGATTTAACACATCCCCACCATGACCTGGATTGCCCCTTCTCTTTACCCCTTATTTTCCGACAAATAGGCCTACATGAGACAAATAAACCAGCTTTCATCCCGGATTACATGCACCCTTTGTGGAGTTGGCGGTAGCTTGTTTGATGTGGGTTTTTGATCAGACGTGGGTAGAAAGCGCGCCAACTACCAGGGGTCTTCGATATTTAGTGTCCTCTTTCTGCACTTCAATCGTTCCTAAATTGATTGCCGCTGACAGCGGTGCATTAAGGATTTTTCTCCCTCTTTTGTACTCTCCTTCCCTCGTTCTATCTTTCCCAGCTTCTTTTTTTTCTTTTTCTCGCTGTTCTCTGGAAAGTATACAAACTTGTTCAAGTAAGGCACAAGTAAACTAGTTGATCATAGATTGGCGACGTTGTTTTGAATGAGAATGGCTCCACGACATTCGTTCTCTCATGAAATGTAAGAAAAAATATGACTGAATGCAAGGCGTCCCGCCACAATCCATATCGTTGATTATCATCATGCATAGATTGCCATGTCATCCCCCCAAATAAATTCTGATGTAATTAAAAACGCAAACTATTATAGGGAGGAGCGATCTCATATTTTCGTCTTGGAATCTAAATAGAATTATATTATTCTCTTTAAAAGCAAACTAAATTTTGTCATTTATTTCATAGTGATTCTGCTATCTGTGATGAATCCTGCTGGAAATAAAACTGAATTCAGAATAATTTCATTTCTACGTTACTCTTGTCCACCCCCTACTGCTTCTAAATGCACACTGCATTTTTACCCAACTCGCCCAGTGTTTATTCGACGTGAAAATCGATGTGGTTGCGGTAAAACGTTGTTTTTCTTGCATGTTTCACTCCAAAAATCGGCTCGGCGAATCGATTCGATCGCAGCCACGGGCGTGTTGTTTCAGGCCGAACTGTAGCGAATGACAAGAGACAAATCTACATTGAACGGAGTGTGGGGTTCAGGTGTACTTGTTAGACCCGTTTCAAGGCTGGGACCAGAATACTGATAGTATATGAAGATTTCTCGAAATGAAAGGTGCATAATTGTCTATTGATTTCTAGCGATCGGCCTTGATGGGCATGGCGGAACGTTTGGAGGGAAAATTCAATTTATTCTTCTCGCAAGTCCATATTAACTAATATGTCAGTGCTCTTGTAACCAGAGAGGGAAGATGAAGATGATAATGAAAGTGGAAAAAAAAAAACCCATGTTTTTTTTTAGTTTTTTAAAAAATTTGTGATGAATCCTGTCGCAACCGCATCGCTATGGCGTTCGTCACCATGAATCAAGAGGAAGATAAGAGTTGAAATCGCTAAATTGGCAACATGTTGAAAAGTTGAAAAATTACTGTTTTCCACACAAAATTGGCACTTCTATAACTTTTCGACAAAGTGTATGTCCATGTATATTCATTTCAGATAATTGGCCTTTTCTTAGAAATACGTATTGTTGCCAGTTTGACGAAGACAAGCTGATCAATTTAGCCCCTAAAAATTCTGTCCCAACCTTCGGCTGTGCCTCCATCCTTATGCGGCATGTCGGATTTTGAAAGGAATCGAATTGCGTACCCTCGAAGATCAAGCAGGATCACTTCGTTCGGAAAACATCAAAAGCTTGCTTCGACAGATCGAAAGTTTCAATCACTTTAATTAAAAACGAATAATGTTTGTGTATCGGAGGGCTTTAGGTCGGGGTTAGTACAGTATTGCCGCACGCCATACGTTGATTGTTTTCCAGGTCTGTAGACTGTATTCAACTGCCGTTTGAAGGTGACCTGTATAAGCAGACCTGGATTCTTAGAAACCGAAACTTTTCGAAATGTGTCTTGCGAGAATGTGAGTTTTAATAAGTGGGCTATATACTTTGTTTGATTCCCGTGTCTTTCATTGAAGGGTGAAGGACAGATAATGATAATTTAGTTTTCCGTTTGTTTTCTTTCATGAGTTGCCCATGTTGTTAAATTGTTTAATGTGTTGATCAGTTTCCATCAGAATGTCCTTGGAAGCATTTTGAGATGCTTACAATAAAATTGTACACAGTTTCATCATTATTATACTAGGTATTAGTATTAACAAGAAGACCCTCATTATCAACGTTAGTGTATTGTATGAACGAAGCATTTTCACTCCTGGGCCCCGTTTCATAAAACTTGTTATCAATAAGAACTGCCACATTTATATGACAAACTTGCTCTCAGCCAATCAAATATAACGAATTCAGTAGCCTATAACAATTATCGTAAATTGTTATTAATAACAAGTTTTATGAAACAGGGCCCTGTTTTTTTTTTTATCATCACAATGATGGAGCGGCTCGTGTAAACGAATCATTCAATTTGGCTGAAACAAGATGTTGCAGTAAAACCATGACAGAAAGCCAACGTGTTGATGTACATCGCTAGGATGAATAATTACTAAACGAGTGAAAGAGACAGCTAACCAACCATTGGGATACGCGTCCACTGAGAGTTTACATAGAGATACCGCCCTTATGGCTTTCAACAGTACTATTAGTCTGGAAGAGACAGCTAACCAGTGGAATACGCTGAGAGCCAGAAGGGCGTTAACGAACCAATGACTGCGGCAATTTTAAACCGAACATGCAGAGGGGTCCACTTAATTTACGTTAATGTTCGAAAATGTTGAACGATATACTGAAAGAAAAATAAAGAAAAACATGAAATAACTAATGTAATATGTTTAATTATGACAATTATCAATAACACATATTGTAGTAAATGTAAAATGCTAGAAACATTGATGATTAACATATTTTATGAAATACCCCCCACAAAGTGAAAATCTAATCTTTATCATGTTTATAAAGGTGTGAAACCTTTATAAACATGATACATGATAAAGATTGAAATTTGATGAAAATTTTAATGAAAATAATTCATCGATATTACAATAAGCAGATTAGGAAGGAGAAGATGCAGGTGTCGTACCCCCTTTGATAAACCGCCGATTGCAGGGTCAAGAGGGACGTTTAAAGTACATCTAACCCTACGAGACTCAGTGACGGGGAAAGGGGTTGTCCAGGTGAATTCGTACCTGGACAGGCGTAAGCTGCAGGAGGGAACAATCGCATGTTGCTGAATTCGTTCAATCGGGTATAACGACAACCTGTCCACACTGCCTCCAGCCTACACTTGTGGCTTCATACCGGGTCGATATTTTCTGAAATCTGAAGTCCCCGAATAATGCAAGTACTCATCTCCAATGTGAAAAAATATCATAACCACAAAATAACTCGTAAGACAAATTTATTTTAATGTTAAGGTGATGACTTTGTATGATTATGATTAAACCTGATATAAATATATTGTAAGACAGAAAGGCAGACATGCAAGATGGTATTATACGTTGTTCGGACATTCGCTACTCCGACAAAGACAAACAAATATAATTTTGATGATTACTACGATTGTGACCGTGACATTTAACTGCAAATGTTCAGCAACCTGGTCGAGACAAAACCGTACCTCTAATACGGGAACCCAAAATAGCCAGGTCTGAAATAATCTCTGGCAGACCGTCATTAAAGGGAAGTCCAACCTTAATAGCAAGTTGCTTTGAAAGAAAGAGGAAAAATCAGAGAAGCAGATTAGTGAAAGTTTGAACGAAATCGGACAAGTAATAAGAAAGTTATGATTTTTTGAAAGTTGTAATCACTAAGCATATGGGAATCTCAAATTGGCCGAATAGGTAATGTCACTGTGATGTAGCTGTGGACAACTCCCCCATTCGCTCTAACACACAAAATGACTAAAATGTCACTTTTTTTTCAAAATGCATTACTCAGTAGGATCTTTTCGTTCATGAGGACCTAGAACAATATGCTATCTCCAATATATTTTGAGTACTGCCCCGAGGGTAAAGGCGCCTCGAAGAAAACCTCAAATTAATGATATTTTTGTGTACGACAAATGGGAGAGTTGTCCACAAAAATGTCACAATTGACTCACCAAATTGCCAATTTGAGATTCGCATAGATGTAGTGATCTCATTTTTCAAACATCCATAACTTTCTTATTCCTTGTCCGATTTCTTTCAAACTTTCACCATCCTGTTTTTCTTATTTTTCTGCTTTCATACAAATCATCTTATTACCAAGGTTGGATTGCCCTTTAATAGAAAATGTGGGATGGAGGGAGAGCAACATCGACCCCGCATCACTGAACAGGGAGAGATCATCCGTTATAAGTCGTAGGATTCGAATTCATTCCGCTGAAGTGGAGAGGTTGGAACAAAACCACCTGAAATTCGCTTCTTTTTGAGGCTATGGCCCACCGAAATCTAATTACATCGTGCTTTCTCGCCATTTTTAACTCTCTCTTGTTTCTATCTGCGTCTGATTTCAGACGATTGAAGCTTGAAGTGAAAGGTTATCTCCGATTGAACCAGATTATCAAATTCTACCCCCCCCCCTTCTTCCCCCGTCTCTCTCTCTCTCTCTTCATTCATGGACAGTCATGTCACAAATGATTGAATTCTAGAAAATTTCAATAATTGCCAAAAATATGGACCTAATTATGAAATGGTCCATCCATTTCATCAATCATTGACATCAGTTTTAAAACAATATGATAGGTATTGTGGTCATCATTGTTTCATGTGTTATTTATTTAAGAACTCGGGTGAATCAAGGAGTTTGCATACGTTTCATTTTCTCCAAGCATCATTCTAGTATAGAGGCGTCTCGATAAAGTATGACCGAATCTCTTCTGAGAGTGCCTAATAAACGCCCTCAACAGTCTGGTTTTAAACATTTACTTTTCCATTACTAATATGAAGATGTATTTTATGTATCACAAAATGTAAACAGTGAATATAAATCTCTATAATTATCTGAATATTTTCATCAATGTCTAGTTTTGACATAATACACAAAAATCGAGATGACTAATGTGCACATTAGTACGTTAACCCTACCACAAAACTGACCAAAATATCAACACTTCAACAAGTCATTTGACCCTCTTTCTTTACCATTTAAGTAATAACCCCGAGTATTGTGGATGCGACTTTACATCAGGGCTGAAATCGGTCATGCGTACGTCTGCTAAGACCTTAATGCGATTTGACGCGATTTGACTACGATGATAGCATCACTGAACTAACAAGAAGACAGAAGAGCCAGAAGGGCATTAACTAATAGCTTTTGCATAGAATTAAAGTCCTTCTGGCTATCAACAGGAGAGGTGTAAAACGAATTTAGTGAAAGTACACACTGAATAGGGTGTGGGAGTTGTGTTTTGACCTTGTAGACAAGCAAATGGGCTCGTTTCGTCACGGCGAGTTATTGCAACCTTTGAGAATCACTAAGGTCATTTTCATTTGATCAGGTACATAACAAGATACTAATCATTTAAGATCTGTTGATCATTTCCGGATTTGGGAGGAAATACGAAAATTATGTGGTTAGGTTTTCACAAAGAAGTAAGCAACAACAACAACAACAAATATCCCATCCACGTGGCACAAACAAAATGTTTCGAAGCATTGTAGATAACAGTCATCTTTTCCCTTTAAAATGCTTCACTTGAGTATTACGTCACATGAAGCTTGTTCCACAAATAATCAACACGAACAACACTTAACTCGACACACTAAAGCTTAACATCAACAGCACTGTTTATGATAATAATTATGAAAATGTAGGATTGTAAGATACAACCAACAATTAAATAAGACTGATATTGTTTCCTTTAAATTGGGAATGTACGGCGGAATAGTCTTTGATGCTACCTCCCAGTTAAAAAAAAAATCTAGGAGCGAAAAATGAATTAATGTTGTCGACGCATTGTGAAAATGTATCATTCCTGACTAAAGAAAGGTGTTACTAGACCTTTTTTACTAAGCCTTTTTCAGTACGAAGACAGAAATTTTTAGTGTTCTTTTTTAAAATTTATTGTATATTAACCATTTTAGCAGGGTTTTTAAAATTTTTATGGAGTTATATTTTGTTTCAGTGTATTCCGGAAACATATGGCTTTAGCAGCATAAAATGAACAGTTCTGCAATTAACGATTTCTCGGTCGCTAGTTTTTCCACTTGATCGAATTCCTTGGGTTTTGATATCAACCGATCTCTGTGGCTATAGGTTTGTACCTAACACCTTCACAATAGGGATATCAATATTTGAACAACCTTACTATGCTCACAGCGCCTTACAACGGGTGGGCTTGTTTTCATAAAGCATCGCATAACAAAACTGCCTTTTGTGTTTGAGCAAAGGACCTACAATGACTAGCTCTTTTATCGAATTGACGTTGTAAACTTGGGGGAAAAAACAAATTTCTTTTTCTACTACTCGTATACATGACATGCATGAAGGAATATATGTGTAGTATGTGTTATTTGCTGTTGATACAGAGGGCTTTGCCATTTTTTTTACTCTGTTTTGGATCAATTTTAGCATAAAAAATGATTACAGAACATGCTTAAAAACAAAAGTAAAACAGATTGTGAAACGCGTCCTTTTCAATTTATCTCATCTTTTATTTATCATGTTATTTTTTATCTCTCACAATACTTCATCCTTAATCTTATTGCGCTTTTTATCGAAGAAAACAAAAATAACCCGTTTTACTTTCCTACTCGATTTCAAAGTAAGCAGTATGTGCCATAATAATAGTACTACTACTACTACTACTACTACTACTACTACTACTACTACTACTACTACTACTACTACTACTACTACTACTACTACTAATGATGATGATGATGATGATGATGATGAGGATGATAATGATAATAATAATAATGATAATAATAATAATAATAATAATAATAAAATAATAATAATAATGATAATAATAATAATAATAATAATAATAAATAATAATAATAATAATACTACTACTACTACTACTACTACTACTACTAATAATAATAATAATAATAATGATAATAATAATAATAATAATAATAATAATAATAATAATAATAATAATAATAATAATAATAACTGTTTCTTATATATCGCCTTTCCAGTTAAGTAAATGATCAAAGCGCTTTACAGTGCATTAATATTACCCCGGTCAAGTAATATGCGCGAATATATTAAAGAATTAGATTTTAAGGTACATCTTAACTCGTCACTGCTCTCAATATTACTTTTCTATAAGGGAGGCATTGTGTTCACGGAAGTAGATGAAAATAGGCGGGCTACTTCACTTTCAAGTTCGACAAGCCATTCATGCAATCCTTCCCTTTCAACTGTAGAAGTCCTCACTTAATCAAATTGACCATCCAAATTAAATGGACGTGCCATTCTTCTCCATCTAAAAGCGAACGGTCATCCCGGACTGACCATTTGATTGTTCGGCCGCATCTAACGTAGATGACCATTGTGCAGTTTTGTTTGGTTTTATTTACCAACTGTCGTAATTCCTTACTCAAATTCGACAGTAATATATTTCAGTTTTACTTTCAATACAACTGCGCTAAGCCAAAGAAAATAATTCACTTGTACTGAAAATAACGGAAGGACCTATTGTCTTTAGTTAGTTCAACCTCTGTTGGCAATTGTAATTTATATAGTTTGTTCCAAATGAGTTATTCAAATCAAAAGGATGTCCATTACTCTTTGAAATGCCCCTGAAACAATCCTCGAATTGTTCTATCGATTTAGAAATCTAGATGACCATTGTTGGACATTTGCTGTGTGGCCTTTGTAATCGATGTTTGTGATTCTTGACCATTGTGTTTAGGGACAATGTCCATTGTCGCGGAACAACACGGCTTTACAAGAGTTTGATTGAAGGAAATGAAAGGGATAGTATTTCATTGACTGTCGAACACCAAAATGTGAATGGTCTGTTCAAACAGGGGTGGGGCTGCTCTGGCCGAAAGTCGGGACAAGGGTCATCGATTACAGGAGTTACAAGATCTTGTTTGCGATTCGTCATTTTGACATGAAGCTTGACAGGGAATACTGTTATTATTCCAGTGGGTATCCAGGCATTGATTGTTTAAAAAGGGGACGGGATCCTTCCGGGGTTTTTTTTTTTTTTTGGGGGGGGGGCAGGGGAAATGTATGTGGGCACACTAGCGTGTCGTGGACCCACTGCAAGTTGTACCGATTTTTATTTTTACTAGGCCTTGAGACCTTGAAACGGGGGGTGGGGGTTGTACCCCGGCTCTACTTTACGCTGGATATGCAACTATTGTCATGTGCATTGTGCGTATGCTTTTGTTTTGTATGTTTCAGAAATGGAGCGCCTTGCAAAAACAATGAAAACTTGAACGTGTTGATTTTCTGGGATCAATGATTTCTTACCACAAAGTTTACCACTAATTCTCAAAACGCCCTTGCGATGTGTTGCTTGACAATTTCTCCCCCAGTGAACCTCACGCCATTGCTTTGTGTTTCACATAGAAACGACGCCATTGATAGAACAATCGGATATTGATGTAAACATTTTCTGCGTCAATATTGAATGAAATGGATTTTATTTTATTTACACACACGTTGTAAACTTCATCCCACACGAAATACAATTAACGATATCAATATCATTTATTGCATACACATTAACATACACCATCGAAGAGTAATTCAATGTTTCCTTACTTGGTGAGAGAGGGAGATAGATAGATAGAGAGAGAGAGAGAGAGAGAGAGGGGGGGGGGAGAGGGGGAGGGAGAAAGAAGGGGGGGGGGAGGGTGTGAAAAAACAAGTCGCTAAAATTCATATGAAATTTTCTTCTAGCAGGGTTCAATAGAATAATGAAATGATATGTAATAACATTTCTTTGGTAAATAGCATCTAAAAGCATAATTTTACCAAGGAGTTACCAGAACTCCTTGATTTTACAAGACAGAGTAAACACCTCTACTTAGGCCTTCCGATGCCCAGTTCCTTCGTGTGTAGTATTATGCATACTATCATATCCCGTGGCGTCCATAATGATCAAAATCCTGCTTAATATTATTTCCCTCTCTTTTCTCATTTTTTCCCCCTTGCTCGCCTTGCTTCGGCGCTCTATATATATTTGCATGTTTATGCAGCGTGAAATCCAACAAATTAATATTTCTTCGCTTTCCCCGAGGATGGATATTTCTTCGCTGTCCCCGAGGATGGATATAGGTAGGCAGTATGGTACAGGGGAGCGTTTCATGAAAGGAAGTTGTCGGATATTTTATCCGACAACTGTTATAAGCTACTAAAATCCTTGCATCTGATTGGCTGAGAGCAAAATTGTCGGATAAAATATCTGACAAGTCCTTTCATGAAACGCCCCCCAGGAGGAGCACTGAAATGAACAGACGACAGAAAAAAAAAGTCCGCCAAAATTAGGACGAAAAATATTGGTGTGTAACCGCATTGATTTCATGGCGTATTGCATTCACAGCACGTCACCTACTATTTCATTCATTATTTATTCATGCATGATATGGTTTTTAATCCAATGACGAAGCAGCATAGCTCAACTAATACACAGTTGGTGTTCCCAATTTGGAAATTATTTGGTAAAGATATGGCCCCTCCCTTTATCATCACCACTTGAATCGTCGTCTGGTAAAATGATCTTGATCCGCGGCTATCTCTCTTTCATGATTTTGTGAATAAAATTAATGGATGTTGAAGATAAAAAAAGCATATTTCCCTGAATTTCACTCTAGATGCTTCTGTAGAACAATGTCTGGATTTACATGATATCTGCGTATAGCTCATAAAAAAGGACAAAGCGCAGAGCAAGTACAATGGAAATGAAAAAGTTATTCAAGTGAGGATGATTACTGCGGGAGGAAATGAAAAATGGAAAAGAACAAAACTGTAGAATCATGAAGGTCAGGAGGAAAGAGTCAGAATAGGAGAAAAGTACTATGAAATATTCTAAAGGAAATAAAAAAGCCAGGAAAAAAAATTATACTACACTTTCTATTCACTTAAATACTGAAACAATGTTACGAAATTTTACAACATGATGAATCTTCATCTAACTCAACCTCTGCTCTTTTGACTAACGTGTTCAGGGTGTTTTTCCATCTCGTATTTCATGTATGTACTTCTGATGTCTTTATTGTATGATAAGATGTGATGTTTACGAGCGCACGCCTTTTTGAAGTCAATCCCTGCAAATCTAACACGATAGCATTAAAATTTGAACGGCCATGACAAATGGAATTATGATTCCTTTGCATCTGGGGGATGTTTCATTAAGTGTCTTGTCAGTGATTTTTACCGACAAATTTGCTCTCCGCCAATCAGATGCAAGGATTTCAGTAGCTTATAACAGTTATTGCAACTTGTCATTGATGACAAGTTTTATGAAACGGGACCCAGACCTTCATGGATTAGTCAAACGTGCAGGAAAATGTTGTTGATTGCTCCTAGAAAATAGTGTTTTTCCCCCAAGAATATAAAGCATTTGTGCCAAGGGTCGGCTTTCAGTCAAGTGGAGGAAGTGGTGTGTATGCAAAATAGTGTCATAGTGTAAATTATTCTTTGCACTTGAAATTCGAAGCTGGATGAACAGGACACCTAATTCTCGGAATGTGAGCATTACATGATTTAATTAAGAGTTATGAGATGGATGAATTAATTTGAACTATCTGATGAACTTGATACGTAAATGTGCAGCAGAGATTAAAGTTTAGTTCTGAATATTTGGGTGACACGACATTTGCTCCTCCGTCCATATCTCGAAAGGTCAAATGTTAAGATCAAGGACATCATTATTTTGGTTTTTTGTTAAGGACAATGTGAAGATTAGGGTTAGGGTTAGGGTTAGGGTTAGGGTTAGGGTTAGGGTTAGGTTTAGGTTTAGGATTAACATGGCAAAGTTAGACCGAAGCAATTGTCGCAGGAGCAAATGTCATGGAACTGAATATTTGACGGTGGAGGGTGTAGAAACTAGAAAGAGAGGGGTCGTTTAATTTTCAACCCATTGCGAGTTAACGCCACGCTACGCCCGTCATACCTCACACGTGCAGTCGAGTGTGAAAATCAAAGACAAGCATTCTCAAGACGTGACGCTATTCCATCTCATCTCATTTCTTCTTCCAAGAATCCCTTTTCACTACGCTTGGAATATTATATGCATTCCTCACTTCTTCGCCCCCTCTCTCTCACTCTCTCTCTCTCTCTAGCTCTAATTATCTTCGGCCAAGCTCTACTTTTCCATTAGTGTAATGAAAAACATATCTCGAGCATTCGCAAAGACATCATGTTAAAGAATTTTAGGAATTTCAGTAATTTGGCAATTGCCTGTGATAATGTCCTCGACAACTACCAGAAGATTGCATTTTTTTAAAGGCATCTCTCAATTCCATTTTTGTGTATCACTATCATCGCTTTAGAATCTTGATTACTTTGCATCTCATCCGAGAAAATTGCCTTCTTCTCACCATTTGGTTTTGGGTTTCGACATGGGTCATGGGCTCGTCTTGACAAGTAGTTCCATTCCTACAGAGCATTTTTATCCACACCCTTTCTTTTCCTTACCATCTCGTCATCTATGTATAGGAAGATTCGAATTACCCAGGTGATAATCTACTAAGTAATTTAGCTTGAAAGTAGCCTACATGTGTTTGGTCAAAATAGGAGACCCTTTGTTACTTTAATAAGATCCCTCCCAGCTCTGTCTTGTCTTGGAAACCTTGTCCTCTCGTATGCACTTTTTAATAGCCGATGTTGATGTTATGATGTCCTTGACGCTATTCATTGCCATAATTAGTAGAATTAGTACAGTCATCTTCTTAACTCTGCTTCTCTCCTCCACTTCTCGTCCTCCGTGCCTCTGCCCCATTCTCCAATACGTTTTCCCTCAACACTCCCCCTCTCTTTCTCACTCTCTCACTCTCTTCTTCTTCCTCCTGTCTGTCGCTGTTTCCGCAAATCCTTATTTTCTTTGTCTGTATATTATAGGTTTAAAACCACTGCACATACACACGTTTTTGCCGGATTTTATTGTCTATCTCTCTTTCTCCATTTCCCCTCTCTCCTCCACCTCCCCCTTCCTCCATCCGCTCTTACCCATCACTTCCGCATCTAATTTTCCATATTGATCAAGTTTATGTACCCTTGATCCTTTGTTTACGTAAAACAGATGACAAGCGAGCCCCTCTATATTTATGCTATCTATCAAGGCCGCGCAGACGATCGATCACGGATCGTTTATATCGTGGTACCGACCACTTATGCTAATCGATATTAATTGGAAGGTGGTTCATTAATTAGGACAAGTGTCGTCATCGCAATAAGGAAGAAAGTGGATGGGTTTGGATGTAGACAAGACCGGTAAGTAGTGCACGAAATCCTTAATTAACGAATCTTAGTCTTAATTTGCTAGACCTTTTTAGCTGAATTCCCGAAGTATTTTATGCTTAATATTCCATATTTTAGGATTCTATATCTATTTTTCTTATTTCATGATTCTAAAATCGTAAGAGTAGGTTTACAATTTTAGGGGAAAAGGGATCACCAGTGTTCGAAAGTCATGCAAGTTCATTTCATGAGTAGCGGTTTTAAGGACAAATAATAATAATAATAATAATAATAATAATAATAATAATAATAATAATAATAATAATAATAATAATAATAATAATAATAAAGTTGCGTTTTACCTGCAACATTAAATTTTACAGACTCATCAAAGACTAATACGAGCTGTATGTGATGTCCCAAATTTATAGTGGCTTAATTATGTTTTGCGGTGGGTTAGAAAACCGCAAGTTGGATAACCGCAATATTGCTAAGACCTGACGACATGTACTATCATTGTCATTTCATAACCATCGCGAGATCGGATATCCCCAATTCATCATTACATTGATATATATACTATATTATTTTGTAGCTCCAAGGTGAATACAATTAATCAGTTCTACTGCTACAATATCTGATAATTTTGATAATGACGGACAAGTAATCTTTTCTATTCAGCTCGTAGTGAGCAAATATCATACTAAACTATTAATTTCATTGAATAAACAAATCAATTTTCAAAGTGCAATAGACGTCTACTCTCCAACCTTAAAATATCTGAGCCAAAAGGTTCCATGTTTCTCTGTTTATTTTGAGTAATGGATCGCTTGAGGCCCGGAAACTGAAATATTATTAATTCAGACACGCATTCATCAAGAATGGAACAAATATTAAGTTGTTTCCCAATATTCTGACCGTATATGAGTTAGAGAATTATAATGAGAAAACGTGTATCATCTCAAAAAGTACACATTCTTTGTTTTGTGACATGCTTTAGCCGGACGAATTTTAATTGAAGGCATCAGAATTTATTTTCATAAATTTTGACCATGTTCATGCTTTGTTTGAATGGGATTGGGGACTTAAAATTGATCGCATTAATGTGCTTTTTTGAAAGGACATGCAGGACAAAATTTTAGTCAACCAGTACAGATAAATTTCATCCGCAAAATACTCAGTGGATATTTCTACTTTAACCAACTCGAATGTTCCAATTAATCGCAGACAACGCGAAGCATACCAAGAGTAAGTCAAAACTTAATACTCACAAATCTCACGACTGTCAAGACTAAATTCTAATTGGTCTCGTCAACTTAGTTATGAAAATTCGGTTGTTAAACCTTTAACATCGTCTCGTGCTTTGGCCGTAATTATAATACATGTCATCATAGTCAAGTCTTGACGTGTAATAACATCCGAAGATCCACCAGCGGTGAAATGTAGAATTAATTTTTAATCTACCATATATCCCTTGGATATCATGTTTCATATCCAATTAATGCGACAGATGACATTGACAACGAAAGGAGACATTTAGGTACGATCACGTTTATGTAAATGGATCACGAAATAAAATGCATCAATATTGATTACTCAGAGACAATGATAAATATTGAAGACAAAGTTATGGATGATAAAACTGTCGTCTTTTTAATACATTGAGTAGTGTATTCACATCCATACCTATATTCTTTTTCCTTCTGAATCCGACCTGATATTCTTCTTAATCCACCCCTCAAAAAAGCCCACAAAAATAACTGTAGTAAACATTAATCATTGCTTTATAATCCGATTTCATATCCATTGACAGTACACTTTTGTTAATTGAAGTTTGCCATTCATAAGATCAATTTCAGTAATTGGTGAATTATCTTGCACGCAAACCAGAATGGACTTAGTAATGATGTAAGGAATATACACTTTAATTGGCAGTGACATTGAGTATTTGCCATTGCTTGTCTCCTCGAAAGAACATTAATTTCTTCACTTCCTACATTTACATGACTATCTCCTTTGGTAGTGCCCTTTTTTCTATTACGGTTAATCTCCTTCTTGATGCTATAACGTTGGTCATCAAATTATGAGTGTGATATTTAAAACATCTTTGCAAATTAAAAGAGAGAAAATTGAATTTCATGAATCGTTTATCCTCTTTGTCAATTTGGACTGGAAAATGCATCCGAATGATTAATAATTGAGCTGGAATTGTGTTCATGTTTAAAATACACGCACATCCCGCTTGATTATGTTCTTGTATTGGTAATTCAGCTTGCAAGGCAATCACATTTATTAATAATTCAAGCAGGTATGTAAGTTTTATTGGGGTGACAATTGCTACTATTCTTAGAATTCATATCAAAATTAGAATATTGGATTAAACAAAAGATTGATTTAAAAACTGTTGAAAGAGAGGGTCATGTAAAACAATGCATTTATATAACATCAATTGACGGTTTTTACTGTCTGTGAGTGTTGACCTATCTAAAAATCTTGAACAGGCTGATATACAGTGATAATATTCAGCGAACTGAACCAGGGTGAAAATGGGCAATTTGATAGCGTGAGAAGTAGCCCACAAAGACTGTTTAAAAATTTGTCTGAGAATTGTGAGAACAAATAATTCCCTAGGACATAGGATGAATGTGGTCATTAATACATCAGCCAGGCTGGGGGAAATGCGTATGAGCAATGGCGCATAACATAGAATAAAGTGAAAAGAACAGTAATTAGGATGATTAAATATGACATTTCGGTTTAATGAGTGCAGCTCGAATGATTCATCACCAATCCCCATCTCATCAGGAATGACAGTTGGACCTAAACAGTCGGAGGAATTCAAACGGGTTTGCCGAATCATTAGTCTCTCTCTTCCTAATGATGATGATGGTTATCCCCAATGCCATCGACGGACTCGTATTTCACATGCTCACATCGCGAAAATAAACATTCCGAGGAGCATTTTTACGAGATTCCAGGGTGATAATGACAAAGTAGCTATTAGTGGCTCGACATGAATGTTTTGAAGTCGAGGAATGGTGTGTACGAATACTTAGGGGCAAAAAGAAGAATTCTGCACACCGTATGGTCGTATTATTGGACGTAAAGTCAGCTGTAGTGTCTTCCACGGCTTTCACGCCCGTTATCTCTGAACAAAGAGTTATCACAGAACTCCTTGCTCTGAATGATTATCACGGATGCTTATAAAAAGAAAATAAATGCGATATTATCTGCGTTCCATTTTGTTCTTAGTATACTGCTTTGTAAGTTGATTTCTCTTATGTTTTGGTAAGAGAGCTTATACACACTTGGAATAAAATCTACAAAATGTATTATTTAAAAAACGGTGAATATAATGATCTTTATTCCTTTAAATTTTCTTTGACTTTCAAAAATACAGCCTGAAGATCTCCAAGATGTAGTGATGTAAAGACGGTGACTCAAAATGAGAAAGATAAACGGACCCACAGAATATCAATGTTGCATGAAATGCAATTTAGCTAATAAGTTTTCTTTTCTGTCAACGTCCTCCTAGCACCCATGTCAAGAGAGCTACACACTGCTTTCGACACTTCGTGATATGCCCACATGTCATTTATCAGTTGCCAAGTCCGTACCCACTGCCACAACCATCAATTTCTCAAACATTTCTCCATGTCCTGTTTTTGCTCAACGTGTGCATTACCATTTGTGATGATGAAGATGCGGGATGCGAATTTCACACAGAGGAACACTACGCGGCAATGGGAAAGTGGCGTATTATTCTTGCAAGTAATATCAAAGAGTGTTAATATCGAAACGTATTGAGTTTCGCAGGTGGGCTCTATAACGTGATTTTTTTTTTTCATTTCGGCGAGTGAAAAGTGTTGCGATTGCGAATCCGTTTTAATCTCTCGTCAGTTAGCAAGCTCATATACAGTGGTAAACGAGTTCGGAGTTTCACTTTATATTGATAAAGTCATAGCAAAGACAATTTCAGATGTTAGAAGCAACGTTCCATATTCCGTTTATTTATACAAGATGGCCTTAATATAACTATTTTTACTTACAAGATGTTCCAGTCGTGATTAAACTAGTCGGCAGTCCGTACACGTAAAAATTCTGTTTCTTTCATGTTTAGCATGTCTAGCTAAAGACATCATCCTTTCATAAAAAGCTATTCTCCTAACTGCGTCACCGTCTTATTCTTTCTCTGTCTCTCTCTTTCTGCCTCTCCCTTTTTCTTTGTCTCGCTTTCTCTTTCTATGTCTCTTTCTCTATCTCTTCTCTTTCTTTCTCTTCCTCTCCCCTTCTCTCATGATCTACACATCCATTACATTGTGATGACAGAGCCTTGTCACAATGCTATAAACAAACCAATCCTCTTCGAATCTAGATCACAGCGAGATTCCCTATATCCAATATCCTAACACGCATCTCCTTAAATCCTCCGCAGAATAAGGGCTTATGCCTGGCGTCTACCATTTAATCTTCACCATATGCACCTATATACAGCCTTCCAACTCTCACACCCAGTCACACTGACTATATCGATAACAGACTGAACAAAACAATGACATCACCCCGAATGGCCAAGAGTCTGTCGATTTGGAGTCGGTTTGACGGTGCAACTGAGGTGTACAGGAATAAGCAAACGCACAATCGACTTATCGACCCTTTTCCATTTTGAGACGATACCAGTATAATCATGATAATAGTTCCAATTAGGAAAACCTCGTGACATTAATCTGCACAGTCATGATCAAAATTCGAAGGAAAAAAAAAATCAACCTCACGAACTGATTCACCGTTTAAAGCCAGGACTTTATAAGGAAGGTTGGGATGTTAGCAGAGGCTTTTGTCTAAATTGGGGTCCTTACGACATGCACATGCTCAGTATTTGAAACAAAGAGCACAGTCATCATCATGATTTAGTAATGAAACGCAATGAATTACAGTCTAAAACCAGGTGGGAGGCCGTTAAAAGGGGGTTCCGAAAGCGGTCTTTGTCTAAATTGGCGTCATTTTGATTTTTGTACAAGATCAAATGTAGAGCGACACACTCCAACATGCATTATAAAGACTGAAGATCGGTGTATTCATATCTAGGTATACACCTGTCTGATATTTGTACAAGGTCAAAACGTAGAGTGACACACTATGACAAGGTCATAATTGAAAATACGAACTGTAAAACAGTATGTCCACATCTTCAGCTGATAGCATTTGATACAAAAGAGAGTTTTCAAAGCTTTCTATCCAGGGGTGGATGGCAGTTTTGCTAGTAATACTCTCGTCATTATATGATGATTCAGCATTATCATTAATGGTGATAATGATGTTAGACTTGTTAGTGATGATCGCAATAGTGATAGCAGTGAAGAAGAAGGCGATGTTGATGATAATGTTGCAATAGTTTTCCTATAGTACATTGCAAGATTACTGGAGATGCTTGTGAGCTCGGAAGCTTTTGAAGAGATAGCTTATGAACGATGAATGGTACAGTGAGCTATACGATAATCTAATCTCACAGAAATAAATTTTTCAAAAAACATATCGTTCTCCCCATCTCTGTCAATCCTTCCCTGCTGTGCCATTTAATACAACCAAAGCCAATCTTTAAACACCTTTGCCTTTTCCTTTTAATACCCCAGTGTCTAAGCGATTCAACAAAGCAACGAGTCCGTTCCCTGCTAACCTCTCTGCTCTAAATTCGGGAAACGCCTCGACCGCCACCTTTCCGTTTATCCTATTAGCACCCTAGATGCGTCAAATAAAAGAAATTCAGCCCCTTAATATTTGCATCCTAAAGTGGGAACCCTTTCTGGATTAAGAACCATGCACATGTACTCTTTTCACCTTTCGCTGCAACCCCCTCCCCATACAGCCTTTTCTCACCCTATACGATCAGCTACCATCCATCTTTTCTCTCAAAATTACTCCGGGTGGCGGATTCGAAAGAGCAACAGCCTTTCTCCAACACCTTCATCTCCTCTCCCTTTCTCTACCATAAGCCATCGCGAACTGATATTTTTCACACCTTCCCCCTCCCCCCCCCCCCATCTCTCACTTTCACTTTCCTATATTTTCAGGATTTAAGAAAAGAAAAAAATATAAACTCTAGACGGGACACTGAATACGCACGGCACTATGCCGGGTGCCGTGAATGCGCACCAAACTATGAATGAAAAATATCGATCACGTGAAAAAAACAAAGTGTGAGGAGGGTTCGTTACCATGGTAACTGCTATTTCTATCGGTCAAGGGATGAACAAAGGAATAGAATTCATGCCTTCTCCTGATTCCTGACGTTTCAAAAGTACAAAAACCTCATTTCAAATCTGAAGTATAAACACATAATGCAAAATGCACGGTGTATTAAATGATAATTCACATAATGGGACTGCAGTGCTTTTGTGCATGTACATGTATGTTGTCTTTACAATCATACCCATACAACTCACGTGGTGCGCAGATATGTTACGTAACATGAGAGCAAATTCGTAACTCTTCACTTGCAGTTATTTTCTCTTGATTCTTGAATTTCGTTAAGAATATTTTGTGCAGCAGTAAAACCGAAAATGCTTAAACAAGCTCCAGTCATTATTATATTCTTGGAATAAAATAATTTTTGCAATTATTTAAACAAATTGGACAACTGACCAGAGAAGAAATTTATTAAGGATGACAGGATCTAATCCAGACCTAGACTTGTCTTATGGCGCCAAAATGATTTCTGAAATTATCTGTATCAAATTCATCAACAAAAGCAATACCATGATAGAATAATCATTTATTGGTAAAGTTATTTGATTATGATAGTAAATACTCGAAATGTCCCATCACAAACTAAAATTAGTGTATACGCATCTGCACCTACAATATTCTGTTTGGTATGGAAAGTCAAATCACAATTGTATTGTAAGGAAAGGAAGCATTTGTCCTAATTTCGGGATGAAATATATTTATGAGGAGATCGACAGGACGTTCGGGAGTTAATGAAGATGTATTTTAACCGAGACCTTTACACGCGCTCATAAAATGAAAACCAAAGTCATTTGTAATGAAAATTGACCGCAGTCAAATTGCAACGCGCGTGCTGGGGTTACGTCGGATCCATTTCGGCCACTTAATTTACGTCCCGTGTGTCACAACAAATCAGTGTTGGACAAGACCCAAGAAAATCAGATTTTGTTCACTCAATTTCCTCTTAAAACCTCTACCACAAAAGGAAAGGCAGGAAGAAGTAGATGTAGAAGTAAGAGATGGAAACATCGGAGTTACTCCTTGTGGTTTAGTTAGGTTATTTACGCCAAAATTGGCCTATAGTTCGAGCGAACTGACTTCCTCTTACCCACTCCGAAGAAAAGAAAGACATAAATTCGGTTCAATCGTACGAAATCGGTTGATAGGACGAAAGTGTTATTGATGGCGAGATCCAAGATGGCGGATTTTTTTTTTTAGAGTAGTGAGAGGGAAGAAGAAGATAGAGCTGGGGAAAGTGCAAAGACACGGAGCCCCTGCTGTGAAATTTGGAGCCGAATTAACGACGACGACGCTGATTTATGGGAATGCACTTTTTATCTTCTTCTGCTCTAGTCCCAATACTCACTCGAGAGTGTATCACTGATGTCAATTTATAACTTTTTATCTTTTGAACTTTTTCTGAACATTCCTTAGCATTATTCCTTAGCATCAGGTAGCGCTCTTTCAAGTGTTTTGCCTTCCCAGTATTTCCCGCTATCTTTCCTTCTCAAGTTTGTTAGATTATCTCTATTATTTTCCTTTTTTGTTTTATTTTTAGTCCTTACGCTTCTCTAACTTTCTTTCACTTCCATCTACCCATCCCACCTTCTAACTCCCCCTCTCTTCTCTCTTCCTCTCTCTTTCTCTCTCTCTCTTCTCTCTTTCCTCTCTCTCCCTTTCTCTCCTCTCTGTCTGTTTCTCATTTTAAGGACATTAAAATATGTTTATTAACCAAAACTCAAACCCAAACGGATGCATTCATTGTCTGAAATATATCTCGAGGTCTAACTCTTACAAAACCACAATTCGAATTCCCATTCCATCTTTTATATCACCCCATATTTAATTTCCTCTTCATGCTCACGAACAGTGTAGCTATACCTATTTTCTTGTTACATTGCCAGGCAGATGCCTGTGAATAGTGCATCGACCGATCACTGTTGTGACTATTTTGTGCCTATTGTCGAGCGCCGTTGTTGAAGCAAATTAGCCCTGTAGCCGCCAAGGAATCAAGAGTTGCTCGTGATTTCTTCAGTGGCAGTTGATGAATCAAAGGCCGCCGCTCCTCCTATACAGAACGATCGGTGCCAAGAAGATGATGATTCCCCTCGTTGCCAATGGCAACCAAGATTCGCGGAGGAAACGGTGGAGATTGATGCGGTGGCAGCGGGAAGTTGAGCTGTCACAATTTGAGACAATGTTGGTATTCTGTCTTTTCTTCACTTGCACTTTTCTTCAGTTATTACTTCACTGATTACAATAAATTTCTTCATTTACAAGATGTAAGAGGTGTAACTGTTTTCCGCTCTTTCAGCACTACTGTGAGCCCGGTGGCCCGAACTTGCCGAAGTTAGCGTTCTAAATTCTATAGTGAGAGGGATATGAAGATAATATCGTTGGTGCCCCTCAATTTCATTTGCTGGTTTAGCACGCAAATGAGCGTGAATAGTACCGATTACGTTAATTTCCTCCCTTAGTTTGTACCATATTTGAATTTCGTAATCTCTTTATACGATCAATCTTTACTTAGTTTTCTCATGCCATGCCCTCTCCCATCCTCTGTCGGTCTCACTTGTCCCCGGTCCCCACTGTCATTCCCCTCCCCCTCTCTCTTCTCTATATTCTCTCTCTGTATTTATCTTTTCACTCTCAACCAGTATAACATTCTTTTTCTATTTCATATAAAAAAATACCCTATTAGTATGAGACGGTTGTGAAACAATTATTTTCATCGTGCTCAAACACCAGAAACATAAGTCATCATGAAATTCATTAACAGTTGTTAACCATTCTTAATCATTCTGGTTCTTCATAATACTCTAACAAATCTTTCCCAACTTCATCACCCCATCCCTACCCAGCCCCCTTTTCCATGCTGACCCCACCCTGTTTCATCTCCACCCCACCCTAATTCGCTAGTTTGCCTCAATGAACTAATAATGAGGGGAATAGCGAGACAGAGACATATAGGCATCCATGAATGAAGAACAGCCTAGGGGCCGATATACTTTTTAGACGAGTTGAAATTCCTTCTAAACGTTTCTCTATGAAAATGCCTCCCAGGTAACTGTATTGAGCATGATTGTTTGTGAAATACTACCGAGGACGATTCTGATAGAGGCGCAGACGAAATACATTATACGAAAACTTTACAAGACGTCGAAAATCTGCGAAGTCAACTGTGATGTCGCTGATAAATCACATCTAAAGTGCATTCAACCAAAAGTGCACTCCACCTCTGTTTGTTTTTAGATCTCTCAAAATAAAATCTCACTCAGTATGATAAATAGTTATCTGTTTGCTTCAAGACGGCAAATTTTTGCTGATCCGCAGCTTTATTTCTCTTTTGCCGAACAGTGTGATATATTAATGTGATAAAAACACGCAGCGAACTGCATTCAAAGTACGATGGCATCAAAAGTAAAAAATGCTTTTAATTTTCAAACGCAGAAAGATTTGTCCTGAAATTAATTGTAAGTATGTGGGTTTTTTTTCTCAGACCAACGAAAAGAGCATGAATTAAAAAAAAAAAGGAAGCCTTGAGACCAAAAAAGAATTTCGCGCGCTAATCGCAAGTCGTCTGCGCGCACATGTTTCGATCAAGCGGCAAATGAGTATCGATCAAAATTGGGGAACGCTGCCGTTGGGAACATCGCGAGAGAAGGCACTAATCTTATAGTGCCTATCCAATTAATTACATGTGGGCAACGGGTTAGTGTTGCAAGGAATAAAACGAAGGACCGAGAGGGTATTCTGTGTCTTCGAAAATCTCGAGCGAATCACATAAATTGCGCACCTGCCCAGATGCTGAAATCTCAGAGAGAACTCGATGCAGCAAAATAACGAAAGGCTGAAAGAACGGTTCGTTAGAAACAAGTCGCTTTCTCTCCTTCCTTCTCTCATGACCCTATATTGTGTCAATTTTTGATTAAAAAAAGTTAAGAACGTAAAGAAATTTGGAACAGCAATATGTCCACCATACAAATTTTAGATAGCCTACTTAAATTTGTCAACGAAATTAGTTGATATCATTATTCGTGTAATACTACTACTACTACTACTACTACTACTACTACTACTACTACTAAGTTTGTGTATCTAGGGTAGCCTCATCGGTACTAAATACTGCTCTCCCTTAGTGCCCTACATATTGAAATTTAAAAGACATCTTTACATTCCATCACTTGTACATGTTGTACATCGCGTTTTGATCTATTCCGGGGAAAAAACAGAAATAAATAAATTGGTTGAACATAACGAATACGTTTGCACGTAAACCTGCAATAATAATGACTATAGCTTATTTCATATGCCAATAACAATGACCACTACTAATCTCACTTTCATACCGCATCTCAAACTCGAATTTTGTAATGACCAATCACATTGACGAATGACCAGTCTCGTCCAATTAGCATTGAATCCTTATCCTGATTCGAACGTCGGTTTAAGTTCTCACCTATTTTTAATGTTTCCGTAATCATCTTCTCTGCGTTAATTGTCATCTCTCCGTTTCTCTGCCTTCGTCTTGGTCATGTGGGTGAAACCGCTTAATTGTCTTTCCCCCATCATTTTCTTCCTTGATTAATGGGATGATTATGAAACTCTGATGTTGAAGATCCGGCTACTGAAGTAATGGCCCGAGACCAGAGCATATCACCCTAATGACCCCACGTGAGCTGCCAATGTTGAGAGCAAGAAGGTCGTTAAGTACTACGGTTTAACATAGAACTAACGCCCTTCTGGCTCTCAACTGACGTTTATGTCTTTCTGTATTTTTTCTTCCTCCTTTTTATCTCAATCCTCTCTTTGATGATCACTACGGTAGAGTAGCGAGTATAGTAGTAGTAGTAGTAGTAGAGTAGTGAGTTTGTGTAGATTCAATACTCGTGAAAAACTGAATATCATAATAAAGGCATAGACATAGGACAATTCTTTACCAAAAAAAAAAAAAAATCACGAAGAGATGGTGCAGAAAAGGCACAACTATCTTGTCAGCCTATCCTTTGTTTTCATTCCACATGTCAAACACCCTTATATGATCCAATTACATGTCGTAAACGTCCCTTGATTTCGGAATAGTGTTTATTGTTAGCGCAGTTAACTCCACCATAAAGATACCGCATCCAAACATCGGTCGTTTGATGTTGGAAGAGATTCCATGAATCATAAGATTGAACTTCGGGGACTCATCTTCACTTGGAAAAATACCTGTTATTGTTTATATTTGCCAACCATGTACTTTCTGTCTTTTCCAAGTTTCCATTTGTGGTTAGTGTTATCTCTTCTCGACTGATGACGAACGGGACAATTGTGGAGTTTTAAAAGCGCTGTATCTCTTCATATTCTTTTCTGTTCATCAAAGAATGAACGACGTGCACTTGCAGGGCTGGCACGCAGATGTTTCATGACATGACTCTTTCGCTTGGAGAACAGAGCTCTACCCTGTTTGAATAAAATTAATAAATTAAGAAATATATTTTACTTTAAGCGACTCGCTAAGATAGCTGAAAATGATCTTGACTGTTTCGCTTTCTTGTCGGACATCCTCCATTAACCTGCTAACTCTAACATTGTCTAGCGTCCATTCAGATAAATTCAGAGATCTCAAAACGGTCTCGGGGCCTTTTCCTTTCAAAGATATGCACTGTTTAAACCGACTTTCTTTGAATTGCATGATGATGATAATTATTTGGTGTCTTGTCTTGTATTACCTCCATATATTTTTGGATGTCCTCCAATAAACCTGCTACCGCAATACTGTCCATTCTGATAAATTCTGAATTCGGAGAATATGGATTACAAGGCATCTTAAATGAAGCATATCCCTCATCGTTTGTGAATATAAACACTGTCAGAACAGAAGAAGGATCGGCATAACAGATCAATACCAAGACGGTATCGTCACGGTGGATTACAATCGATTGATCGTTACTGAAAGAATTAATTTGTAGTGAAACAGGGTTCCATTTGATGTCAAAAAGACATTCAATACGAATTTCATTGGCATTTACAGGAATTGCTCAGCAACGCACTCAGTTTCTTTACAATCTACTGAAAAAGTTAGGTCGAGGTCATCTCCTTATGAAGGCAACTTTTCTGTAGTGGTCACCAGAAAGTGTGTGCTTCGAAAAAGAAATCATGGTGTTGTAGAATCTTTCTATAGGAAGACCAACTGTCTACAGTATAGCCACTTTTTCTATTTCCTTTGGATGTCCTATATAGACAGGTTTGACTGTAGCTTCATAGTATCTTACTGGCATCCCTTCTTTTTATTCTCCACTGAGTCAGTGTAGTAATCGCCTGTATCTCATTTCATGCCACGTAACAGAGGCTATTTACATCAAAGCTATAAATATAGTCGATTCTATAATGAAATGCGTTCAATAACAACATGCATGATGCACCGCCAAGAGGTCCAAACACTTCAATCAAGATACCCAGATACTCGGATAGACATAATGACGTAAGATGATGCTTGGCACTTTCTAACTTTACCTTCGCTACTAAATATAGAAGTGCTAGACATGACCAAATGGAAAATGTGAGCTGTATTGAATAACAATGGATGTATTTAATGATTCATTGATATCGGGATAAGGCTTTGACTGTTGCTAAAATTAGAGCCACTTCGTAAGAACTGATTTGCATCTCAGTATTGGTGATAGGGTGTTGGGAATTGAAGCTGGGTTTTGGAGCATATTGAGGGTCTGAAATAGCAACACGGGTGACGACAGAATGACAGAAAGAGCTAAAGGTCAGTTTGGGGAAAAAGAGGGTATCCAATCCTTTTCTTTAGTTTAGGAGAATGCACAAACCCTGTAAGGTCCATGTCTGAACCAGATAAGGCTCATGAAATTAAACCGTTTCTATGATAATCTCTGATAAGTTTTAAGTTTACACAGGGGAATATATAGATAACGATGACCACCTTATGTGGAGTACTTAAATTATAGCTTTAATTCACAGTAGGGGTTGTGACTAGTTCAAACAAACTTGAAAGAAAATTCCATTCTGTTGGTCCCATCTAGACTTAAATCGCACCCTCCTCTTCTTTTAACAATCATGTTCAGATATTGTATAGCCTATACGACTGATCCTCGTTGCACTTTGTTTTCAAGGATCTTTTGAGTAATATAGCCATCCCCCCTTCAAAAATAGCTTAAAGTGAAAGAAATGAGGGGCAGGAATAAAAGACGATTCAACCATAATCATGATAATGATGAATTAAAGGGGTATCTTTCATATCCGTTCCCCAATGTTTACCCAGTCTGCCGCGAGCGCGTGAAAAGATGAATGGGGCGTACACGGTGGGGGAGCGGGGACGGAACCGCCGACAAAATTGTCACCTCACCGCATGATGCCGAGCATGCCCTTTTTCTGAATGAGAGGTATTTCTAAATTCTTACACAAATAGCACACGAGACTTGCATGCTGTTTTCTTTGTGTATTTTACCCTAGAGGGAATACCAATATATCAGCTCTAATAACTGGTAAGAATTATTCTTTTGAAGAAATGATATGTTGAGATAGTTTCAGTAATTGTTGGACAAAGTGGGCCTACAGCACAAAGGCAAGTCTGGTTTAGGGTTGTCGCCTCTTTGCGGTTTGTCTGTAATCCAGTATAGCCACTTAGCTAAGCTCCCTAAGCACATAAAAGTGAACTTTTGGGGTCAATACATCACACATTTCTGGTCTAGTTCATTGCCATAAACCCCTATTATTATTATTTTTTTCAAACACTGGCCGGCGGACCTTTTATTCCTGCACTGCTATTTCATGTTTTCTCCAAACCTAGTTCGAACGCAACCCACCGTCCAGGCATGAAGAATAATTACGACGCAAGAAACTATTTGTCAAAAACTATATGATGATGTACCAAATCTATTAAACATACTCAAGCCATGTACGGCTATCCTAACCAAGGAGTTATCACAGAACTCCTTGTCCTAACACACGATTTCTGTATTTAACCCTAACCCCTTTTTAACACTATTCACTCCGGGAAGTAAAACTAGGAGTGCTCTGTAGTAATAACTCATCGTGTAAACGACTACCACAGACATGCTTCGAGTTCGATGCGTTCACACCATTAACCAAACGTAATGAAAATTCAAATTAATATTATTCATTTGGAACGATACCTCGGTTTCAGCGAGACAAGTTATCTCAAATTGTAAACACAACGATGCATCGGTAAAGCCTTTACCCCCATGTAACCCGATATCGAAATGCAATATGTAATATGGTTGTGAAAATTGTGTATGGATTGGCGGTGAAAAGCATACAGATCGAGAGGGTCTTGGATAGAAACACTTTATGGGACTTGCCTTTTCTGGCTATAGCGGAGATGAGAGGAGGGAGGGAGGGAGGGAGGGAGGGAGGGAGGGGTAATTCTATCAATACCCATATCCTTTATTCGTGTTAGTACTGTGTTATGAAACTACATGAGTTAACAGTAAATCAGGGAGTACAAAACATTTGTCTGGGGGTAATTGTCCTGTGAATATTTTTTTCCTAGAGGGTATATAGTGAACCGGGGTTAGTTGTCATCTTGTGTAGTTTGTCTGCGGTACGGACCCAGATCTAGGGGCAGTTGTCCTAAAATCCGAAAACATGACTATTTGTTTAGAGATAACTGGCTCCCTTAAATTAACCTGCCCTTGCTACCCCCTCCATACCTGTCAATCTTTCTTTCTTTCTTTTTTTTTTTTTTGCTCAAAGCTCAGGAAGTACACTCGATGTAAATCAAACAGGAGTGACAATTATTGAGGCATAAAAGGTGTGATACGGCAAAAACACAAACAAAAGAAACAGCCTGTGAAATCGTGTTTATACAAGCATGACAAGGAGATGCAAGCAAAGAAAATGAATCCGTCACCCGTGGGACGAGGGAAAAATCTCGTGAAATCGTCTTCTTATTTTTTGTTTCCCCTTTTTAGGTTAATAGTTCTTTCTTTTTCAGGTTTCAGGGAATTGGTTGTCCAAAGTGTTGAATTTGATAACCGCGAGAAGATGCGGTTTGTTTTAAGATCACCGGGGGAGTGGGAAAAACGCGTCAGGTAACACGAACAGGTGGGCCAGGTATATTAAACGAGGAATAGTAGCTACACTCCCTACAGAATGATTGTTAAAGAGTATGTGGGGTATGACACTCCCACCCGCACCTCACTATATAATTTAGTTGGAAGTTCATGTTTCGCTGCAGGGTTAGATTTATGTCTTGTGAGTAGACATGTCGGTAGTTTTGGTCCTATCCTCACCTTTGAAAGTGTCCTCTCGACTCCCACGTCACGAGTACACAGGTATGTTTTTTTTTTTTTTTTTGTGGGGGGGGGGAGGGGACGATGGTGAGACCTCTATTAAAGCCTTTGTTTAGAAGGTTATATCTATTTTAATAACTATTTGCCTGTTTTGGATAGTAAGGTTGCATATTCCATGTTGACAACGATTTTACATTAACATAACTTATAAAAGGTATATTAAAAATCCTATTATTATGGTCATTCCAAACCATGTGCTAAAATGTTGCATCAATTTATATCCACAATTCCTGACGCTCCGAAAATAAAACTTAATTTCCACCCTCGTACTATAACCCATGCTCCAGGCTAAACGCATTTATGAAATATCGCAACTTTTTTCGATCGAAAGAAAAGGAAAAATAACAAAGGACTTGATTTCAAAATTAATGGTGTCTCTTTCTCACAAAATTGAAAAATTTACTCATGCTTTATCCATGAAATACAATCACATCCCTCCAGGTGTTATGAAAGCTATATGAACAAGGTTTAGCGGAGTCAGCAAGTTACAATGTCTTCGATATACAAGCCATAAGTACGACAAAGATTATTCTAGCCGCTGGCTTAACAAACAATATCTTATTCATGAAATGTAGATATGATTGCGAAAGAAGGGTTGTTATGAAGCGGTATGTGACCGATATACTATTCTGTTCCAGTTAGTAAATTGAAACCACTGACCGCATTCAAAGTTATGTATTGTATTGGATTGTAGATTAGCTCTTACTTTTTTTTTTTTTAATGGAGGGGGGGGGGGGGGTAGAGAAACAGTGATGTATCGCACACCTATCGCGATCGGACAATAAACGCGAGAATGTGACGTACGTGGGCGAGATCTAGTTTCAGTGAACGGCATGCATGTATTCCATCATTCGGACTATACCATGTGACTACATGAATACCGTAAAACTAAAGTAAACGCGGTGATAACATAACATGGAGAAGCGAGAATTCGACCTTTAGAGGCACCGTACATCATCTGGAGGTATGTGTCGTGTAACATACCATGACATGTCATGTATACACCGAATACTCTTTCTCTCTTTCCTCCTCTCCTGTGGTACTCCCGTCTGAGATACAGCTAACCTTTGGACGAAATGAACATCTTCTCGAAGATGTATGCCGTACTTTCACGATATGTCCAACACGATATGTCACGAGTTTTCCCCGAGGAATGGGTATCAACTGCTGTCAATGAAAGCAAGTTGTACTCAGTATGGAGTAGGTAAACTTTCATCACTCCTGAAGACTGAATACTTAACTCCTGTTTCATTGAGAGCAGGGAAATTACCCCATCTAGACCCACGGTAGACCCACGGTAGACCTTCACCAATTGTACTACAGTAGTTTGTTGTACATTGCGTAATTGAGATCAGGCAAAAGGAGGCAAATTGTCTGCTTTCTGAAGCTGGCGATACGATGACAACCATTTCTTTTAGATTTTTATTATATTATGCTGTTGTTAGGTACAAAAAACAGTGAAGAATAAGACTTCTGCAAAACATGCAAAACGCACATGAGGCTATGTATCAAAGTATGGCCTACTCTTGGTCACCCTGTTCTTCAGTCCTTTTTTTTTTTGCTAATCAAGGCGCTTGCTTTCATAACTGGCACATTCATGTATTGAAATGATTAGTTAGATATAATAAAGTCATTTTCCCAGAAGATAGTATCGCTTTTTATAGTTTACTTTCAGATCATGAATATCCCACTCTCTCGTAAAAGTCAAAATACATCAAAAGGGAAGTGAAACGCAACCACTTTTGTGATCCATTTTCCCAGCAACTCTTCTATGTGTGGGGTGGTAGTTGCTGGAAAGATTAACTATTTTGATGAACAAGAGAGCTCATATCGTTTGACAATGAAACATTTGCGATTCTGGTTAAAGCCAGGGACAGATGTATCGGTAATTTTCTTCTCTGAAGAGATGCGCATGCGTGGTTTGATGGATAACTCGGAGCTCGAAGTTTGACATGCGCACTTGTACATCTTGTAATGTGCGTCACTAAATGCATGTAATAACGCGGGGAGTTTTTTGAAATGAACGAAGCGACATCGACAAGCCGAGTTCGGAATGACATTAGCATCACAAGGTGGCTGTATGTCAGGTGGTATAATGGAATGCGGAAGGAGAACTGACAGCAAAGATATTGTTAAATCGATATTCCCGCTTCAGCTATCGAAAATGTCGTCTGCTCTGATTGCCTGCCATGCAACGTGGATAATGAAGGGAGCTTTCTTCATTTCCCTGTAATCTTGAAGACCCGCTTTGGCTAGATTAGATAGGATTTTTAACCATTAACCCGTTGACTAAGCCCGCGAGTCTTCGGGTTTAAAAATTATTAGACTGATGAAAACGAAACGGTATCCAAGGGGTTAACATGTCGCTTCTTTCATATGAGAATGAGATAAGAAGACGCTAGATATAAAATAGATTATTAATGATGTTATTGTTTATTTTTCTCTTCATAAAGTAAGTTTTCCAGACGAAAGACAACTCCCATACCAGCCATTAAGTGGACACCATTAATTTTTAAATATATTTAACTAGATTAGAGGAAACGAATTTAAAAACGGTAACGATGCTACACCCCGTATGTAAACCGAGACGGTCCGGAAAGACTCATGCTAAATGAAAAAATAGAAGAAAGACCTCGTGATGTGGAACTGTGAATCATTCAAAATATTAAGATAAAGGAACTCAGTAGAGTTGATTCCCTAAAGTGAGACTCTCAGACCTTAACCAAACACTTTGAGGAGCGGGAGTTAAGGGGGTAAGTGGAGGGGTAACAAAAGAGGGGAGGGTTCAGAGGGCGGAAGCTTTCCCTTTATAGCTGGTTGCGGTCGCCAAGAAGTGCTCTTGTCTAGCAGCAAAAGGGGAAGAATCGGATCTTTTTAACATTTCAGAACATTGTTTGATGGAGAGGGTAAAAACCATGTTCCTATTCTATGAGGAATTCAGTGTAGAGTACATTCGATTGCTGTTGAAGATGTTCAAATAGCAATGGTGGCGAGAGAGTAGGTGGGAGAAGTGGATATAGAAACATGGGTGAAGCGAAATAGAGGACGGAAATAGAGATAGAGAGAGATATAGAGAGAGAGAGAGAAAAAAAAAACAGGCAGAGATATATGGGCTCGTACTATGAATGAGATAAGGCTTAGTGCATTACAATGAGATCGGAAGTAATGGTCACTGATTTATTTATTTTGATCTTGAAATCATGATTCTCATTATGTTCAACTTTCTATCTCTTTTATGATCTTTAGACACATCACGTAACCAAACGGTTCCTTTGAAACGGATAAAAATAAATAATATATATTGTCCATCAAACAAAAAGGGAGATAAAAAAAAATATGCTAAAATTAAATGAATGATTGATGTAATAGTATATACACTTAGCTTATCATATTGAAGCATATTTACTACCTACAACAGGACAGATGGTCATTTCTTTAGCTAGCTGTCCATGACAGTTGTCTACTATTTCTGTCTGTATAGGAACTTCACAAAGGCGACTATTATATCTTGATTCTTATCGGATTCCATTTCGGAAGCGAACATTGATAGATGGATGATAGCAATGAGAGAGAGAGAGAGAGAGAGAGAGAGAGAGAGAGAGAGAATGACCACTGAAACGAACCGTCCTAGATAGTCGGTTCAAAAACAAAAATCGAAATTGATTATTGGTCCTGCAATCATACATGCTCAGTTTTAACGTGCTTAATTGGCATAGAATCTATTATCATGATACCTTGAATTTCATTCGTACGTCAAATATTTGGATCAATATCAAAATAAAGCGTGATGGTTATTTTGCTATAATTGTTTTCCCTCAAAAGATCCTTCACAAACCTTTCAAGATATGATGGCAGATATGAGATTGGCACTCAAAACGTATGGATAAACCTCTTCGCATTCATGATAATAACTGCAGCTTTATAAGTTTATATTGAAACACAACTTCTCAAGAAAAATCCGTTTTCTTTGAGTACCTCCTCTTGAACTTTGAATTGCACTTTTAAGCACGAATAAAAAAAACCCAACTAATCTCGTGTATTTCCTTAAATAATTTATATAATATTTTTTTCCTAATTACATATCACGCCCAATCTCTCTTGCTCATTAGTCAAAGCAGACAGATTTCTGTCAACTGTTACATAACTGGCGACAGAGAATCAGTATTTTGCGCTTAACTGGACACTAATTAATCTCCCGCGCAACGATTTGATTCGTAATCCCATAATATCATACTAATTACCCAGTATAACTAATGTCCAGCGTATCCATATTCGCGTTTCTATGTTTTCTCTTCCTCCCTCTCCCTCTCTTTCTCTCATCTCTCTCACTATCCTTCTCCTCTCTCCACTCTTTTTTCTTCTTCCAATTCCTTCCATGTCAGTCCATTTTCTTTCAGTGTTTTAAAGATAAGTAACCATGGCGACAACATCATAATAACCCTCGATTGCAAATTTGATAACGAATGAACTTTCTGAATGTGCGTTTACCATAGCTGTCCTATTCACTCATTGCCATTTCTTTCAATACCACCTTTATTCATCAGAAAACAAAGGGAAATACAAAGTAAGTCCTGCTATGCTACTTATTTTTAAAGAAAATTTACAGGACTAAAACATAAAATGCAAGACACAATTACAAAACATAAAGGCGTAGAATATACATTATTTAATAAAATTGAAACATGAGGGTGTGTTCGGTTGATATCAACCGAATGATTATACAACTAGTAATTGTGGCAGTTTGCGTATTTTGTCAGAAACTTGTCAGGCACATCATCAAACTGTTTGGCCTCTACGTCAGTCGGCAATATCAAACGCCGCCTTTGGTGCTAATTCCTCGCCCCTAATGCCTTCTTCTATTTCTTCATTTCCATTCACATCGGCTTTAATCCTATAATAATTGACACTTTGCATTCGATGACTCGGAGCGCGTGATTATTTTGAAGCTGTATTTTTTTTTCTTTCATTAAAACTCTGAAAAGGCGTTTTCCCAGGATGGCGAAGCTGTGAGCGGACAGTGAACTCAAAATCTTCCCCTCGTTCCTCCTTGTATTTCTTTGTGTCTCTCCCATCTCACATGCTCATCTCCCGAGCTAACGCCCTCATTTTCTTATCTTTGTCATCTGAAGAACACTTGAAGAAGATGAGGGATGCCTTTCAGACTTGCCGCTCTGACTCCAATGCTCGCCATACCTAGCCTCAATCCCAGTCCGAGTGTGAGTACTCTCCCTGCATGCTCTCAATGAAACTGTTCTGAGTCTGAAGTAGGTAGATATTGCGGGCTCACTTCAAAACATTTTTTCAATATATTGGGAGGGGACAGGGGTGTTTTCCTTGCCTTGGAGGCAAGGCTATATTATTCCATCTCTTCTCAGTTATATTTTTCACTCTGACCATAGATTAACGTTTGTCTTTTTATATTTATTTTAGTACACGATGTTTAACTCAATCTGGCTAAAAGAAAAATCGGAGTACAATAAATAAATAAATAAATAAATAAATAAATAAATAAATAAATAAATAAATAAATAAATAAATAAATAAATACAACATGGAGAAAAGGAGGGAATTCCCTTTGCCCTTGGTCAAGGTCATCTACTGATGTTAAACTTTCCTCCTTGTATTTGATGTTGGAACTCAATCTAGGTAAAGGAAATATCGGTGTGTGCAGCACGATAGAGCTCTTAATGTCTCACGGCGAAAAAAAGGAGAAAACAAGGGAATAGTAACGGCACGCGACATCTTCTGCAGGCGGTACGGTATGACGCCAAAATTAGAACGCACTGAATAGCAGATGTGGGCTAATAGGCAACTGTATTCACATGACATTTTCTATGAAAATTCACAGGAAAGATAAGGACTGGCTAAAGATGCATTATGTCACTCAATTAAGCGAAATGATCGAAACCCTTCAATTTCTGAAATTCTGTTTTTCTTCAAACATCTTCCTTCCACTGCGTTGTGGCTAATCTATTGTAGAAACAAAATAGAGCAAAACGATAAAGGTCGGGCGAGGAATGAGACATTTCAGAAGACTATTCTTTGTGGATATACATTTTCTCTTAATTCATCTTCACGAAAAAGACGCCATGTAGAATAAGATGTGATGCATGTCATAGTTTTGATGAGTGCAAGACGAAAAGCTTCAGTGTTATTTGTTCAGTCATTCTTCTGTTTTTACAGTATATTACCTATCATATCCTTATAAACATTAATTATTTAAGGAGGAGCAAGAAACTAATTGTAAAGGTCTGAAGCTAATGGAATGGAAATCTACGCCTATTTTGTCTATATACGACTATCCCGCCATTTTGGCACGTGTCGTGGACATGGTTTAGGTCAAACCCGTTCATACTTCATTTATCCCCAACAATGAAAATAAATATATAGACTGACCAGAGCTGAATACACCAGTGGGCGGAGAACAATTTTCAAATAATATTAGGTCAGTACAAGACCAGAAAATCCTTGTAATTCATTGTCTGATGGTCATCATAATAATGTGGTGCCCAAAATAGACAAAGAAAATCTGTCTTATTTTGCACTCCCAATTAAAAACTAATAACCCACATTTCCTCTTTTATCGGCTATTTATGAACTGACCGCTGGTCAATAGAGGGACAGTTTATATAAAATATTTCGTAAATAGTTCTTCCTTTATTGGCATTGGTATAGCTTTTGTTGAACAAAGTCATTAAAGACGAAGGAGCGTTACAATGGTTTGTAGACAGGTTCTATATATGAACATGATGAAAAAATCAATATATTAAGTCATTTTATAAATTAGTCATTTACAAGTGGTCTTATTAACATGTCTAAATTCAGATAAAGGTAAAAATTTCTTTGTGTAAGATCACTACCCCTCTTCGTAGTCTTTTTTTTTTTGGGGGGGGGGGGTTGGGAGGACTTTTTTGTCTCCGTCTCTGTCTCATCTCATTTCCCCTCTCCCTAATTCTTCCCTCTTTATTTCCTATCTACTATTTCCACCTCTCACTATCCCTCCCACTCTGTCCGTCTTCTTCGTTCAGCTTGTATGAGCAATCTCCTTTGTCAAATCCATCAATGAAAGTGGCGATTTTCATGGCCACTCGTATACTAGTATTCATTGACATTCGTCCCATCCGCCATTCGGACTTGCAATCTAAAACAAATATTTTCATTTTCATTCATTTGTGACTCGAACATCTGCCCTCGTATTCTGCCACTCCACTCAGTAGCACTTGTTTGCAGTGCTTTGAAAGAAAGTACATTCACTCGATGTCACTGATGTCACTCATGTCCTTGACTATAATAGCTTATTAGAACTATAATTATGCGTTTAACCTTGACAATGCAATCACGAAATTTAAATTTGCAGCTTAGTCTCTCATCTCCATGAAGTTACAAGCACAGTAATGACACTAATCATTGTAATAATCCGTGTTTACATAAATTTAACACACAACATATTAAAATAACGTCTCTTGATTGTCCTATGTTCGCTTTCGGAAATGCATCACCCTGATCACTGCTTCAGCTCCGCCTCATGTTGTTGGCACAGAGTGTGTAACAAGTTTACAAGGAATGTAGCTTATATCAGTTACCAACTTATCACACCTCGGTCGAGGGAGACAACTGGTGATATAATTCCTTGTCTATAAGCAAGTACGCGGCAAGCTAGGATTCGAACTCCAAACCTCTCGATTGAAAGTCGTGTGAATGGACACCGATACCACGATTGTTTTCAATTATTCACAATGTATAATGGCACTGTTCCTTTCCCCAAGTTTACAGTGATGTTTTCTTCACTTACTCTTGATATAAATCGTGAAAACTGACAATATTATGGGACTATTCCATTCTGAGATTCTATCAACTTTCCAAGATATAGTTTATACTATCAAACCGTATACGGTTTAGAGACAAAATAACGCCCTATATACCTTGAAGGGTCCTGTCATACTGGGAATTCTCGAGGGAACAATCCGTCGAACAACAAATCATATTCAATCATTTGTCAACGTTTGTACCTATATACAAATCATTACACGCTCGTATCGGTTTATATTCCTTCTCGCCAGGGGATGGTGCGGCTCGCTTCTGATGTGAGGAAGATGGAGATGGATAGGGGTCGAAGAGCGAGGAAGATGAGAAAATGGGAGACAAAGAAAGACGCAGAGAGAGAGAGAGAGAGAGAGAGAAAGAAATGAGAGACAAGGAGTAGGGGCAAGATGTGATTTTAGAGATGAGAGAGATAGACATATAAGGAGATATATAGAGAGAGACAGAGAGCATGGAGAGAGGGGGGGGGGGGGGGGGATGGAGAGAGAGAGAGGGAGAGAGAGGGAGAGGAAGGAGGAGACACAGAGAAAGATATATTATATATAAAGAGAGAGAGAGAGGGAGAGAGGGAGAGAGAAAAAGGGGAAGTGGAGATGGACAGAGGTAATTTAGAGGGAAGAGAAAATGCCAAGCTAATGAGGAGGCTAATGAGGACGGATGCAGAAAGGCAACAAATGAATTAAGGGGATCTATATCTAACAAGAAAGAGCAGAGAACGGGACAGCAATTTAGGAGGAGGACACCATCAGAAACAGCAAGAATATTGGAAGATAAAGAGAGAAAGTGAAAGATGAAAGAGAACTTGATGATAAGCATCTCGACGATTTGTGACAAATTTTCTATCAATTGGGTACGTTATACCGCGCGGCGTTTCGCGCCCGAGGGTGTTTGCAAACCCAGGTCGGTTTACCAGCATAAGAGGTAACCGAAACTTGACTTCGACCGCGAGAGGTTAAAAGCCTCGTCGGGAATCAAAGAACTTACCCTGACGAATCGTTGAAATATGTGTGTTTTTAGGCATTGTTAGTCCAGTAAATGAGGGGATTCTTCAGATTTACAAGTACGCCGACAATCAACCGTGAATCATTGCATTCTGTTTCAGTAAAGTCATGTACCCGTAGGACCCCCACCTCAAAAGTTTACAATTTGAAAACAATAGTATTTACTCCTCTTTCATATAGGTCTTCCGATATTTTGTTTTTAAACCTGTGTATCTTTTACATTAAATTATGGAATTCGGTGTTTCCAAAATGTGATTAAAGCTACCGATGTCATTTCACTCTGATATCAATTTAGTAATCAGGTTAATGGGAGTAATTATCTAATAACCTAATGATTAATTTTCAGTTGGTAAAAGTTTCACTCCATTCCACGAAGGTAATATTTTGCCCATGTTACAAGGGAAAGAGTCTATTTCGAAAAAAAGGAGAGTGGGGTTCAATAGAACGACGTCAAAATAAATCATTTAAATATTGGTAAATGGGCAGAGTTTAAAGTAAACTGTTTTATGTTTATCGGGAAAATATAATTGATGGGCTATCGGCCAAGTCGAATGCTCTTTCTTTTCAGTCCACTGCATGGAAAACAAACCACTCGTAAATTTAATATCAATTCTTATACAGCCTGCAGTAAATGATACCATATTAGATTTAGACATCGGAGGAATCGACCATGCATCTTACAACATATACAATTTGTGCACGGAATTTTTATGATGATACACATATTGCATGCGACCTCACATTCACCTCTAAGCAAAGTCTGTTCAAGGAGTTTATTATCGCTAAAGCTTCAGTGATAATGTCAATCTGTTTGCCTTTTCTTCAACTTGTGTCTCGTATTCGAATTCGACTTGTATTCACATATAGTGAGCATGGTGAGTAAATTAATCACGATGAATGCTTCAGAAATGAGAATAAACAATATCATTTTTACGATGATGCAAAGAGATACAAAGTTGATTCCTAATCAAGGATAAAAATACAGTATATCCAATCATGGACCTACTACGAATACATGTCTGTAGTACTTAGCAGGATGCACAAAAGCACAAAATTGATTTTTTTTTTTAATTGAAGAAATAAATATATTTTAGTACCTGATACGTTGGTTTTTCTTTATTTCCTGATTGCACAAAATTGTTAAGAAAAATAAATGTTCTTTTATCAGTCAATGAGAGTCTAGTTTGGGAAGTTATTCATCTATAAAGAAAAACAAGGGGGAAGGAGAATTATTTATAAAAAGTGAAGAGATTTATGATTGGGTTAACTGACACTGATAGATTCCTCGCTCCGATAAATAACACAAGACAGACTTAATAATTACAACATTTGTTTATGTGACAGTCGTTCCCAAAACAAAACTAGCTTGAAGTAAATAAAGAAACAGAAACTCAAACACCTTCGTGCGAAGCAACAAATATAATTGGGTCGTAAATATGTATCCTAAACTAATAGTTTATTATGACTTTCAATGTGGTTGTCTTTAATATCCTCATGATCCATCCGTTGTATTGGCATCTTCTTTTCAATCAGTCTCTCCAACAGGCCCATTCACACGACAGTCCAAATATCCCGATTTAACTGATATCGTCATGCTAAAAAAAAAAAAAATAAAAAAAAATGTAAGGCTAGAAATTGTTAAGCAACTACGCCAAAGCATAAAGCAGGGAAATGTTAACTTAAAGCAACATCCACCGCAACATCGTCATGTTAGTAAAATCGCGATATTTTGAACATATATAGAGCAAACGGGCCTTACAGGATATTTTTTTTTCGAGATGTACATGTTCACTGTGCTTGGCCATTCGCTATTCCCTGTGTTCTACTGATCCACCACTCTTCCGACACACTTGGGATAACATCATCCCCGATTCGAGGAAAACGTAGAACCCGAACCACCGAGAAAAAAACAACAACACATTATCCGTCTCGCAGTTGGATTTAATGGTGAGAATCTTAATTCCCTTTATCTGCTTTTCTCCTTTTATTTACCCAAATCAAATTCGACACGCGAATGTTTTTATTCTCTGTAAGAAATAACAATGGATTAGGAATAATCCGATTGGTATAAATTTCCGTTCCCATGTGCGATGTCACTATTCTCGCGATGCATTCGTATTGATGTTCGTTCCAATATACGATGTCACCAAGTATACTGTATTTCTAAAACATGAGAAAAGAAAGAATGAACAATGAAGGATTGTTCCTCCTACCTCTCCAATATAGGCCTATATGTTTTTTTTCACAACCCCTATCAAAACAGTAAACAAAAACCAAAAGTCGTATTTGTTCTCATCATATTTCTACACAACAAAACAATTGTATATAAAGCATATATTCATATTTCCTCATTTCTTTACTGATGTAAATGATTCTTTTTCTTTAGTTTAGGTATCCTTTTGAGGTTCATATACTGTTGGCTGGTTATCATTATTAACCCTCCCATCTTTTTTTTTTCTCTCTCTCTCCTTTTCTCTATCTCGCACTTCCTTCCTCATCCTTTCTTTCTTTTAAAAAAAATCATTTTCTTCATCTATCCAGAGAGATGTCCCTTATCTTCCTACATCTTCACTGCAGACAAGGACCGCACTCAACATGCTCAAAGAATATTCTGTAACGCAAGCCAGTATTACAACTCCCAATCCATTTGGGTAAGTCTATCCTTTTGTTTATAGGTTGTCAATGGCAACGACAATCTTTCGCTGAATTTTGTAGGGATTCTGAACAAAGACATCACACATTAGCCTAGAATCCGGGAACCATCATTGTGCTGTTTCATGAGTCGATATATTATGTTTGACCTTTCAGGTTTGAAAAAAGGAAAAATATTGCGAGATGAAATAAACAAAAGGCAAATGAACATTTCGTGGACCAGACAAACAAACATTTGAGTACAATGCGAATAAGTGATGTTTGTTGTTGGCTCTCTGAATTTATAGATATAAAGAGAGCATTTTCGACTTAAAGGGAAATCCGACCTTAATAGCAAGTTGCTTTGAAAGAAAAAGGAAAAATCAGAGAAGCAGATTGGTGAAAGTTTCAACAAAATCGGACAAGCAATAATAAAGTTATGAATTTTTGAAAGTTGTAATCACTATGCATGTGGGATTTTCAAATTGGCCGAATAGGTAATGTCACTGTGATGTAGCTGTGGACAACTTTCCCATTTGCTCTTACACACAAAATGACTAAAATGTCACTTTTTTTCAAAATGCATTACTCAGTAGGATCTTTTCGTTCATGAGGACCTATAACAATATGCTATCTCCAATATATTTTGAGTACTGCCCCGAGGGTACAAGCGCCTCGAAGAAAACCGCAAATTAATGATATTTGTGTGTATGACAAATGGGAGAGTTGTCCACAAAAATGTCACAACCGACTCACCAAATTGCGAATTTGAGATTCATAGGTGTAGTGATCAGATTTTTCAAACATCCATAACTTTCTTAATCCTTGTCCAATTTCTTTCAAACTTTCACCATCCTGTTTTTTATATGTTTCTGCTTTCACACAAATCATCTTATTACCAAGGTTGGATTGTTCTTTAATTGTTGCAACTGTTTTCGTCTGAAGCATCATTGACGAAGTGACCATCCTGCCGTCTTTTCTTGGCTTTCACTTTCGATATTCTTACAGCTAAATAAGTCCCTCCTACCACGCTTACTCACTCCCAGAGTGATTATTTTGTAATTCTACACTCATTACCAAGTACCTCGCATTCTAATTACGGAATACCTTTCCCCACTTACTGTTTTCTATCGAGACAAGGAGAAGAGATTCCGATGTTGCCAAAGATATGTCAATCATGCCTAAATATTGGCTTGGCCTTGCTTTGATCACCTGTAATCCCCACCCAATGCAAACTGCTAACAATAGTAGTAAAACATTTGAAGGACAATCCCCTCCCTATATTTATCCGACATCCTTAATATTTGTTCTTCGCTTTGTAATCTTTTTCTCGTTTTCTCTTCATATTATTTTCCACGAACATATCCTCACTTTTTATCAAAATGATGTTCATATCTTCATAGATATGACGTCTTCCTTTCCTTTTTTTTCCACTGGAATTTTCAAGATTTTCAAAAGAAATATTGCAGTGATATCTCGACACCTGTCCTCCCTTGGCATGTATGACTGCGATACCTTAATTTCTGGGTACCAAAGAGTTACTGATCTGTAGAGAGTTTGTGGATGAGCTTTATCGAGATATTCATAATTTGTATTAAAAAAATATATATATATGAAAAAGAGAACTAATGCTTCTGTCATAGATTACGATACATGTATAAATCATTACCGTGCTTTTCTCTTCAAAAATCAATGTTTACTTTTGGGAGAGGGGAAAGTAGTATTCTTGGTTCAACAATGGCTGCCTATTGTTGTGGCTACTCAGAGTGACCTAATGGGCAATACAGAAGATCGGCTTAACGAATTGTCATCGGTTGACTTGAGATGTTTAGTAGGTCATCGATTTTGCCCATCGATCCTTTTCAATTTGTTATATAAATACCAACATTTAGATATATTATGAGTATGGAATACCATATCAAAGTCTAGGAATTTTAATGATTATTACGGGGAAAATTATCAGTTTTTACCAATAATGGTAATGTTCTTTGCAAAGAAATCTAAGGGTGGTGTTTTGCGAAAACTACACCAGTTTTAAGTAGATTTGGAGAAAGAAATCTATTAGAGGAGTATTCATTGTACAGATAATACAAAATCAATCTTTCGAATAGAGCGAATCGGTCGTTTAAGGAGTAAGTGACGTCATTATAGTGGTACCAGAATAGGAGGATGATACGGAATGGTGAGTAAATTCCAGGAGTTAAGTCGATCTCACCAGGCATGTGTAAATGGACAATTCATTTATATCTTGTTCTTACTTCTACATATGTGGCTCTGATATCACATCGATTGTCTTACGGTTGTGGATTTCTTCCAGAGAATTCGATTTAAGGAAAAGCGACTTAGAAATATCTGTTCTGAGAATACATATTGCATGTGTAAACTTTCACGTGTTTCAGCTTACGTAAGAAAACTATAATATACATTTGCCAATTTCTTGTAAAAGAGCCGATTTCTTGATGGAAGTACTTTCTTACAGTAGAGAAACAACGAGGTCATCAAGTTATAACCGATATCTGCGCCGTGCTTACACTTTGGTCTATGGCATTGACCATGTTCTAAACGATTTCTGAGTTATTTTAGTTCTTCCTCAAAACCATCAAAATATGCTTTTAAACCTTTGCAAACCGAGGCCATTAATTTGTGTGATTTCTCTTGTCTAATTTCGTTCAATGATATAATCAAATTGTTTTTCCTATGCAAAGAGTAAAAGTGGTATTGGTAGAATTAGCAGAGTACTTTCATACTGCCTTTGAGGTAGCCCTTTTACTTTCAAGGCGCCAGTTGACTCCAAAGAAGCCGTACGAGGATGACACTTCCTTATTAACCAACAAATCCGTGCTCTTGGCTGTCTACCGTGTCTACTGCGGGATGTCTATCCCTAAATAAAAACGAGCTGAAAACGACCCTAACAGAGTCACCTTTTTCTTGTTAGTACCACCTAATATATTTCAAAGCAGGTTTAGTATTACTTTCTGTCAAAGCTGGCTCCAGCTAAGCCACCAGGCCAGTTATATTCTGAAGTTCGTACAGGGATTTAATCAGAACGTCTCCAGTTAGAGAAGGCCATAACACCATTAGTCAATGGGGTGATGTTTAAATTCAAACGGGCGATTAGAACGAATTTAAAAGTCAACATCAAATTGTAAAGGCCCCATGCATGGACGGCGTATTATAGTCGGCCTATAAAAGCGAACTCCACAATGCAGTGGCCGGCGACTTTACTTTATATCCAATATTTTTTGCATTTTGCAAGCATTTTGGCGGCAAAATGATAACAATGAATACTATTTAAACATTCAAAATGGTTGCTTTTTGTTTTTTGCGATATGGGCCAATCGATGAGACAGATATTCGACAACCAGAACACATTATTAGACTAAAGATGTAGATTCCTCATCATTACATTACATTTTAGTCAAAATATAATATCCTACCCACATAGCACTAGCAGTAGTATATCTACAATATTTCAAGCTCAACCATTTAATCTATTCTTTCTTCTTTGGGATTGTAGCTAAATTCTATTTGTCTTTTTCCTTGGGAGGGGTATCACGTATATGTTATTACGGTCTAATATTGTCAATATCAAGGAATTCTTACAACCTCAAAAAGGTTTTTTAAATCGAGGTTACCACGGTCGAATTGTCTGAAGATGAATCGATTTTAATCTTTCTTTCAAGGACTATCCAAACATATTGAAGGCTGGAGCCGTTATCCAATTACTTTAAACACTAATATCTAGACATAAGAAAGACGAGACTGCCTCTTGGGATATCACGGACCTGGGCCCCGTCTTATAAAACAATGACAAGTTGCAATAACTGTTATAAGCTACTGAAATCCTTGCATCTGATTGGCTGAGAACAAATTTGAAAGTAAAATCACTGACAAGACACTTGATGAAACGCCCCCCCGGAATTTGAATCCCAGCATTTAAAACTCCGAAATCAAGGATTCGCCTTGACTTTTGAATAGCTGAGACCTTCGACGATTTCACCTCGGGATTAGAATTATTTCAAGGTTGCATTTCAAGGATCAGTGCATCCCTACATTTTGGATGTGGACCAATTCTAATATGCTAAGGGAAGATTAGAGTCCTTGTATCTCCAGGCAATCGCTCCCCTGGGGTATATCGATTGGCATGAATATTCAAACGCGTATTTACTGGCGAAATTTCTCCGAAGTGCTTCTTTTTCTCTGCATTTTGATGATAACTGAAGTTGGACAACACTCTATACAGTCTCTTCAGATGCAAACATGAAATCACACGTTGATTCTCCAGAGTGCTTCGATTTCTGCATTTTGATGATAATGAGATTGAGAATTGGGCAAACTCTAGATCTTCACAAGAAGCCACAGGTCGGTGACATTGTTTGTCCAGCATCCAGCATGCCTGAATGATTCACGGTGTGTAATATGGTTTGTTTGTTGAACTCGTTCACAGAATTACCCTCTACAGTTATAACCAAGCTAATCTGTTATTGCTCACTCTCAACCCCCGATGACTTCCACTCAAGACATGCCCTGATGCCATCCCACACAACATCATGAACAACATAGAACATTTCATAAAATTAGTTATCAATAACAATTGCCCAAATTCTTTAACAAATCTGCTTTCAGCCAATCAAATTGAATGATTTCCGAGGATTTCAGTAGCTTATATCAATAATTATCGTAAAACTATTGATTACAATTTTTTGAATCAGGGCCCTCATCATTGTGGATTCATCCGTTACCAGGTTACTATATAAATATATCAGGACCATTGATGAATTTCATGTAGGTCTCTGATGGTACAAGGTTATACTACAAAATAACAATTGACCCATAAAACATGTCATTTCTTCAATTGCAGTGATCAAATGAGTGATTCATATTGAATCATGAGATCATTTGGAATAGGGTATTCGGGATCATTCAGAGATAACATGTCATTTGCAAATGGGGTGATACATTTAGAGACATCCAACCATAATTAGATTAGTCATAGATTGAAGATTACAGTTACCATTGGTCGTCAATATTTGAAGACATTTTATCATTGGATGAGGACCACCTTCCATTTAGTTACGAGGGTTACCATTCGATTCGTGCTGGATGATGATACTAATAGAATGGTCATGATGGTGATAGCTGGCACAGTTTGCGTGGCTTTATGTAGCTAACATCTTTTCGTGTAACATGTAGGCCTAAATATGAACGTCAATCAGCCAATGTATACATCAATCTCCATCACTCAAACAAATCAGTTTATTTTATCAACATATGCCTGTCACTCAATCAAACCATCAACCAACACTTCAAATAATTATATTGATGACACCCTTGGCGTTATGTGCAAGACACGAGAAGTTTAAAGTGCCCTTTAAAGTGTCAAGAGTGATGACCTTGTTATAGGCCTACTTTCTTGAGACGCTGACAGAGGAGTCACCTGTTTCAGAACATCTTTAGCCCTGCCATGTTGCCTAAATTTTCAAATCAATGTTATGGAATTTAGATCTCCAACGCTAAACTAGTGTGTTTATGTGAACTATGCTTTCACAGGTCTTCACTGGAAACGTGTTGTGTTTTTCTACATAGTCGTCCATGCGGAGCCTTATTTGTCACGTATTCTGCCTTGGCGACATGAAAAACAATGTGCCCATGAAGGACGCGTCTAAAGATGAGCATGGCGCTTAGAGTCGCCAGGAACTTCGCCTAAAGAGACCCCGGTTTCCTATAAGTATAATATGTTACCAATAACAACTTACAGTAATTGATATAAGGTATTGTCATCGTTGCATTTGATTGCATTTAAGCAAATTTGTCGTATTTAGACTGATCGAAGAGAAGGTTGAGTTCAAGTAAAGGTGTAAAATAATTTGTGAGCTTTTCCCATCTTTTTATACATACATGTATGTGGAAGACCACCAATCACATCTCATGAAAATGATAGCTCTTGAGGTGCACCCCCCTTTTCAAATGATTATGACTCGAAGTAGTTTATAACTTAGGAGCAAATTGTGATGGCGCACGTTTGTGTGGTTGCATAATATATCCATATCCGTCTTTTTGTCTTGTTTGTCTGTGTGCAGTGCTTTTCAGTGTATATATGTGATTTCAGCAAAATTCAGTCAATTTTATGAAATTCTGATGATTTTAAAACCTCACACTTCGCAATTATTCCTATTTGCTATATAGTACACTACCTTTTCACTATGTAACCAGCCATTCAGAACAACTTGCAGACAGTTTCTTTCACAGTGAGATCGCACGACCAGTTCTCAACTTCATCTTTAAACTCGCAGGAACTTCGCCTAAAGACACACCAGACCCATCCATTCAAACTGGGGACATACTTGAGTGGAAGATGGGGGAAGAAAAACAAAATAGGAGTCGTATCGACTGATTAATTAATTATTGGCGTGAAGTCAAGCACTGCACTGAGCACGACAGTCGCGAGGGGTGCTAGCATACGGCGGGGAGTACGGAACCGCGCTCGTGATTTTTGCTCGCTCAGTCGTTGACCTCTACTGGGGCGTAACGTAGTAAAGGAAGGGTGGTTTGGGAGTTATGGCTGAAGAAGGCGAACAGCCTGTAGACAGAGACGGTGTGGGGGAATTAATCAGCATATAGAATGGTTCATGAATATTCAACAAAGTAAATGATTAGTTCCTTCATGACCAAGACTTGGATAATCATGATGGGACACGGTTGAAATGATTTCATATCTTAGGTAGACGGTTGAGACCTATGATAAGTTAATGGCTCAACGTTGGTGGGAGAATTTCGGGAAGAAAGAATGCTCTCTTTCATCCACTATATTGAAACAGAATATGACCATGAAATGAGCGATTCATCCTTGAAATGCTTTTTTTTTAATCAGTCTCTTGTAGAATCTTGTAGAAATAATCCCATCAGCAGCTTACTAAGGAAGCTATACTGGGATAGTCTCCAATTAATAAATCGCTTCATTTTAGATTATTAGATAGTAATTGATATCTTCAGCTAACATTCAGTGCTGTCCCACAAAAGAAAGTCATCAGGGTTGAATGTATTGCGGGTTATAACTCGAGTCACATTGGTAGCGCCTAAGGCACTTTTTCTTGCATGCTTTCTTCTTTGTATGTCTTCTGCCAACGTCTGCATGCTACTCTAAATCATTACAACGCGCAAGTATCATTTCTATAGCTCATCGATCACGTATAGAATTGCAAGGACTTGTGGTAACGGTCGGTCAGTCAACGACCCTTCGGTAATCCATGGCGTCCAATGCAACTTTATCACATTCGAAGTGCAGATGTGGTGTAGGAGCTAGGTGAAATGGTCTGAATTACAAAAAAACTAGAGCAGGTTTTTTGTTGTTGGGCAAACTCTACATCTTGTTTTATGTAGGCCTTTGTGAAAGGGAAACTAAATATGATTCATGTGCTTGCCTAGAGTGCCGAATTCATTTTCCTCCACATAAGCCTTATGATGCCTATCCAAAATGCAATTTTACTTCGACACAAAGAGAGAGAAAGATTAGGTGAGAACATGGAGAAGGAGTAAGGAAGGATAAAGGACAAAAGATAGATAGAAAGAGATAAGAGAGAGAGAGAGAGAGAGAGAGTGACAGAAGGGATGAAGATGTGGCGAATTTCCGTAATTGTTATTTAACATTTGTAACGATCGACAAGGACTTATACGTTACGTACACCTGATATTCAGTTCAGACGATCGACCACTATTTATGTCCAAAGAATTGGCAAGGATAAAGAAGGTCATTTGGGGTTAATTTTAAAACAAGAAACAGTCATTATAAGACCGTTCCATTCGTACAAAAATTCTACGAAAACAATCAGAAGAAAATCAACCGAGTGAGTCGGAAGAAGATTTTTCTTTTTTTCTTCTTTTTGATTCGTTTAAGTGGCTTCATTGCTTCTTTTCTCCTCTCTTTGTTCACAAATCAATGCACCGACTTACAGCTCCTTACAGACGTCATTTAGTGCTTGATGAGGTACAACGAGTCGATGACCCTAGCTTCAGATCTCGATTCTTTAACACGACACTACAACTGGCTAAACATCATTATATTAATACTTTTAACATAAATGTTATGACCACACAATGCACGTTACAACATATGTAAAATAAGGAAAATTTGATTTTAGGTAGTTCAATTGGTTTGCTGAAATTATTGTTGCGTAACGGAGAATTCCACTGATCCCACTAGTATTGAACCTGTATTATATCTACCGAATCATTTTCTAATATTTGTCTCGTAAATTCAAATCGTACCGAATAATGTCAACAAAGGAAAACAGAAGCACACACTATCAATGATTCTGCCAAATACCAGCTTCTGAATTTTGTTTGTACATGATCATCTGGGGCTGTTGACAATTTGTTCAAATTCTTTTGATTTTGAGCATGTAAGAAATCGCTTGCTTCTCAGTAATTTCCTGAAATTACACGAGAACGTGATATATAATTATTGCTACCAAGGCCGACTATCATGACTACGAGTCATCTGTCCTTATTCTCGTCATGGTAGAGTTGTGTCTTTAAGAATGAGACGCGTCGCACTCAGGCGAATAATTTAAAATTCTACGCTTGGCAACAGAAAAAAATTACAGACACTTTTGAAATGATCTCAGAATATATAACATCCTCACGAAAACAGACTTGCTTACATACCTATACATTAATTCTTGCCCGGTAATCGCAGAATCAAGCTGAGATGACATATTAGGTTTGGTTAATGATTCATATACTTTGCTCGGTTGAATATATTTATGTTGAGTTAGATCTGCATGGCCATGGTAAGCCAATCCTATATTCCCGCAGCATTCTAGACTTGACGCTGTGCGACGAAAGCATAGGATCAAAATTATGACTTTTCTGTATTAATGTGACCCTGTTTTGGACAGAAATTGTCAGCTCATTAAACATGTCAAAAAATGAGAGCACAATAATTGCCCTCAGTAATGCGCCACTACTGTAATTTTTCGGGATTGTTTTCACGGAAGACCTATTTCATAACACTTTTAATATGAGCTGTCATGTGCAATGAACTAAAAAAAAAAAAAAAAAAAAAAAAAGAAAGAGAGAGAGAGAGAGAGAGAAAAGATGAGCATTTCATTGTCAAAGAAATTGCTTCACAGTGAATTCAAAATCCATAAAAACCATTAGTGCAATTAAGTCTTATGCATGCAGAAATGTGAACGCTTTCCAACTGATTTTTGATTTCCATCAAGAAGGCGACAAAAGCAATTTTGTACAATTCAGACATCAAATCTGGCAAATGATTTTCGGTGCTTCATGAGCATTCGTGATTGATCCGGATTATCTGTAGATGTTCGGACGATATCTTGTACATGCTACAAAGTCTTGAGAGGCGGATCCGTTAATTGAATCCAAAAGGTGTAAGCTATAATCAATGAGGTACCTGAAATGTGAAAAGCTACCATTAATGAGGTACACACGACTGAAAAGCTACGATGACAGAGCAACACTTGACTGCGAAGCTGCCAAACAACGGGATAACAACTGGTGCGTAATGAGCCGAAGTTGGGAACAAAAGGAGGTTAAACTATTGGAAGGTACTGTAGTCCAGATAGTTGTTGTCTATGAAAGCTATGGGGCAAAGCCTATCATAGGTTGAACGTGAGGATGATAGCAAAATAACTAATTGATGTCAACAAACTAATGAATATAGACATGCTATGATATAGAGCAGAATATACATGAAAATTATAAACTTTTGTCAAATATTCTAATAGTTCAGTAATAATAATTAATGATAAATAATAAATTTTATTCATAAAGTGCCTTTTCATGACATACAAAGCGCGTGAACAAGTAAGTAAGTTAAGTATGAGCAAGACATGTCACCCGCGAGCATTCGTAATGTGTGTTTTTTAATAATAACTATTAGTTTTATGTTTACCATCAGTTCAGGCACGTTTTTCATTTCTATCAACGAATGTGGTAACTAGAACCTTTAAATTGGTAGATACATGTTTATTCTGCATGAAACGAATGTTTCTCTGTTGTGTCTAAATCTGCTTACCAAGTGAAAAATTAGCAATTTTTTGATAAGTTCTCAGAAAATCGCTTGAAGCATGATAACAAGCGATGCATAATGACAGAACATCTTGACTTTATCATCTCATCTCATCTCAAGAATGGGTGATGTTGGATTGCCATCACAAGTGTCAGCACATCTTTGAGTCATGCCTGTAATAATTAATTACACATTGCGGATTAATGTCACACCCATAGCATCCATTGATCCTTGATTTCTTGGGCAGATCCGACAGCATCTGGGATTGTCCTAATTGGAAAGCATAACCCATCAGTATTGATCATTCAAGACAGTGAGTTTGACATTGATGGAGGATGATTGATTTTCCAATCCATCCTAACAAGTCTCATCATTCCTACAGCAATTCCAGTTTCCACACCTGTATACCCTGCAAATGTGTTGTAGCCTGGGTCTAGCCATGAGGAGGGGGGGGGGGGGGCAAGTGGCGTTATATGGGAGGGGGCAAGATGGATGAAACGTGATAGGACAAGATCATCGAGTGAGGGGGGGGGGAGTTATTGATCATCTTCTTTTCAGTTGTCTCCCCCCTCTCGAGCTCTCCATTTCCTTTTTTCTTTCTCCTTTTCTTCCTTTTCTTTCCATTCGATTCGATTGAGGGGAGGGCATGTTTTCCCTTCTTATCACCCCTTGCTACGCCACTGCCCTACACCATTGAAGAACAGTCGGTCAAAGACAAGACTGATTACTCATCTTCAACGAACGACATCAGGGTATGAGCACTGACGTTAAATGGTTGTGTTTCTCATTTTACTTGACACTGAATCGAAATTCAAGAACACCCCCATAATAATCACAAATAAAACAGATGCATGTGCATCCTAATCAAAATTATAGATTAAACAGACTTAATATTATACCTTCAGCTATCATTTCTCCCCCCCCCCCTCAAAATAAACAGTTTCCACAAGGCTGTGGGAAATATACAAACAACAAAATTCATTATTTCCATTTATTTTTGGAATGACGTTCGTCTTCAATTAGTTTTCCGGAAAAAAAGAGAACCAAATGGAATTCTACCAAGCTTTATAGAAAATTATGATCAATGAAAAATCAAATGACATAAACAATATCACATTTATAATTTATATGATTATTTCAGTTATAATGTTGGATCTTAGGCGTATGAATAATCGTTGTACTGAATACGTTTTCATATGCAGTACCCCACACGATTTTTGAAAATAACTTTTATTTTGTTGTTTATAAAGTTATTTTACTTCTTCCATTTTCAAAATAACATCTTCCCAAATAATAAAGGTAAGAAAACCATTATTCGGATTGATCCCTGCAAATATGCCTATTACTTCGAACCAGTTTAAAAATAGTCTTCATATTGTCTTTCCACGTTGATGCACTGTTTATCAATTTGACCACACGTTGGGTGGACCTTTCTGAATTAAACACAATAGAAGTCTACCAATGGTCTTTTAATTGAAATTTATATTTATGCCCTGACAGATATTAATCGGTCACCTTTCTGATGATAGATCTTCAGCAAAGTATAAATCTGGAGCGAGATAAAAATCAGTTCATTGATGCATACCCATCAATCAATCCATCGGTCGATATATCGTTCATTCATTCATTCATCCATCCATCCGTCCATGCATCCATTCATCCATTCATTCATTTATTGAGACAGACATGATTCAGATATGATCATAACTGATGGCTTTTAATTTATGACCACTGTCATTTTAGGCGACGAAATAATCGATTTTTTTTTAATGGATCCTTCCCACACCTTTCATAATTCGCCTGGAGATGGACCAATCAATTAATGGGAGCTTAATGCCTACACAGAAATCTGCTCGTAAATAATATAAACCCTAATTAGAATAGGCTGGCATTTTCCACTTCGAAACGTAATTGAGGCTACATTCATTACAATTAGGCGGGTCTGATACAATTAAATAAACTTCTGTCTTGTTTATTAAAGGTGGTACCATGACCTGTAGGATGAGACTGTCATGACAGTATAGTGGAATCTCGTTGTAACGAACTCCTTCGGACCAAGAAAATTACCCCTTTATATTGAAACTTTGTTATATCAGAAACAAAAACAACAGAATACAAAGAAGTGGGACCTGCAAAATTGCCTTGTTATAACAAGAATTTGTTATAACAGTGTTCTTTATAACGAGGTTTGATTGTAGTATATAGGTAGGTGTATTTTTTTTTCGAACCGTAGCTTGTGTGATTTATTAACCGTCAACAATAATTATTTCCTTACTGACACATGCATAACAATACATGAAAACAATACAATATACGAAAATCATATAGAACGAATTTAGATAGTTACATTTGATTGATAAACAAGAATTTGAAAGCACACGTTTCCAAAAGACCAAACAAACAATATGGCGGTTTGTTTTGCCAACAGTTCTTAATCAAATATTAAACATGACTGACTATTGAATCATACTACAGTTAGACAGAATAATTTCTGATTTTTGGCTTTTACTACAGTGATTTAAAAATATAAAAAACAAACATTATTTGTACTTACCGATCAATATAATATTTGAAAGTGTATGACAATGATGAATATTTGTTGGTAGGCATGGTTAATTCTATTGTAACTCAGACAGACTGGCATATGGTAGGATTTCCTCATGGTTGGTGCCATTGTCCTTGGTCACGCGAACGTCAAGGTCACGTGGGACCACCTGAACACGCCCATGACATTTTACAATCGCTCTTTCAATTGAGCAATTAAACCGAAACCACCTCCCAAAAGTCTTTTCAAAAGCTTCAGGGAGAATACTCCTCTGCTAAGACTCAGAGTCAGAAAGGTGCTAACTCTAATTCTGTATAAACGCCTTTGTTGTTCTCAAAATACCTACTGACGTGAACGAGGGTAGTGGCTTCTTCTACAGGTTTTAATACAGGCCTGTTGAATCCAATCCAAATCATTCTTGTTGATAATAAAAACACCGAGTTTTAGGCGTTCTTCTTTCCCTGATCCATACTATGTCACCAAGTGTTACTATCAACTTAAACCATTCAGTCCCAGCGAATGTATCATACATAGTAAATGGACGGACTTTCAGCGGTCTAGCAGTTGAAGGGTTAATGAAACTTGATCGAGGGCTCGTCTCAAGAATACCTGTGCGATGAAAGCAAATAACCAATTCTTGGGTGAAATCAGAGGCTAGGAATAACAACTCAAGGGGAACCTGAGTAAACTCGAGAGTAGGGTTAGCAAAGCAGGGATGTGAATGCGATGAAATGTAGTCTATTGATCTATGAGTACAGAGCAAATAAACGACCAGACAGAAGAGGGTTTCTTCGATGTCTCCCTGACTGGGTGGGAGTGGGTTGAAACATGGGACATTCAACATAAAACGAACTTTCCAAAGTTATCAGACTGTCGAGTTGAAATCTCAAATAGCATCTTCAATACGATAACCAACTAGCCAAACTTACACAATTCATTTCGCCTTGTTTAAACATGGTGTACACCCTAACAATTTAAAAATAAACTACTCACAAGAATGACATAATAACATAGGTATGGCTCAACAAAGGAATCGTAAAAACAATCATCGAGGCGAATGAACAGAAGTCACAGGGTTAGCCACTGCACAAATTAATTAAAGTCATTAATTGTGTAATATTAGGTTTTGACATGCTATTGTTAAAATAGAATAAAATCGTCTTCAGTATTTCGGAATACTTCTACCACCGTATAAACACGCACATTATTATTATTATTTTTTTATCGACGATGAAATATTGTCGTCTGTTTGCAATGGATAGAAAGCAATTCAATTCGAAGGGATCACAAGTCTGGGATGTTCTGGACGTCATGTTTGCGCAGACATCTTCTGACGGTTTATTTGATCACGATATGATTGGCTAGAAGTGACAGCATAGGTCATGAGGGCGTAGCCACGAGACATTTAAGGAGTCAAGGGGCATTACCGCCTCTGAAGTCTGCCCCCCCATACCGTAAAATATTGATATTAATTGATGACTTACTTTGTAGTCAGGGGGTAACTGGTAACCTGTAACGCCACTTGATCATATTTAATCACCCTCGTCGTAATTATCGACAAGATTTCAGATCTGGCAACCATTCTAGATTTGACCGACTACCTTTCCAATGATGCCTACCGATATGACCAATCACATCCATATTTTGTGTATGATTAATGGCAATAGAAAGCTTGGGGATAGAAAATAAATCCATCTCATATCTAAACAAATTAGCCTCTGAAATGTCACAGCTCGGCTTAGAGGACGATAACATTGGGACATGTAAAATAACACGATTTGCTCAAATTTGATTGGACTAAACGTCAGGACTGAAAATAGCAGTAAAGTCTTAAACCCTGGTGGATGAGCAAGATGAAAGTCAATTTGCAGAAGATCTCACTGATTATGGGATCTTAAAGATGTTTATCTGGCGAAAGGGCAAATTTATTATTTTGATGAACATTAACTTGCAAGAATCCACCGGACTTTGATCGCGTGATGTTAATTTCAATCGAGTCATGGCAACCATGGCAACAGCTTGTTCTTTAGACTTCGCTTCAAGCAGGACGAATGCATTGATCCTAAGCACTGCTGGATTAATCCTTACTGTCACTGTTTATGCTCTCAAGAAGAATATTTGGGATGTTTTAGTCCACAGCTTTTTAAATGGCAGATTGCCAACGAGGCCAGATTGCAAACAAATAAATCAATAAATTATTAAACAAAATAGATTTTTACAGTTATACGTTATTGAGTCACAATGGTGGTAGGATTTGACGGCTTTGTTGACTAAATACCTCTCTATTTACGGTGACATTTTATTGATTTCAGCTCTCAATATGGTGTTATAATGGTAATACATAATGAAAGAAAACTGATCGAGGGGAATCGCATTACCGTGAAGGTTATCGCAATGAATAAAAACAAAACCCTGGTGATAATAATGAAATCTTATGGCAAGGACCATTAGGGTCCACGTGGTTTCACGGATGGGGGACCAACCAAAGGATGCATGGTCGTGGGGGATTTATCGGGTGGCAGGGCACTGGCCAACCGTGGACAAACTGCAAGCTACCTGCCATCATAACAACGTCCATTTTCACCATCAACATTGCATTTCTGGCCGAATCAAGTGCTTTGTTTGCGTCAGTAATTTCGAGATTGTGTTGATATGATCTGAAATATGCGAGTGATCACGCGGGTTCAGAAAACATATTTGGCAAAAAAAATTGTTTAGTTGCTATTACTTTCTGTGAAAAGCACTCCGAGCTGGTGGTCTATACAAGACAAGCGAGAACGTGACAAAGACAATGGAAATGAACTGGATGAAAATATTGCCTCAGTGTTGTTACTATGTGTATTTTGTTTTCCAATATCCACACAAACCTTTACAAATCATGCGAAGCTGAAATAAAACTATTCTCCTACTTTCTCAACATACTAAATTCAAAGATCCTCAAAGACACCACAAAATCAAATTGAGACTCAATCGGCTTTACAATGGATCTAAGAAACATCTACAGAACAGACCTTTGTGAGGCTAGTCTATAGGGCCCTGGTTTTTTCATGCTAATGGTTCATATTGGAACACAACCGAAGATGTCTCCTCAATCTATAAATTTCAGGAGGATAGCGTCGTGACATTTTGATGGATATTGCTCAAAAGGTGTCTTCCATTTCCGACAATCCTGCGCGATGTACTCGATTTCCCTAATTTATTAGAAAAACCTCAGATCTACCCCGGTCCAATGTCATTGCCGTGTACGTGTTCCTCAGGAGTACCCTGACATTGAGTTAACATTGTAAACCAAGCCGTTGTGAGCCCTGCATGGAAGTGGACATGGGTTATTATTTTGTACATTTTTGTACTTTACAGGGTCCATGCGACCCAAACCAGGGATATATGTTTTCAAATTCTGCTCCAAGAAGGTCTCTTGGCTGGAAACTGTTGATTATCCACTTTCCTTTTACTGCCTTTTTGAAGAAAAAATGCACTTCAAAGCAAACATCTACTACCATGACGACAATAAGTATACAGTCTTTACAATCGGAAGCTTCATTCATAAGATAAGACACAGTTTAATTCACATTTTCTTTGACTTGTGATACACAAAGATAATTCTAGTTTACTGGTTGACTTCCCAGACACAATATATTCTAAAGGGCGTCTGATCCAACTATTGAAAAAGATGGACCATTAGGCACGGAATGTGACATTCAGAATTATTTTTCTCTTTTTGTGGAAAATCAGATAACATCTCAAAATCAACACCATTGTAAGCATCCTTTGATACGAAAACCTGAAAAATAAATATTCCTTTCAAAACTTTTGATGACAGTACTAAGTTTGGAATAGGCATTTGGAGAGGAGCAAATGTAAAATGATTATCAGGTAGAATTTGAAACCGATAACACTGGTAGAAAAGCAAGTATGTAGATAATGTCCGACCACGATGGGTTCAAAATTGCTTATTTTGAACAATAATTTGACCAATAACATGGTCAATCTACCGACAGCAATCTCGGCTAAAATTTATTTCTAATGTCCTGCATTCTAACCAATGTGATAATCCATATTGACCATTAGGTCAGATATCTCTTAAAAATTGGAACCTGATCAATATGACAAACAGTCTTTCGTGGTTCTAGGACAATTACCCCCAGGAACCCTTCACAGAATACATGTACACCATTATTCTGTATCATACCACCCCACTAATAACAGACAGTCATGATTGTAAAACCCAATGTTCTTTCTTACACTGAGAACAGTACATTATAAGTGATTTCATTACAAATTCATGGTAACCTTGAACAAGCTTGTTGATCACAATCATAGGTCGTAATAGATGTCACGTGAAAATCATGTTCTTTGTCACATTAATGACCCTTTTTTTTTTCATTACGTACATGTTCATGAGAAATTATATTTCAATGTAAACACATGGCAACCTTGAGCCAGCTTGTTGATCAGCTCGTAATCATTCAAATGTTTCACACGTTTTCGTCACAACTCACTTCATATCCATAGGGCAATGACAAACATCGCAGCGTCATGCAGACATAATACTCGAGAACGAGATAGTAAACTGAATTCTCAAAAATATGACTAAACATCAGCACATTTTTTTCTTATTTTTGGTTTCTTAATGAAGCTCCATTACTTCTTGTGTGGATATACCCTGTACACTTTATGTATCAGGTGCTGCGGAACGATTTTTAAAGAAGGCGCAGTGCCCAACTATCAGTACTGCATAAGCGTTAAGTGTCATTCTGTATTGTAAAAAAAAGAAAGAAAATGTCCCAGCTTCCTGTGACCCCTCCCGCTTTCGCAGGCCCTGCTTAACTTACCTGTACCTATTTAAACTAACATTAATTAAACCTTTTGTTTGGTAGTTATCTCATATTACCCATCCCTTTTTAGTTGCTTTTTAGCCTATCTCAGCTTCGACTAAGAGGTGCGAGGATTTGAATTTCATACTTAAGAAAGTTACGATTTACATTGAGGTTTCTTCCCATACCTATTCACAAAAGCTTCATCAATGAGCCTGACCACGACACACCAGGGATTCCTCTTTATTAAAGGAGGTATCGGCAATTCGGAGAATCATCTGAGGGGCTTCACAATCCCCGAGCTTTACACAAGTCATTCGCACTTATCGACCATGTATTTCCAATGGAATATAACAATAGTTCTGGAATTCGTGATATAATCACTCTTTGACTTTTATTACGCCCCTAATCAATATTATTATTATGTTATTTTCTTGTAATAACGAAGTATTAGACACGGGGCAGTGGTTTCGTACCTGGAACCCTGTGGTACACCTCAACATTTCTGATGGCAACCACCATGACCAGGGATTCGACTGCAATTCTTTTTCGATGTTACAACGATATAATTCGTACATGCATAATTGCATATAATGAAATAACATATCAAATGTAAGATGTTCTTTGTCTCTACAATGGCCATCGAAAAGGCGGTAAAAAATGCAAGTTTACGTGGTTACAGTTATCGTGATGTACACTGCGGAAAGTGTTTCTCAGTAAGGAATTTCTTACCAATGCTTAAAAAGAAATACACATGGTGCACGTTGTGCATGGGAGGTGAAACCCCAAGTGATTTTTCTGCACGATATCAATTACTAATCTAAACATCCTATAAAATGCGTTAAGAGGGGTTACAAGTGGTTCACCTCAGGCCACCTGCATGTTTTTGGAACCTCCATCATCCATGCTAAAATAAATGTTTTTAGGCAACTTCGAACAACATTTGCCGTTCCATGTACACGGCCTTCAGGCTTTCTGGGTAATTTTGTTCTACCAAGGCTTAGCCCAAAGTACCACACTACCTTATTCAAACGAATAAGCTTGTTTGCTAAGACGTGTTCTATTGCCAAAATTGCCGCCTACTACACGGTGATGTTGATTTATGCGCCGATGTTTGCCCTGAACGGCTTTCACACATACTTTGGGCTCATTGGACAAACTTAGGCTAAAAAGTCTTATTGGTGGTTATGGTGCCGCCCAAGCAGCTCAAATGAATTCCATTATGTGATCTTAAGCCGTCTGGTAACTTTTGAAATAAACGCGAGATGGATAAGACTCAACGGTTACCCTCATCAAAGCCTTTTATATATATACACATATCACATTCAAACATGAATGCTCACGCAATAAAAAGAAAATCAGCTAAAATATGCTGGAATGGATTTGATTTGATGTAATTTGTGACTATTCAAGAATATTGTTGAAACAACAAAGGGGGATACTAGTAAGTCATTTAGTAATAACCTGCAATGTTTTTTTCAGAGTATTATTCACGGTGTGTTCCAAAGTCCTCTCATCATGATCATGATACGTTATCGTCACATTCTCAGTAGATGCACTTCAAGCATCAGCAAGGAATATTTTCGTTGATTTTTTTTTCGTATTTTCATAGATACTCATCATACATGATCATCACATGTGATCGAAGTCAGAGCACCCAAAACATTCTGCAACAGCAAAATATATTCTGCATGATACCATGGACCATATACATACAACACATCAACATTCACATCATCCACCAGGGGAATGCATCCACCAACAGTACCACCAGTATACCTTCACCACTACACTGGCCACCCATATACTGTTCCACACCAATGCGGCGCCACACCACTCGCATAAAACCACCACCTTTCTTAGTTTCTTCTCGGCTTAACCTCTAAATTGAAAGTGAAAAGTTCAAAACTAAGAACACATGTTCTTATTCATCACTCCAGATAATGTGTGACTTCTTACCTTTCTTGCTTGATTCTGTATTCTGGTTGGAATGCTCGTTGTGTGTTCCGTTGTTATTACTGTCCGATTTATCGGTGTGGATATGAACATCGTTGCTGTTGGATGATGTTGAACCCTGGCTCTGCAGGCCTTGGGTACCGGGTTGGACGGCGAACTTCAACATCTTGATAAGATGAGATGTCAACGGTTGTTGGTATGTCCTCTTTGCTCGGGTAAGATTTTACTCCAACTGAGAGACTGAAACTATCATTCCAGGAGAACCCCAATGCAGACTTTACTGGAACATCACTTTTTCCTTCAGATGTCAACACTATAGATCAACTTAAAATGCAACTTGAATCTTCAAACAAATCACAGTTATCCTTAAATAAGACGAAATAATGTCTACTTAATCCATATCCGGAAGCACCAATGTCGAAGTACCTGTCTGCAAATCAGAAAGCAGCTATGCTTACAGCGTATAATTCAATAAGATACCCACGTGCAAAATAATCAATCGTCAACGGAGCAGTTTTTATGAATGAGAGCAGATCGTAGGGTAGACCGTAATTACGGTAAGTGCGCCCAAAACCAGTTTTCATAAAAAGTCCTCAAGCATAACCACTGCCTGCGACACGAAGTTCTGCTACTACGAAGTCTGTCGTACGTACGGAGGTTTCGCTTTCCGTCCGTTGGCTTCGAAACCGAAAGAATGAATGAATGTTTACAATTAACGGCAAGTGGTTTGGTTTGGATGCGAGCATGCGAGTCGCGCGCACGTTCGCTCGCTTACTTGTTCATCGATGGATATGGTAGAAGAGGTCATTGGGTGATCTCTACAGACAAGTGATCTCTACAGACAAATAAAAAACGCGTGCCTATAGGCAAAAATGATTGAAGAAGTTTCGATAAATTTGTATTAAATTACCTTGATGTATTTCATTGTGTCAAGCACTGTAATACTGATAATTGATAGTGTCCTGCTTGGAGCTGATTCTGACATAATTATTTGCTTTTAACTGATGTTCCTGTACATGAGATCAATTCTGCAGTTGGCCTAATTATCACATTCGCTATATCATTCTAATATGTTTAGTACTGGAAGTATTGTTTTCATCTTTTGTGTGTGATTTTATTTTATAAGTTTCTATTTTATTATGAAAACCATATACTCGCCATTTTATTTTTATTGTTGGAGTAATACTATTTTCCTTCTCTTCTATGTTTAAAGTCAATGCATTTTTCTTATCTCCCCATACCTCCCCTTTCCCCATTAGAAGTGTTCAGGTACTCTCTTCCATATTTTACCCCGCCTTTCCCTTGGCTGTTCTGTTTGCTCCCCATAAGGGGTAAAACCTAGGAATGCGAAAACACTTTTCATTTGGTATAATGATTATGTGATAACAAGAAATCAATGCTCTTTCTAGAAAAAAGTATTGTTTTTTCTACTTCACTCGCTATTTTTGTTGCAAATTAATAAGAAGTTTATTCATTATTTTGTTAAATTAAACCAAGATATTTATTTCCCACTACATAATAGTCAAAATAATGTGCATTATTTAAAGGATAATATGAAATATATCTCAGAGATAAATAATGATAAACTGTATCCTGTGGAATCTAGGTATTATGGCGCCCCCACCCCCTGCTTAACCTATCTACGCTATTGTACAAATGAGCGACCGAGCGCATTTTATTATTTGCGTCCCCTTCAAGTTCCACACGGGGCACGCTTCCCTCCTGCCCCACCCCAGTAGATACGCCAATGACTGTATCCCAAAATTTGGTTCACTACACCTAGAAGATAGCTTCAAAATCCACCAAGCAATAAATAATTGGTCGATAGAGGGCGACTGGGGTGTTAGTTATTTGGGTGTTTTTCATCGCAGAAGTGGATTTGATCACCAAACTGGCCTATACTTCAGGCCTTATCAAATTTATATTACATTGATATGAATACCAAAATGTTACACTTATTGTCACAAGGAAATTCGTGTACATAATCATATTGGAGTATTTAACATATTCCAGTGATTAGCGATTCCTAAGTAATGTATTAGGCCTTCTAAAAGCCAGAAAGCAGGTTATTTCCTATAATATAATTTCTTTAATTTAAAATATCCCTGCTTTTCAGAGGTGCAGTGAACGTTAATATGTATGGTAAAATACAATTCGCTTCCTATTGTACCCCTAAGAAATGAGAGAAAGATAACACAAAAAGAAAGATGCATTTAATATATAACATTCTACAGCATTCAAGACATAATGTGCATTGTGTGGGGGAAACACCTGGCATGTTAAAGAGCAAACTGTCAATCTTTGCAAATAAAGAAAATGAATTTTGAAGAAGAGAAAACATCATTCTCGAAAACGCAGTACTTGTTTACGAAAGAAGCACTTATGGTGGCTTTTCTTTTTATAGTCTTTGAAAATTATTTCTTCAAGAAAAGTTTTCGTTATCGGAAGTTCGCTCACAGTGTCTTTTGGACTCTCTTGGACTCGGTATAACTTTCCTTACAATTATCTTTTTTAGCAGTGTAAGCAAATTTGAAAATGAATTTTCATATTGTTTCTGAAACTTGAATCTAGGAGCGTCCTACAAATCAGCCCCTCTCAGCCCCCGCCCCCCCCCCCCCCGAAGTCGGAAGTTGTCTTACAATGGCCACTTGGAAAAAAAAAAAAAAAAAAAAAAAAAAACCGTTCTCGATCTCTTGTTGAACAATGTAAGCTCAGTGAAGGATGCATACATGTATATTATAGTGCCACTAGAAATTTTTTTCAAGTCCCATCTCCCGTGGTGTTCAAATTAAGTCACGCTCCTTTTCGTTTGTTTGGCGAACTTGAACGCGTGCCATGTTCCTGAGAAGAATAGTGCCGGTATCTCAATTAATCCGAAAGCCACTTGGCTCTAGTAAAAAATGCTTAGTCAATAGGTCCAATCGATTTGCAAGATCTGACAGTCGCTTCTTATAATGAGACCACTAAACATAGTGGTCTCGTTCAGGTTTGATATTCCACCTTTCTTTTAAAAATGATATGTGAAAAAACATAATTTAAAATGAAAAAAAAAAAAATATACAACCATATTATAAAAATCAACAAAAATTATGCACTGGCGGAGGGGGGGGGGGCACAGACCGGTTACTAATATTTTGGAGATTGTATAAAATGTGCGACAGAGTGCTAGAAATGTTGAACTAGATTTCATTTCTTTAATTTTGGTGTTGTTCTTTGTCTTGCAATTTGAATCTAAAGAAGCTATTAGCCCCCCCCCCCCACCCATCCCATGATCGGTAGTTAGCTCACTAAGTACTATGACCACTTAAGCATTCTGAAACAGTTCCGTGATATATTATTGGAAAATGTAATCATGTTGATTCCAGTATTGGTAGTTCCACTTCAGTCCCATCCCCCGTGATGCTACAAAGCTTTGTCCCTCGTTCTCGAGAAGAATCTTAATTAATCCTAAAGCCACTTGTTTCTAGTACAGGATGCTATCAAATAGGTCCCATCGATTTAAGCTCTTTGGATGGTTCCTTGAAGTACTCTCTAACTAATCTCATTGGTTTAAGGACTGTCTCCGACAGGTGTATCCTTTTTGTGGGAAGAGAGGAGCTATAGGGCCGTCGCTAGACCATTCTATAATTATAGAAGGAGAGGATGTCGGACCAAATTTGTCAAATGAACTTACAATTTTCCAACAAGCAAAAGAAAAAACAAACGAATTTTTAAGAAGCCCTCAGATTTTCAAATTTGCCGCTAACGTTTAAAACTAGTTGACATATCTTTGAATTCCCGATAGAGGTTCCAAATAATTTTCCATTGAGCATGTCGAGCAAGCCAAAAATATTTCAAATTTGCCGTCAGAAAATGTTGAATGCATGGGTGGGCGTCACCTCCCTACAGCGACGCCAATAGCTACGTTGGAAAGAAATATTAAACTATCAAAAAGAAGTGATGATGTGACATTAACAAGAACCTGAAAACCCCTCTCTATGAATGAAATTGTTTTTTAAATACCTTATTAGATCACTTGATGGTGAAATTTGGTGATAAAATCACCGATAATAACCCGAAAGTATTAGCGCGTGCATTTTAGTCATTCTTTAAGCAAAGATTTTTACTCGACCCTTTATGTGTGAAACTATACTTTCTCGTTTTACAATTATAGCAAAATGTTTTAAAGGACGGTCGCGTTGAAATGATTACAAATAGTTTGGGTTTCCTTATACCTCAATCACACCGACAACAACGGCATCAGACCGACAACTGACCGAACAAAAATTTACATACCCCAATGGCAAAGAATCGGTCGGTATGGAGTCGGTGTGGAGTCGGTTTGGCGGTGTGACTCATGCAGGTACAGTGTATTAGGGAATAGGATACGGCGTCAGGCTCTCCTGTGCAGAGGCCTTTTTCAAATCATATATTCCATTCAGCCTTTTATAATATATATGACATATACAAGTCTCCTATGAGTTAGTGACTTAATATTATACTCATTTTCTTCCTTTCTATAACTGTCTTCAATTTGGCATCTTCGTATGTAGTCTGAACATGTTGCAATACGCCATTATTTTGAAGCATTGATCTCTCCAATGCCATTATTACCTTGAATAAAACGTAGCGTGTCGTAATGTTTCGTACTGAGTGTACAATTGGTAAGACAGAATTTGTTTGCAATAATGCATTTGGATCCTCAATTCACATACAAGATAAGATGCAGTCATAGAGTAGTCTGCAAGCACAGACCCTAATTTGACACTTTCATAACATTATTGTGTTTTTAGAGGAGCCTAACCCAGCTACCTACTGGTAATTTTATGATAATGTAATTTTATGATAAATTTAAAGCAAATTTTTTGGCGAAAATAGTCAACTCTGAATAATTGCCAAACAAAATTAAAGTAAGAAAAAAAAAAGGTCGTGTTGATATAAAGTACAGGGCCTATGGTAGTCTTACAGTGCAGACACACTTTTACGATTGACCAGCATTTGTGCCTGCAAACTAGTCATGGAGCTATCATGGCTTTACATTCATTTGTCGTGCGTAGTAAAATTTTGATCCACGCGAGCCATCTAATCGCACGCGCCAGGCCGGCCAAGCCCAAGATCATGGTTGCGTAATCTTTCAGAATGAATACCCCAAAAGAGGATTAATTCAATGGCTTCATAACAAACCACGAAGTTAATTGGGCCTATTTGATTCCAAACCTGTATCGACAAAGCCCTCACTGATTGGGACGACTTCATACAGGATTTCCCTTTGAAGTTTGCGCTACAAAAGCAAACTAAACAGTGCCTAATCTTATAATCAGTCCTACTTATAACTCGAGTAATCATATTGGAGACTCGTGGAACACAGCATGTAGCAGACTGTTGTCTCGTTTGGGCCTGCTGAGACAACAAACTGCTCTCAATTGGTCCAGGCTTCGAGGGAACACATGAACAATTCCCTGAATGGTCTCTGCTGAAGACGGAAACATGGTCGAGGTAGGGGTGAAAATGGTCGCGCGACATACATACCTCATTAAAGAAAACAAACATAACTTTGTTTCTGCAGTACGAGCTGAATGTTGAACTGTTCAAAAATACTCCTGAAAACAAACATTTTACCCCCCCCCCAAAAAAAAAAAAGAATAAAAAAAATCATAGTCTCATTTTGCTACTTTCAGGAAAAATATATGGAGCATCAGTGAGGCTACCGTGGTGACGGGGGGGGGGGGGGGATGTCCCAACTAATTGACATTTTGACATTCTCTCGGCATGCAGTTGTGAACCTATAAAATCGATTAAATATTTCAGCACATTCGCTTGTGCTGCATGTCCCTCCCACAACATTAGCAAGTTGGCTACGCTAATAACATGGGATAAGTAGAAAGGTATTTGTTTCAATTTTTACATATTCAAAATGAAACACTAAAGATTTTCTTAATTTGAATTTTCAAAAATGATATGGCAAGGGATGTGGACCCTGGGTATATTGGGACAGTTTTATCATGCTCTCACCATTAATACTGGATATCCGATGCAGCGTACGCGTTATTCCCCACCCCCACTTGACATTGGATCAACGCCCCCGTTTCAGCTGTGAGGATATATATAACATGCATGTATTTATCGTGAAAGGTTCTCAACATTATACGGAATTTCGGGAGAAGACACGATCTTGTTTCCATCATATAGACAATAAAAACATAATAAATAGACATTAAGTTTATAATTTGTAGACAATTTCATGGAAATAAATTATTCTACTGATAACATGTGTATGGCATGGATACCACCCTCTCTTTCCTCTGAAAAAATGTAGCTTCGAAAATGTTTCTTATTCTCGACGCACCACCTTCCCCCTCTCATTGTTCCTTTCATTAACGGTACTAATCCTTGAACATGACGCCAAACGAAAGCGTGTGTCCTCTATTTAGAATCAAACAGAGAAGAAATAGCAAGTAATCGTAACCATTAGCACGCTAATGAAGTTGGCCGTGTCGGTACAAACAGCTCTCTCTACGCCACGGAATAAATTAGCATCCAGGGCCTAATTTGAGAGATCAGAGGTTTTTGGCGGCATCCACTTTGATCTATCAAAATCTTGATTGTTAATGGCTCACGTCTGCATAGAATGTTAAGAAGGATGATAGAAGGGGTTGGCAAATCTCTTTTTGAAGACGTAGCCGCCTTTATCTCATTGTTTAACAAGTAATTAAGAGAGATAAAGAGGAGGGATAAATCCGCTGAGACAGCTGGACACGAGCCTAATAATTGTCTTGTGATGGGGCTGTAGTCTGAAGAACCGAACGCATTCCAATTCAAAAACAATTTCTGAGTATTAAGTTTCCAAGATATTAATTGCACATTCAGGCGACTATTTCTCCGCAGTTAATTTCTGATACTTATCGCGTCCATAACTTCAACCATTAACTCAATATCACTCCTAACCCTAACCCTTAAAGATAAAGTAGAGTTCTGGTCATGCAGTTACATTGTGAAAGCAACTGTCTGAAAGGAACTGGGGAAGGTTGACCATGTCTACATAAGAATTGTTTTATACTGTGTTCTTTTGGAATCATTAAAATAGGTAAGAAATTGACCCAATCTCACTGAAAAGCACATGTACTGCACACAGAAATGGGGATATGGGACTACACACACAAGTGACATGAATGTTCGGCCCGAACTATTTCTAGTCATATTTCGAATATAAGAGCATTTGAAAAGCAGTCATTTTCAAGGGATGTTTCTACTATGATGTTCTTCCAAATTGACATAAAAGGAATGAGAAAGCTCACAAATTATATTTCACCTTTCCCAGAACTCAAGATTCCCTTTAAGCTAAATCTCAACTACAATCGTAAGCAAAAATCTGACATCTATGACGAAATAAAGCCACGAGCAATGTAGGTTCAACTTATATGTCTCATTTAGTATAATCATAGCAATGAATAATGGCCATAAACTGACATCCAAAATATCGTGTTACTTGATATCTGATCATATCATCCACACTCTAGTAGGGCCATAAACGTACTGCAAATCAGCAAGGAAATTACACTTTTTATTTCATATGTTCTGTATGGTACATTATCATGGACGAGCCCCTCTCACTCACCATTCCATTTTAACTGGTGTTAAGTAAAATCATGCTAACAAAGAAAACTTTAAAAAATAAGAAGTAGGGGGGGGGGGGGGGGGAAGGAAAATTACAGAAGAAGAGAAAATAAAAAATAACTGAAAAGACAGGTCTCCGTGGCTTAGACTATCTGACGCGTGCGTGTCGTGTGTTTACATCTGCATGAGACGAGCGAGATTTCAGCGAGTAAACGCCACTTTCTTCCTATTATTACATCTTAGAAAGTTCAAGAATCTCAGCTGTTTCCTCTGCAAATATTTAGCCCATCTAGGCACAAGACCCAGTCATTTGTTCAGTTGTGTATTCCTGAACTTGGCGGCGAATTTCAAAGGGGACTCGAAACAAACGCTAGCAAATCTAATTCAGCGAATGTAAACAGAGCAAGCAGGTGCCTTTTCGCGTTCTTTTTCTCAGGAGGACTTGATTGCGTGCACGATAATAATTATTGGGCAAACTGTACATTTCCAGAAATGTAACGTGTTATGAAAAGGATAACTTGTATAAATCATAATACTTAATCATTTGCTGCATAGGAATATTTAAGATTTTGTTCTTCTAATTGTAATCAAGTATTACGAATATTTGATGAATATACTGATCCCATAGCATACCGTCTGAGAGAGAGAGAGAGAGAGAGAGAGAGAGAGAGAGAGAGAGAGAGAAAATAAGATACTACGGTTATTCTATATTTTTTTATTTTTGATACTGGTATCCTTCCCCCTCTCCCTCCCCCCCCCCCCCCATCCCTCTCTATCTCATCTCTGTCTATCTCTCCCTCTCTCCCCTTCCTCTTATCTCTCTCCCAGAATGAAACAAAATAAAACAAATGCAGTACTGTTTATGGAGAACGTCTACCATAATCTTATTTAGTTGTCTGAATACCTTTTGTTTCCATTTCCTCCTGACTTAACACCCTCATCTCACCTTTTGCACATTCGTATTGATCGAAACGCTACACACTTCGCTGTGACCGTCGTAAAAAAACATGACAATTACGGAGTTTTCTTATTTTCACTTCATCGCATCTTCGCATTTTAAAACACCTGCTCCTTTTACACTTCTTTTTTTCAAGTGATTTATATATATAAATCAGTTCAAGTTAATGTCCACACCCACGACGTTTTTTGTTTTTTAATACCAAAATGCAACAGTGGATTTTCAAGCACGTGAATAACGGATGCTTTGAAAGCGTGTGTGGAGGTGTCGTAGTCGAGTGGTTTAAACACTTGACTGGAGATGCGAAGGTCGTGGGTTCGATCCCCGGAACGGCACTGATGTCCTTGAGCAAGGCATTTTATCGACATTGCTCCTCTCCACCCAGGTGTTAAATGGGTACCCGGTAGTCTCTGTGGATTGATCAGCATTGTGAGCGTCTGCAAAAGGTGCCTGGCTGGAATGCTCCCCAGGGAGTGGAGAAGGTGCATACATTGTGTGCGGGCAAGCCATGAATCTGATGACAGGGGTAATACTATCATGACTATGTCTGCAAAGCGCTTAGATACATCGTAGATGTATTAGGAGCTATATAAATCTAGAATATTATTAATATCATTCAAATTTTGATAATCTTTAAGCTAAGGAACGGAATAATATATTCCCATTTCCTAATTATGCCTTTCAAAAACCACTGTTCCAAACACGAAAGGTAAGGCACATTTACGTGTATATACAAGATGTGCTTGGGTGAGAACATCGTACAAAGGGTCAAGAACCATCAAGCCCACATTATTTTCTCAAAACTGGAAGAAAAAAAAGTTGACACGGTTGAGGTGTCATATTATTCTTCGATGTCTAGCATAACAATGAATACTGCATGCATGGAGAGATAAAAACATTAAATCCCATGGCACATTAAACTCTTAATCCCATTATTTAGCCCTGTTTAATGGTTATGGGATTTTAGCTAATACGTTCATTCTGCGAATTAATCGTATTTTTATCCCCAGTGGTAGGCCTACAACATGCCCTCGTATGAACCCTAAAAGCTTTGCTTTCTTATATCAAAATTGTCAGCCAATGGAAGATTATTTCCCTCTTATAGGAAATACTTTTATTTACAACAAAGGCAACTTGTGTAAGACAGTCACGTCCTCACCTACGACATAAATATTTCACAATATGATTTACATCATGTTTTTACATATTATTGTAGCTAAAGACTTTCATTTAATAATTCTTTGGCTATTCATTAGGGATGCGAGCACATGACTTGTATCAAAAGAATGTCCTAGCGACAATCAAAAAGACCTGGAAATTATAACTTGACGCTTGCCCCCCCCCCCATCTATCATTGTTTAGCTACGCCACCACCACAACCTCTAATTCTTAAATCTGCGATCTCTTTCTCTCACAACCACCAGTACAACCATGCCCTTGTAACCCTGCATCAACTACAACGCGAGCACATTTTGGGCGTCACGCGAGGCAAACCTGCCACATGCCTGCCGAACTGTCCGAGAATAACCTTTCTGTTCAGGGACCTCTCCCATCAACACAAGCGCATTTTAGTCAGCCTGACCGGTTTTCCCTCATATTTTCTTTCCGCTTGCTAGCACATCTCAGTCGTTGAAGCATGGGCAAGCTTTAGCTACTATTCTGTTTAATTTGAGAACGGCACCTTCTAACAAAATATATCCCAAAGTGGACATCTTAATAAAAGTTCAGATTCCCTCTCATATTGAATTATCCATACCAGACGCCTAGCGTAACTCGGGTAATAATATTCGAAAAACAAGGGTTATGCACTTCGTATGCAAAATTGGAGTGCGAGAAGAACAAACCGTGCGGTATTGCGGTGTATGGCATACTTGAAAACGTCTTGAGTATTCCATTGGAAATTTGATATTGGAAGGCTGCTGCAGATGATTCATGTGGGGTTATTTCAGTTTTTATTCATGAAAAATACAGAGTCAGGATTTTCCATACGCTAAACGACGTCTAAATATGAAGCTCTTTCTCATGACAGATCCGAAGACAGTCGTACAAAAAGTGCGTTTGACATAAACTTCATAATTGTTTGATGATTTCCCCGGCATTTTTCTCACCGTTACATTAGCCTGTGCAATGTAACTGCATCAACGTCTAACCTTTATGAATATCAAAAATGGCAATGTCATCATCATAATCATAATCATCATCATCATCATCACCACCATCATCACCCTTATCATTATCATCATTATCATCATTTTCATAATTATCACCCTTTTTGCTTTCTTAATATCATCATCATCGTCATCATCATCTTTTTTTTAAATGTTATTTTTCGTTATCGTCACCTTCGTCGTTAGCATCTACATCCTCATCTTCCTCTTCGTCATCATCATCGTTAACATTGACCCAAAATGCAACAACTATTCCCAGTAATATGTTCTATTATAATGCAGAAAAATCCATTTTGATTATTCTTGGTTTCCAGCAGGACTGGTGCATTATTCCCCTGACTGCGTCCTGTAATAATGCTGGGATCGACGCGTCCACAACGCCGTACAGGCGCTCCTTACACAATTCACCTTTTGCATACTTTAATAATTCAAGATTCCGTTACTGCAACTTCATGAAGAGATTACATTCATACAACATACAGATATGCACGGTTAAACGTGAAAAGTGCAATGTCGGAGAGGGTATGAATATATAGAACACGCACAAATGGACGCTCTGACGTCCAACTCGATGTCAATGACCCCAACTCCTGTATGGTGTCCCCTCTCGACAAAACCCCGGCAAAAATCGCCTGGGGCGTATCCGCTAATTCTCGGTATTGCTCTACACACCCCTTCGTTTTCACACTTCATCAAACCCGCACGGATTGGCGTGAGCTGTACTGTACGAGAAGGAATTATGAAATTATTCAACACGAATGGTCAAATGTAAACGCCTTGCCTCGGGGTTTCGTTATACCTGTTAATGGTAAGGTGAACGACAAGAGAAACACTCGCTCTGAAGGGGGTTAAAGGGGTCATACCAAATTGCTTTTTTTTTTTTAATTCCAGAAATGATTTTTGCATCTTTATTTTGACTTTGGACAGATTGTGACATTTAAACGCTGTAATTACACATTATCAGATCAATTAATTTCTTTTTGGAAGTAAGATAATCAAGAAAAAAAAAGAAGATATCAAATGTAATAATTATTTCTCCAATAAATGAACTCTGAACCCTGAACTCCGAGATGTTAAAATGATGAAGAAAAATTTGTCATCGTGTTGACTATCCAAAATCGTTAAGCTTGAATATTTACCTGAAATTCAATCAAAAAATATTGCTGAAGAAGAAAAAAATATCTATGTAGTTATCCACATCATTACCATCACCATTATCGCCAATCTGATTTAAAAATGTCGCATGAAAAAATTATCCTTTTTCTTTCCCCCTAAAGGCTAAAACTGTCTTCCTCATCTTTGAATTTCGCTCTACTTCACATCCAACACAAGAGAAATGCTTATTTTGCATCAAGATAAACACCATCTCGGATTGTGTATAAAGCACCATTTTCTCCTTTAAAAGTTGTTGATGATGATTTACTAGAGCAGAATCTAATTCACCCGAGGCGAGCAAAATGAAAATCTTTTCTCGCTGTAAATAGGCGGTGTTAATTCTTGACTCTTCAGTGCGGCCACTTAAGAAGCTCATCCACGGTTAAGTATAAGAGATATTCATGCGGTCACCTCGAGTTTTATTAATTAATATGCTCCGTCGATATTTTGGGTGGAGGAAAATAAGGTGTCATTTCGACCCTTAGGCCCAAGGGGGCATTGTTCGACGCCGCTAGACAAAACTATTGGACAGGGATCTCCAGTTTGCAAGTATGCAACGACAGACATGATAAAAAGGGGTTGAAAGAGGTCAGGAGATATCGAGCACTCCATTCATTTATGGACAAGAGCGCAGCTAGATTGGTGGTTTGGATAGGAGGGGGGGGGGAGTAGAGGGATGGATATGATTCCCCCATTTCAAATTTTCTTTCGGCGAATTTGAATTTGTTTGAAACCTTGTCGGGAAAATCACAAAATTGCATTTTCATTTTATTATTTATCCTTTAATTTTTACTTGCTAGAAAAATGATCTCTCTGTCTAACTGTTGTTATTTGACTACGAGTTTTTAACACCGTAGGAAAATTTTATGATCTGAAAATGTATCGATTTTGTTTGTAAAGGTTGGGAGAAATGAGGGGCTTTTATTTATTTCCTTATCAAAACTTATCTTTTACATATTTTCCCATTTTCTCTCTCAACGCTTTCTATAGTCGCTTTATCCATGTGATGTTTATATCTAACAAAGAGATCTATGATTATCTACACATCTCCCTAGCGCGGCTCCTCTATATTTTTTCTTTCTTTCCTTACCTCCATTCTTTTCTTTTGCTATGTGTCTTTCTCTCCCAAAACATTTTGTCTGACACTGAAAGGATATGAGGGCGCCATTGTAGAACAGATTCGAGCAATATTGATCACGGTGCCACATGTGATACCGTTTCGTAAATCAGTAACTACATATATATTTATATATAAAAGTTGATGACATCACTCTCCATTCGCAGTTATATATTTTTATTCAAATGCATAAATTCATACATCCTCAATGCATATAAAAGATTATGAAAAAGTATTCATTCATATATATATATATATATATATATATATATATATATATATATATATATAATTAATATACATTGTGTAATGTTTACCTTACATCGGGTATGACGTTACAAATACTCATTTATGTATATAATTAATATACAATGTAATAAGTTGATGTTCACCTTACACCGGTATTCATTTATGTATGTAATTAACATATAGTAATATGTATATAATCATCATACAATGTGATAAGGTGATGTTCACCTTACACCGGATATGACGTTACAAATACCAGACGGTCTACCAAGAATCAACGTAAAAGTAAAAGTATAAAAGTAATTATCTGAGGGTGAAGCAAATTTTCTTATTTTTAAAAATCTATTTATAACACGATAAAAACTACTTTCGAAAAATAAACTCAAGACAATTTCAACAGCCCTGTCTATCACCTTTAGAAATGTGCGAACATTATAATGGTGTATTACGTAATCCGAATCTGATTTCTATGGGCAGTACAAATAGCCCTTTGAAATTGCCCTTGAGTTTATTTTTCGAAAGTAGCTTTTATCGTGTTATCAATAGAACATATTTAAACAGGATAAAATAATCAGCACAGAGGCTGTTTTACATTGTAGTGCTGTGACATATTGAGAAATATATAATGAACATAAATGAGAACTAACAATAAAAAGTTGTATACATATATTAAGTACAAACATGGGTGCAAATCCAGTGTCCCCCACCTTTTTGAAGATAGGCGAATGTCCCCCCTACCTTTTTGAATAACCTTTTTTTGTTGTTTGTTGTTTTTTTGTTTTTGTTTTGCTTGTCAGAGAATTTTGGAGGCGAATGTCCCCCCCCCCCCCCCATTTCAAAATGGATTTGCGCCACTGAGTACAAAACAATTATTGGAGAAAAACATTCAAAGTGAAAAGTGTACTTATGAAATTAGATATATTCCAATGGATCCAGTGCCGGTGGGTCTCTGTCTATTCAAACAGTCGCCACTGGAAACCACAGTAGTAAAGGCACACGCTAAACCCAGAAGCATCAGTGAATTGATCCATTAAGAAAGTAGAAAGTGAAATAATAGAGATAGAAAGGGAAATAATAGAGATAGAGAGTAGACATCAGTTGACCGGTTCACCAGCACATCCGAGCTCCGCGCAGGCTCCCATCTCAAAGGCTCCCAGCGAAGAACTGAAAGTCAATCATTGCCCTGACCGACATTGCAACAACAAATATGTGCACTCACAACTGCTAACTATATACCAGGGGGTCGTTTCATCAAATCAACTCCATGACAGTCATAACTGTTGTCGGCGATCTACGGAAATGTCATGGACCTGAAAAACTGTTTCACGAAGACATGATAAACGACAACTCAATGATATCGATACTCTTCGGCGAAAACACAATAGTCTATATCACAGTCCATTGGAAGTATCGTCAATTACCCAAACATATTTTGAGGCTCAGTTTTTCCCGAACTATTCCAAAATGTAAAAAATGGCAGCGAAGATGAATGCTGGTGATACAAACATCCCGCTTACATGAAAAGATATGTTACTTATAGCATCTAAGAATTCATAAAATTGAGAACCGTAATACACTAAAGAAGAAGACCTAAATCGTGTTCACTTTAGAAAAAAATGATTCAATTAAGATATTTTCTGGCCAAATTTTTATTATTCATTCATTAAAATATACATATGATATCATTCATATCAAAGCATTGCGTAAAAATGGAAAATATACCGAAAATACATACATACATGATAAATTGTCGTCGTTCACATGGGTCTGTATGTACAGACTTTCCGTTTTCGATGCTGATTCTATGGTAGACGGATGTGGGTATTTTTAATATTAATCTCATTTACTCGTTGGGGGTCAAGAAACCATAAGAACATAAGAACAAACAAATCATTGAAAAAAATATTTTTTCCTTCTTACCAAATCCCTCCTCGTGTATACGAGATAACAAATAATTTGTGGTTCTACCTATTATGAAAAAAGAGGTAAATATATGTCCTCATGAAACAAAAATTTATTAGAGAAATATTTTAACAAACAAAGAAAATATTTTTAGAAAATGATAAACAAAATTGTACTTCACATCTTCTTTATGGTATCACAGACCCGTGATACAATGATTACTTAAAATTAACCCTTTCGATGACCATATTTTGTGGTTTGGCTCAATAACTTTTGAATCAGAGCTCTCAAAAAATTTCCAGATGTATGAGTAGAAAGAGCAAAAGTTTCTGCACACACTATGTCCATTTTTGTTGCATGACCATATTGCATTTGATTCCAGGAATTTGTAAAACAAGAATAAGCTTTAAAATCCTTAACTTGACAACACATTGAGGGGTTCAAAATCACCGTTTTTCATCAAAATTGACAATTGTTTCAACTTTTCGATAAATTGCTTTAACCATGTATATTGTTTTCAATGACATTACACCTTATTAGAACCGTGTGGCACTAAAAGAAAAATATCATTGTTGCCAATTTGAAGAACAAAATGTGATCAATTTAGCCCTTAAATAATTCCTGTACTGAAAGTGTTAATAATGATATTAATATGGACCTATTTACCCAGGGTACCCTCAACAGTACAAATACTGCTTTTCCTGAGGTCTCTGCAATCATTATTACTCCAGCACTGCAAGGTATTCATTTAAACCTGGGTCGAGAGAGGCAAATGTGAGTAAAAACAACTTGTCCAAGGATGTAGGCACCAAGTAAGGATCAAACACAGGACCTCTCTAGGCTTTTATGATTTTGTTGAATAATTCATATTAATTTCAAATTTATATTAGATAAAGCAAGGGTTATGTGATTTATTCCACATGCAATTCCACTGCGCATTAATTTAAAGAAAATACTACAGAGCTTCCGAATAGCACCAAATTGTCACCAGAATATTCAGATTACTTTATTTTTTATTTTTTAATTTATGTAGTCAGAACTACAACTTCTTCAGTTCTCTATATTATCCATGACTAATCTAACTAACACAGTAATCTGATTAACAGACTAAGTTACTGTCTTATCAACATCACTTTATTAAAGATGATTCAATATTTTAGAAAAATATATCTTTACGATCATCACCACTACTTGGGTAGTATTTTTATGTTACAAAATATAATCAGCTCCTTGGATATGATGTGGGTCTCTTTTGGTCTTATTTCTGTGTAACGGGGCGAAGTAGAACATCGTGAATCTGGGAGAAAAATAAGAATATTACATACGTTTTCAGAATTATTCAATTGACTGTACCTGCCTTTGTCTTCCACTGTCACAACAATTAATTATATTGAGCGTATGGAACCTTTGACTTTGGAAAAATTTCAGCATCAAATAAACAGATGACAACATATTTTTTAAAATAACTATGAACATATTTGATTAAGGTTAACGTATCAATCAACATATTTGTCGAGAATCTTAACCCGTTGCCTACTGAATTCTCTTATTACCATAGGCTTAATACAGGCACCATCCGGCTCTCGTACACAATGGGTTAACATGTTTCCCCCTGAATGAGTAGTGGTATATAATTTTATAATCCTTTAAACATTTATCCCAAATTTGCTGTTTTTGTTCCATTTTTAAATAACAAGCGCGTTCCTAAATTCGGAGGTAGAAATAGCAATTTCGGCCTTAAAAGTACTTAGTGATAGAAAAGCTGACTTTCAAGACTTTTTGAATGTACGTGCATTGCAAATGGGGGAAAAACTTTTGACATTTAATGTATCTATTTTATGTCTTTCGAGAATATCTTATAATGTTACCCAATATCTTTAAAATTAGAGGAGGTTTGTTCGAAACCGAACCTGACTGCTCTTCAATCGAATATCAGAAGTATTTCTGAGAAATGGATACAACATTAAAGATGATCAAACTTCATAAAAGCTAATATGAAACTGTAGATTGTGTTACTCTGGTTATTGATCGAGACAGAAACGAAAACTGTTCCTGATTTTTTTTTTTTTTAAATAGATAATTGGCAATCGATGGTTGGAGAAAACAGACAAACAACTGAGAAGTGTCTCTGTTTTCTGTTCAACGAATATAGTTCGATACCGATGTCAGTGACCGATAGAGCTACGCAGGACTATACAGATGATTTCTTTTCTGTAGTTTGAAGGACGACATGTACGTGATTCTCGGATATAATTCAATAATTTGCATTCCTCTGAAGTTTAATGTTTTCTCTGTTAAGAGGTTATCATCTTTTTAATTTTCTCAAGTGATTTCAAGAGCATTGCCTGACTTTAAAAAGTCTTATTAATTAGTGAGGAAGTAATTGTAATCTATGACATGTAACTATATGAACAAATAATATCCTTCAGGCTTTTCTGTCGATATGAAATTGGCGTCTTTATAAACAGAGGGTATTGATTATTGATTATGATGGACGTTTGATTGATCGTCTTACCTGTACATGTTTAGGAGTGTTTAATATATATTCCACTACACCTGCGATGTCTTCAGCCTCGAGTTGCTATACGACGAAGACAAAAATAAAAGTCCATGGTTTATTAGAAAATAGAAGGGCAGAAAACTGACCACAATGAATGAATGCAGAAGTCGTAGATCACGTCATAATCATTTTCTGACCCTTACATCAATACAATTGATAATAATTTTTTTTAAAGGTTAGCGCTTTAATCACACAATGTGGGTTGTACGGTACATGCCTTAGCGACATTGCTCCTTGTGCATTCCAGACACTAAACGAATGGCTCAGTGGTAGAGCAGTGGTCTCGTGACTGGTAGGACCCGGGTTCGAAACCAAGTGGATGCGCTAGTGCCCTTCGGGTAAGGCATTAATTCTCATTACCAAGTCCCCCGGAGAGGACTTAAACCCGCCGGTCCCCTGGTTGCTTACTTACAAGCATACACATGCTTTCTTAGCAGTCAGGTCAAATAAACCATCAACCTTCAACAATCATGACAATACTAATCTTTAATCCTGGACCAAATACTATATCTAACCCTAACCCTAAACCTAACCTAAAACCATATTGCAACCCTAACCCTAACCCCTAACCTATATGTCTTTGACGAAATAAAGCCAAGAGCAACTGTCGCCGGAGCACAATGTCGGAGTACCCCCTTGGGCACCACAGGTCTCCCTATAACCTGTATAAGTATGCCTGATACTACTTGTTAATGTTGCCCTGAGGAAGGAGTTCATGATATAATAACTACCAACAATCATCAATTTCTGTCTACAGAGGCTGCTATACAGTGCGTCCCAGAAAATAAGTTAACAGTTGGAAGAAAGTCTCCCCATATAAATGTTTCAAAATATTTGTAGAAAGTTTTCATACCTGTAAATAGCTTAGGGTCTCTCCTAACAAATGACACCAAAATATCTAACATTAGCTACGCTCGAGTGAGCAAAAGCCAATTTTGTGAAAGGGTGCAAAATCCAGACTCGACAAGAATTGATATTGGCTCTGGCTGGTATCAGCCAAGCTGTCCCTTTCTTCTTTTCCTGTATTAATTTATACTGTATTTGTGTATTCAGGCGTACCCGCTACAAGCATCTGGCTTATTGGGACTGCGCCTTCTTCCTTGTAACTTTGCATGTCCTTGATTGTACTGATATTACTTTATATGCATGTAAATCATGAGGATCAGGAGTGATCCTCTTATCTACGAGGTACATACGACCACCTATCTGTTACAGTATGCTATTATATCCTATAATTGCCCATAACCGAACATAAAATTATTTCACAAATAGCCTACCATACACCGCCTCCGTCCCCCGGGTTGCCGTATGAAACCCGTCACCCGCCATGACACTTCCTCCGAAACCACACACCAAGAGAGCACCCGCCAGCAGGACACGCAGACATGTCGCAACTGCGAGGCGAGGGGTAGGAGGGGGGGACACAGATAGGTGGTCGTATGTACCTCGTAGATAAGAGGATCACTCCTGATCCTCATGATCTACTATCAGTACATCCGACCACCTATCTGTTACAGTATGCTAGACCGACACGGACTCAGCGGGAGGCTTGGCTGCGTCTAGCGGTGAAGGAGCGGTGTATTAGCGGGACTGAGATGCCGACAGTAGCGCTGCTCGAGAAAACGAGGGTACTGCGGCGGGGATGTCCCGGAGATAAAAGGAGATGAAGGAATTCGGGGAGCGCCAATAAGCTGCCTTCTGAATCTCCTCTACGGACACGCCGTTGAACAGAGCCCAAGATGCGCTGATCCCCCTGGCATCGTGTGCACGGGGCGACACGCCAGGCGAGAGGGCATCGGGGCCGGCCGCACGAATGGCGGCAACGATCCACTTCGAGATAGTATCTCTCGAAGCCGGTGAAAAAGGCTCTTTCGTAATCACGAAAAGCTGATCACCAGAACGGCGTTCCTTAGTGCGCGCCCAATAATACTTGAGAGCGCGCACCGGACACCAGACTTTATCCTCCGTCACCGACGAGAGGGTGGACAGCGGTTGGATAAAAATCTCAACCGGTTGGGAGCTGGCAGTCTGGTTCTTCGCCACATAGGACGGGTTGGGAATGAGGCGCACCCCCGCGCGTTCCCAACGGACATGCCCCGGCGCCGCCGACAGTGCGTGCAAGGCACTGCGACGCTGGCCGGAGGCAATCGCCAAGAGGAAGACCGCTTTAATGGTTACATCTCTAAGCGAGGCCTCAGCGAGGGGCTCAAAAGGCGCCCTGGCAAGGGCCTCCAGCACCCGAGGGAGACTCCACGACGGGAGCAATCTCCTAGTCGGGGGGCGCTCCAGGAAAAAAGCGCGGACCAGGCCGGTCAGGGAGGGGGCAGTAGAGACACTGGCCCCATCCACGAACCCAGCGTGGATAACGGCAATTGCCGAACGGTAGCCACGGATGGTCGAGACAGTCAGGCCCTTATCGAAAAGGGAAATCAGAAAGTCTGCGACATCCCTTAGAGGTGCAGAACGGGGATCCACCCCGTGTGATTCGCACCAGCTAAAGTATCCAGCCAAACGGGAATTATAAGATTCCCGGGTGGACTCCCGTCGGCTGCGAGCGACGAAGGTCGCAGCCCGCTCTGAAAGGCCCGCCTGAGCTCCAGATTCCCTGACAATGGCCAGGCAGTCAGGTGGAGCGTGGCCGGTCGGGGGTGCAGAGTCCCCGACACTGGCTGGGAGATCAGGTCCGGACGAGCGGGAAGGAGCCTCGGATTCCCCACCAGTAGGCCCGTCAACTCGAGGAACCACGTCCTCTTGGGCCACCACGGGGCTATGAGGAGGAGAGTTGCTTGGTCCTGCCTCACCTTCCGCAGAACGCGGGGAATGAGGGCGAATGGCGGAAACGCATAACCCCTGAATCCCTTCCACGGGAAGGAGAAGGCGTCCATCCGCCAGGCTGCCGGGTCCTGCACCCTCGTGCAGTACATCGGCAGCCGTGCGTTCAACTCCGAGGCAAACAGATCCACATCTAGTGGGGGAAGCTGGCGCACCAGCAGATGCATGACCTGCAGGTGGAGCGTCCACTCCGAGGGGAGAACCCGGCCCCGGGACAAGAAGTCTGCGATCAGATTGTCCCGGCCCGGAATGTACGACGCAACGGGGAAGACCCCCATGCGACGGCACCACCTCCACAGCTCCGCCGCTAGGGCGTTCAGGCGCGTGGAATGGGTGCCCCCCTGTTTGTTGATATATGCTGCAACGGTGATGTTGTCCGTGCGTATCAACACAGCCCGGCCGCGGATCAGCAGCAGAAAGTGGAGGAGTGACAAGGCAACAGCCTGAAACTCCAGCACATTGATATGTGGGAGGGTGGCCGAGAGGCACCAGTCCCCATATGCATGCAGGCCCTGACAGTGTCCGCCCCATCCCATGTGGGATGCATCGGTGGTCACTGTGATGGAGGGCTGCGGGGGCTGCAGGGGGTTGCCCCTGATCAGAAACTCCGGGCGGCCCCACCGCCAGAGGAGAAGGCGGGCGGCCGGAGGTAGCGGCACAGGCCTCGTCAGGGGGTCCCGTGACGGGCGGTAGTGCCTGAGAAGATGGATCTGTAGCGGGCGCATGTGCAGCCGGCAGTCCGGCAGCACATCGACCAAGCTCGCCAGGAACCCTAGGAACTGAAGCCAGGTCCTGGCTGGCACCCGCCGCCTTAGCTGAAGACGGCGGGCGGCGCCCGTAATCGTCGATACCCGCTCCGGGCTGGGACGTGCCAGTTGGCGGGGGGATATCGATCACCGCACCCAGGAAGGTCGGGCACTGCGTGGGCACGAGCTCCGACTTCTCCCAGTTTACGAGGTACCCCAGGTTTTGCACTGTTCTCAACAAAAACGCCAACTGGCGGGAGAGCAGGACCTGGGAGCTGGCTATAAGCAGCCAGTCGTCCAGGTAGCAAAAGACCCGCAGGCCTTGCTGCCGGAGGAAGGCCGCCACGCACGATACAAGCCTGGTGAATAGGCGTGGTGCGGGCTTCAGGCCGAAGGGTAGGGCGCGGAAGCGGTACACGTTTCCCCCGAACGCGAAGCCCAGCAGATCTCTGGAGGCTGGGGCGATGGGGACGTGATGATAGGCATCCTTCAGATCTATAGATACTGCCCAATCGCCTGGCTTGAGGCACGGGAGTATGGAAGCCAGGGTCTCCATACGGAAGTGCTCCGTATTGATGTGTCGGTTGATTCTCTTGAGATTTAGAATCAAGCGGAACTTCCCCGAGCGCTTGGGGACAAGGAATATGGGGGAGAGGCATAACCGCGGATGATCGCGGGTCCTTTCCACCGCCCCCTTCGCAAGCAAGGCGGCGATCTCGGCCGCCATGGCTCGACGCATAAGCGGAGACATGCGAGGGGATGGAAGACGGACGACGCCTCCGGGCAGGGGGGTGGCTAACTCGACGGAGAAGCCACCGCCGACAACGGAGAGAACGAAGGCGTCGTCCGTTATGGCCGCCCAGGCCGGCTGGAAGGCCTGAAGGCGGCCGCCCACACCGGAGGGGGGGCCCTGAAGCGCTCGGGGCAAGGAGTCAAAAGCCGCCGCGGCCCTTGTCGGCCGGGCGGGTAGACCCCCGCTGCTTGCCTCTACCCCTGCGGTTACGGCGCCCCCGGTTTGTGGCCCGGCGGGTCGTCTGTGGGGGAGGCATAGTCACCGTCACACGCTGGGGGGCCGACGCCTGTGGCCGGCGGGGCGATCCCCGGGGACGGTTAGGTCGAGCCTGTACTGATATCAGCTGACCTGCTAACTCTCGCGCCTGCTGGCAACGGGTTAGCGCCTCCTTGATGCGGGGCGCGAACTGGCCTACATAATCCCCGAGAGCTAGGAGCTCCGGGGAGAGGGTCTCGGGCTCGAGGTAGCGGGCCATGTCCGCGGGCTGAAAAGCAAAAGCCCGACGCAGGCCGGCGAGGCCCCTCTTAGGGGGCGGCTCTCGGGCGATACGCCCGTACTCCTCCTTGAAGTCTGCCGTGAGGGGGATACCGGGCTGAGCCCCGGCTCCCCCTCGGAACAGCCGGGACGCCGGGGGTTGTTGTTCCGCCGGGTCCGGGCGAACCGTATAGAATTCTTCGAGGTATCGAAGAAGTAAGGCCTCCGCCTCCACACTGAGATGCCTCAACCCAGGCGGGGCTTCAGTCCCTGCAAGGGACGGCGCCGCTGAGGAGGCCGACATCGAATCCCACCCAGAAGTAGAGGGTTCGGACTCGGTCGCTGTAGGAGACTCATACAGCTCAGAGAGGAGAGGCATGGGCGGGGTAGGCGCCGGTAGCGGGAGGGGAACCTCCGCTGGCGGCACGCTATAACCCGCCGGAGCTCGGGTCGCCAGGCCCGGGAAAGGGCGGGGGAGCCGAGGCTGGGATGCAGTACCCGCCTGGAGCAGGGGGAACTCATCCGTAAGGGCTGTGCCTGCAGACGAGGCTAGGCCACCGGCGGCCGTAGTCTGGTCAAACAAAGGCACCGGGCGACCATCCGCCCGCGCAGGGAAAGTCTCTTCCCCGGGCGGAGCACCCAGCGCCGCCGGGGCGCGGCTCGCGCCCGCCCGCTGGCGGGGGAGCGGCCCTTCCGGCGCAGTAGCGGGTAAGGAGGGGGCAGTAGCGGCTGCAGGCATGTCAGCCGACTGGCCTGTAAACGCCCAGCCGCGGTTCTCAGCCAACCGGCTCATCATAGCGAAGAGCTCGGCCTCGCTAGGCTGAGATTTGCCCACCTTCTTCTTCTTCTTACCCGTCTTCTTAGTCCTCTTTGCCGAGGGAGAAGTCGATGGGGCAGAAGCGGCCCGCTTCCTGGACTTCTTCTTCCTCTTAAGAGGCGCCCGGGGCGAGCCCTGGGGCTGTCCCGCCGGCGGAGTGCCGGTGGAGGAAGCCTCGTAGAGCTGCCAGTCCCAGGCGGGAGCCTCGACCGGCGCCGCCTGGCTAGGCGGGGCGGGGAGAGCTCCCAGGGTGGTAGCTACCGGCCTACGAGAGGTCCGGGTGCTCAAAACCCTGGAGACCTGGGAGGTAGCCGGCTGAGAAGTAGCAGCCGCTACTCCCCCGCTCTCATACCCCACGGGCAGCCCGGTCGGGCCGGGGGGGGAGCGGACAGGGCCATGGCTAGGAGCCGCTCTAGCAGCAGGAGTGACCAGGCGGTCAGTGCTGCGAGCGGCCGGGACGGGGGCGGCTCTCACGAGCGAGGACGCTCGGAGCGGCTCCCCGGCGCTCTCTAACCCCTGGGTCAGTTGGATAGGACCGGGGGGAGAGCGGGTGGTAGAGCTCCGGTCATGGCGCCATGGCCTGCACTCCTCCTCCTCCGACTCGCTGCCCCCGGAGGCGAGGAGCTCAAGGGGAGGGTCGGCTGGGCCGGACCCTCTACCCTCCGGCGCAAGCGCCGGTAAAGGCTCTCCCTCTACAGGGGGATCCCGGGCGGGAAGCCCTAAATCCGGCGGCCTGGCGGCCGCGGAAGGGACCAGGGCTTTAGGAGCCCTCTGGATCGGGGGGTGGGAAGTTAGCCAAGTCTCTAGCTGAGCCCAAGTAGGCTCAGACCAAACGGAGCATACCGCACAGGGATCGGGACGGGTGCATCGCCTGTGCAGTGGGCAACACGCATGCACGTCCCAGTCCGGCAATCCCCGGCGGCAGACCTGACATCTAAGAGTCATACCTGTAAGGGGAAAGGACTCAGTTAGACACAGAACATATATATAAACAAAAAATATGTATTACCAAGTCAATTGTAAACAAAAAAGAAATTTGTGTACAAGACAAGGGGCGGGAATTAAAGAGTGCTGTGCCAACAAGATAGATCTACATCGACGGCAGAGCGCTACAAACGCCTAGGAAAGAACATGAAATTAAAACATGTACCAAAACAGCCCAGAAACCCATGTCTACATAAATGATGTGCATTTTGGACAGGGCGGCTTGCCATAGGCGAAAAATCAAATCTGGCGGCATTTGGCCTGCCATACAAAAATTTTTTCTCAATGTTTCCAATTTCAACCAAACGGTGGAAAACACTAAAAAACTAACTCCCGGGACTACTAAATGTCCAACGAGAGGAGAAAATTCTAAACAAAAGCGACCAGAAGGCCGTACAATGGTAGGCAAAGCAGAACAGGGGAGAATCGAGCCAGCACAAGCCACGCTCCGAAGCCGCGGTGCATACAACACACAGTGTGTGTGAAGCAACGCAACTCAAACGAAGTCGGCACAAAGCCGAAACAAAAGCCTGATTTTCCCCTTTTCCGCCGATACAAAGTATCTAAAACGAATTGCTAGCCTAAAACAACAATCAAAAGAATAGAAAATGGAAAGAACTGGCCTGATTGTTGGTAATCTGCGTCGGATGGCGACGGATTTAGGGAGCAATCACGAAGAACGTCTTGTTCGTACGGGTGCGAACAGGAAGGAGGAAGTGTCATGGCGGGTGACGGGTTTCATACGGCAACCCGGGGGACGGAGGCGGTGTATGGTAGGCTATTTGTGAAATAATTTTATGTTCGGTTATGGGCAATTATAGGATATAATAGCATACTGTAACAGATAGGTGGTCGGATGTACTGATAGTAGATTGTACTATTTGAACAGATGCTGAATGTTGTCAAAATCGATGGAAGAAAATAAATGTTCATTTGAATTGAATTAAATTGAAATGACTTACAAATTTCCATATTCTGCTCAATAAAAGGCAATTTTATGAAATAACAGGCTTTGTTGTTTGTAGTCTTACACAGGCATGCACATCGTATCAACATATTGCGCCTGAGTGAGCAATTACTTTGTTGAGTATTTCAAAATGTAACTTTTGGTGAGTCTTTTGATTTCATCTGACTTGCTCACTAAACCATAGAGTTTTGATGGGATATGTCAGGACATACAGTGAACAGAGTCCGTTCTTCCATAAATTGTCTTTTAATGATTAGAATGTAACATTTCTAAGCCTTTCCATGACTCCCAACTTTGCTGATACCAGCCAGAACATTTAACAAACATTTCTAAGTACGGATTTTGCACCGTTTCAAAAAAGGCTTTTGCTCACTCAAGCGTAAAATATTGTGGGATATGTTGGTGTCATTTAATAGAAGAGACCCTAATCTATCCACAGGTATTAACATTTCCTGAAAATATTTTGAAATGTTTAATTTGGGAGACTTTCTTCAACCGCCAATTTTGAACGGTACACGACGGTACACTTTAATGATCAGAATATAACATTTCCAAGCCTTTTCATGACTCTCAACTTTGCTGATACTAGCCAGAACAAATACCAATTCTTGTCAAGTCTGAATTTTGCACCTTTTCACAAATGTTGTTTTGGATCTCTCAAGAGTAATAACTAGTCAGATTTTTTTTTTGTTATTGCATAAGAGAGACCCTAAGTTATCTACAAGAATCAAAATTTATTGAAAAATATTCTGAATTATTTCCAACTGTTAACCTTTTTTTTGGGGGGGGGGGGGGACGCACTGTAGAGTGAAACGATATCATGGCAAAGGAGAAAATTTATATAACTTAAACACAGTGTAAAATCTAAAGGGACCTTTCCACTAAACTCTACACTACTACACTACCTTAATTATTTCGGATTTTAGGCTACTTTCAGTTTAACCAGTCAGACCCAACTCCCGAAAACCGAGCATCGGTATATACTCCAAAAACGGCGTATGAATATAGAGCCCTCATCGTTCAGTGCGAGGCAGTGTGTACAAAAGGCATGGGGGAAATCTTGCAAAGTTAACCAGCCAACGATATATATTTTTTAAAAATAATGCTGCGTGCCAATTATCTTCAAAATCCTTGAATGATTCGTCCTATGAAATGACTTTCAAATGACAAACGTTTGAAATAAATATATCCGCAGCATTATTTTTGAAAAATATATTATCAACAGCAGGTCGACATTGCACGATTTTCCCCATGTCTTTTGTACACACTGTCTCGAACTGAACGATGAGGGCTCTATATTCATCTTGCTCCATACGCCGTTTTCGGAGTATATACCTGTGCTCGGTTTTCCGGAGTTGGGTCTGACTGTTAACCTCACCTTTTCTAGAAGAGGGACAGTGGATTTCTTGACATCCCCAAACATGCTGGGATAGAAACCAGTATTCCCTTGTCCAGGAGATATACCCTGGAAGAAACAAAGAAAACAAAGAGTGAATAAACAACGAGACACAGATTCTGTTTACCGCATAGCGTTCATTTTGAACAACAACAGCATCATCATCATCAACAACAACAACGTCAAACTTTAAGGGGAAAAAAAGTCACCGACATGTTTGGTTTTTTTTTTTTTTACAAGGATTCCGAAATACATTATTAGAATTAACTGAATGAAACTAAGAGATAGATTTCCAGATTTATGCTTAGAGGCACATGTATAATGTATATTGAGGAAAAGGAAACATATTATTTGATAAACCTTCGCGGGTACGAAGGGTTAGTGATATATGGATAACTAAACAGAGAGAGAGAGAGAGAGAGGGGGGGGGGGGGGGGGAGTCAGACCCATTTTTTAAATAACTAGAAAGAGAGCATGAAATAATTTTTGCTGTGTAAATGCAATAACAAATAACAAATAACAATAACAAATGATTCCATCAAATTACCGATATTCTAATGTTCGAATTCATTTCTCTGAGCTCCTGCCTAAAGCCTTCCTGTATGGCCATCAGCATCACTTTGGTCGCTCCATAGAAGTGCATGTCACTGATAGGTGTCCACTTGTATGCGGCAAGACTATAGGATACACCGATATAGATATAAATGAATGCGAAAATTCAAATGATTTTTAAAATATAGAGTTTAAGGGGACTATTAAAGGGGAATGAAAGGCAACAGACATTAGCCTATAATCATGCAGATAATTGTCAGCCTATTACAAATATCTTGAAATTACTCATATTTGATTATTTAAAAGGAAGAACAATTTCTCAAAATGTAGCAGTTTCCTTGATAGACATTATCCCATGGGGGCTGCCATTTTCTTTACAAAGTAATGTCAGAGCAGTGCTATTTGTGAGATACCCACTGACCTGTATACTAGCTAAAATGACACTCATTATCACCTATGGAATGCATGATGCTGGATTTTCTCATTAGCTACGTTCATATGGGACTCGTGGTTTCGAAACTTTAAGTTAGCGAAACTTTAAGTTAACGAAACCACGACTCCCTAACCGCAACGAGGGTTCATACGAGCCTCAAACAACGAGCTGTAACTACAAGCCGAGCGATCGTCGTGGTTGACCCAGGAAGTAGATACTACCGATTGTGTGTACAGTACACATACAGATCCTGTCTTCATAATGTGTGCGAAGGGTATGGCCCGGAAATTTAACATGAACAACAAGGTCATCCTAAACCACAAGCCTGCGAAACTTAAAGTTTATTCCGTTCACATGGTGCGAAACTCCGACGGAGGACCACCCACTGCTCGTGGTGCCGACCTTAACCACAAGCTAGCTTAAGTTCTAGAACTACAAGTAAACTTAAAGTTTCGAAACCACGAGTCCGTTCATACGGGCTGAAACTACAAGATACTACAGGTTAACTTAAAGTTTTGAAACTACAAGCGAAACTTAAAGTTTAGCTCCCATCGTGTGAACGTAACTATTATAAACATTTTTTGTAGTCATGTACATTCAAATGAAGATACTTTTATCCTGTCATATAACCTATTTGTGTCAAGATATTTGGTTCAGCTGTTTTATAGGTGGGGGCACTTTCTTTTGTTAAGCAGGACTTGGCATGCACAAGTTGTTGCCTGGTCAGACAAAGGTTTGTAAATTCTTCAGAGAAGTGACAAAGACCTACATACAACTGCTCGTAGATATCACCTGTGCGAGATGCTGGGGGTTCCCAGGCCCCTGGGAGCCGGGGGTGCTGGGGGTGCTGCAGCACCCCCAGAATTTTTTGAAGGGGTGCGCAGCACCCCCTAGAAGGCTGAGGATCCTGGGGGTGCTGTAGCTAAAAAGTAAAAGTAAAACGCTGAGGACTTTTTTTTTTTTTTTTTTTTTTGCTTGTCAGAGTTTTTTGGACTTCAAAAGAGAGCCTAAAATGCTGAGGACCTATTTTTTTGCTCACAGCACCCCCAGTAACAAAATCGTTCCCAGATTGCCTTGGGGTACCAAGATGGCTGCCATTTTGCATTGGTGGCTTTAGTTGTACAATAGCTATTCATTATGGAACATCATATCCATTGTGTACAAGTAAATGGACATGTACTACTATAACATCACAGTTTTTCAAAATGGCAGCCCCCGGAATCTGCAAACTTTAGAGAGATTGTTCTCCTTACTGAGCAATCAAATATGAGTATTTTCAAGATATTTTGAACAGGCTGACCATTTTCCACATGATTATCAGCTAATGTTTGTTGAGTTCATTCTCCTTTAAATGGACTGGAAAGATTACCTTAAAGGTATACTATTTAACAGTTTTCAAATAATCGTGAATTTAAGAGTTGGTTTTCAATTTGGTTTAGAATGTAAGTAAAACTTCACTGCGCTTTAAGGGAATGATTACTGCTGTTTATTTTAAAAAGTAATTCCATTCTTACCGCTGTACAAATAACTGTCAAATCATAGATATTAACGTTACCATGATAACGAGAGGATTCCGCACTTGTCAATAAAAATATTTGGTCTATTAATACCTTTTAACGTATGAAATGCGTTAATAAGCCGTTATCCCAAGTCTAGACACCAAAGATGAAGTTGGAAGTCTCCCCGCCCGCCAAGGCCGGGCGGAACAGGTGCTCCACCTTTTTACGAGCTTGTTTATGCAAACCAGGCTCGGCGGTGGAGTTTTCCAACTTCTCTCCACTTTTCTTCGTTGGCTTATTCGAGTAGCATGTTTTGACTTTCCCTGCCTGCTACTACCAATTTTCGTATAATAAATTTTTAAAATTTTTTCGTTGCTTTAGTACCTTTCCTTCCACCAAAGTTTTGAGTTCAGGTTTTCTTGGCAGCTGAAATCGGTACATGGGCTGACTGATTCATTTCTTTTAGAACGCTCCGCGGTTCGGATTTAAATCAGTGTTTCAACACATTTAGAACGAGTGTGTTTACAACAATTTTTCATGTTCCACGATTTATGTAACAATAGTATCTTGGAGCCCATTCACACTCACTTCTGTAGAGCGGTCTAACTATAAGACCCGTTCCTCAGGAGCGGTTCTGAGGTGAGTGTGAATGCTAAAGTGGTCCAGGAAGCGTTCTTCTGGAGCGCTCCAGAAGACCACCTCGGGAGGTGGTCTTGAGGAACGGTTCTTAGTTAAACCGCTCTAACGTGCAGTGTGAAAGCGAAAGTGATGCTAAAGCGTACTTGAACCGGAAGTGAGTGTGTGTGTGTGTTGCGCGGGAAATCTCGTATGATTTTCCTTGATTTTCCTATAAGTGCAGGCCATCGCTGCATGATAGAATGATGAAAAGAAAGAAACATAAGAAAAGATAGAAAGAGGAACGGATAGAATGATAAAAACAAAGAAAAACATAAGAAATTTAAAGATAGAGAAGGCTATAGAAAGAAAACAAGGAAGATAGAAAGAGGAAATGACAGAATGATGAAAAGAAAGAAAAGATAGAAAGGGAAAATGATAGAATGAATTAAAAACAAAGAAAAACAAAAGAAAACAAGGAAAGATAGAAAGAGAAAATGATAGAATGATAAAAACAAAGAAAAACAAAAGAAAACAAGGAAAAATAGTAAGAGAAAATGATAGAATTATAAAAACAAAGAAAAACATAAGAAATGTAAAGAAAGAAAAGACGATAGTATGATAAAACAAAAGTAAACAAGGAAAAATAGGAAGAGAAAATGAAGTGATAGAACGATAAAACAAGGTATAACAAGGAAAAAGTAAAAAAAAAGCGAAGACGATAGAATGATGAAAACAAAGGAAAACACAAGGAAAGGTGAAAAAAGACAAGATGATAGTATGATATGCACACGGAGAAAAAAGGAAAGTGGAAAAAAAGAAGCCTTGGAAAGATATAAAGATAAATGCATCAGGCAGGCAGTATATGGTTTGAATTCCGCGCGAAAAAAATTGACCGGCTGACCTGAGCTGCCATAGCAACAAGACACTTTGACTCGTTGAGCGATTTGAGACATAAAAAATGCGCGGAGTGTGAAAGCAATCAAACCGTTCTTCAAGAACCGTTCCTCTAGAGCGGTCTAACTTGGAGCGGTCTAAAAGGGAGCGTGAATGGGATCTAGAACGCTTCGCCGATAGCTGCTGATCGTGCACTCAGTTTCATCGAATGCCTGTCTGTGAATTTCTTTTGGAATACCGATCATTGCCGATCAGCTACATTCGTCTAACTATTACATTGCCTCGTGAATCTTGACTTTTGGACCGGGTTTGTGTTTTACTTGGAGTATAATGCCTAAGCTGGGGAAGCAAAGGTCGACCAGGAAGGCGCGGCGCGACGCTCTCGAAGGTCTGATGTGGATGTACATGATGTAGCATTTCCGGCCGCAGTCGTATTGGACGATGACGTCGATCCAGGCGAGTCAGGAAACGGTGAGTCTAATAATATCGGGGCCCCTTGGCCCGTTGTAAACCCACTCGATGCCATAAATATGCATGCTGGCGCATATCCTACTCTTGAAAATGTTCCCCCTAATTCTGTTCGATCCCCACCTCCTCCTTCAGCCCACTCCCTGCCTGTTACTTCGGGCATCGACCTCTCTCCACAGCCGGCAATGCTGAGCTGTGTTTGCGATGAGCTAGGCGGAGATCGAGGTACCGGCTTCTATGAAGGAGAAGATCTGGAGGGGCGAATTCATAGAGTTGGGTCTTTTGCTGAAAAGGGATAGTACCCAAGACACTTCGATTCAAACTTTTAGTTTTTGTTCTGCGGGGTCATCGGTAGTACTGCGCCCGAAAAGCAAGGCTCAAGTGATTTATGATATTGAGCAGTGGACGTCTGCTTTTCTGGTCTTTGCGTCCATATATTTAGAACGTCACCCGGCTCGACCGCGCGAGTTGCTGAAATACATGGATATCGTGCGTTCGATAGTCCAGTATGGGGGGTATAATTGGCGCTCATACGATGCGCAATTCCGCCTTCGTCAAGCTCGGCAACCACATCAAGCGTGGGCGGCTATTGATACGGAGTTATGGCGACACCGAGCCAAGCGGTTAATCCTTCTGGCCCGCCTGCCCTCTCCCGCAGCCAGCCCTTTCGGCCTTACGACCGAGGGTCGAGGCGCGGTTTTCCCTCGCGGCAATATGGGTCACTCCGTGGAGTCGGCCCACGTCCCACCTTGCTTTGCTTCGCTTTCAGTGGCACTGGGTCATGTAGCCGTACCAACTGCCGCTATGCGCACATCTGCGGAAACTGTGCGGCAACCACGCACGGTTCCAGCTCATGCACTAAGCAATCCAGTGCCCCAAACAGAGAGCTGACCCGAACGCCAATTAACTTAAAAAGAATGCTTCCTTTTCTGAGTACCTACAACAACCGTCAAGATGCTGCGCAGCTTATTTCAGGTTTTCAATATGGTTTTTCACTTGGTTTTACTGGTACGCGTCGTCCCGTGTCGTCACGGAACCTAAAATCTGCCGGAGAACATAAAGAGATCTTAGTAGCTAAAATTGAGAAAGAAATTAGCCTCGGCAGAATTTCTGGTCCTTTTCAATCCCCACCCTTTCCGAATTTTCGTTGCTCGCCTATCGGGCTTGTCCCCAAGCGGACACCTGGGGAGTTTCGCCTTATTCAACAGCTGTCGGCGCCTCGCGGGTCCTCGGTCAATGAATTCATTGATTCGGACCTGTGTTCCGTGTCGTACACTTCGTTTGATGAGGCTGTGAATCTCGTTTCACGATTTCTTTTTCGTGGGCGCAACGCGGAAAGAGTGCGAATCGTCTATGCGACACTTCATGGCTATGTGCGAAGCTTTTGGGGTCCCAATAGTGAGCGAGAAAACCGAGGGACCTGTTTCCACTATCACGTTTTTAGGTTTGGAAATCGATGCAGCGGCGCTCAGAGTTCGCGTACCACGACAAAAGGTCGAAACCTTGGAGACAATGTTGCGTAATTTCGAGGCACAGCAGAAACTTACTTTGAGGCAATTGCAATCGCTTATAGGCAGCCTTAACTTTGTGTGTAAAGCCGTGGCTCCTGGGAGAGCCTTCCTTAGGCGTCTTATCGATCTGACAAGAGGGGTCCGCCGTCCGGAACACCGAATTCGCATAACGCTCGAGGCAAAGGCCGATATGCAAGCATGGTCTTTGTTTTTATCCGAGTTCAGTGGTACCGTCATGTTTTTACACCCCGACTGGCTCACGAATACTCAATTTCAATTCTTCACCGATGCAGCCGCTAGCATTGGTTTCGGAATTTTTTTCCAGAACAAGTGGGCTCAGGGCAGATGGCCCGTGGAAATTTCGGATAGAAAATTCTCCATCGCTTTCTTGGAGCTCTTTCCGGTTATAGCGGTTATCCGTCTGTAGGGGGGGGGGGGGGAGGCGCATTTAGCTAACAACAAAGTCCTATTCTGGTCAGATGACCAGATTGTCGTGCATGTCGTCAATTCCCAAACCTCTAAGTGCCCCCACATCATGAAGTTAGTGAGATTTTTGTTCAAAGCTCGCTATGTGCCTGGCTCTCGCAACGAAATAGCTGACTCCCTTTCTCGTTTTCAGATGGACAGGTTTCGTCACCTGGCGCCGGGCGCAGATCGGCTAGGATGCGACCTACCCACCCATCTATGGCAGAGGTTCTTATAGAAAGGAATCGCCTCCTGTTTGCTTCTCGAGCGCCGAGTACTCACTCTACTTTAATACGAGAAAGCCTGGTCTGCATTCCAGCAGGTTGCGACATCACTACGATATAAGTATTAAATCAGATATTGAGCAAGTCGCTCAATTTATATCTTTTCTTTCATGGCATGGCTATGCAGGGGCAACTATTAGTACATTTATTTCTCGTATAGCTTTCGGTATGCAGGCATTAGGATGGCCCGATATAACAAACGGTTTTGTAATTCGTCGATTGGTTGACGGTTGTAGGCGCAAAAATGCCCGCCATGATACACGATGTCCCATAACTTTGCCCATTCTCAAATCAATTATCAATTCCATTTCACACGTTTGCAACAGTACCTACGACCAGGCATTATTTTGAGCCGCATTTCTGGTGGCGTTTTTTTTTTTTTTCCTTCGGGTGGGGGAGTTCACAGCAAAATCCCAAAGGGGTCCCTTTCCCTTATCACAGGAGGACGTTCACACATGGGGTACAAACAGTAACCTAAACTTGCATGTAACAGTTCATAGGTCTAAAACGGATCAAACAGGGAGGGGGTGTCGCATTGTAATTCCTCCCAACGACATGGCTCTCATGTGTCCAGTACAGGCCATGGAAGATTACCTATCTATCCGTAGTGGTACTGGGGTCGCCTTTTTTTCGGCATTTCGACACGCAGCCGTTAACGAGGCACGAGTTCAGTGGAAAGTTGAAGCGAGTGATAAACTTTATCGGTTTCCCTGTTTCCTTTTATTCCTCTCATTCCTTTCGCATTGGGGCCGCAACGTCTGCCGCGATGGCGAGCGTACCTGAAGTTTGCATCCAAAATATGGGCCGGTGGGCTTCTAACACTCATCGGCGATATATTCGTGCTGACACGACCGTGCCAGCCATTTAATCAAATGAATAGTACTTGGATAAAGTTCTCTTAATGTCTTTTTTCCAGTTTCCCACAGCGACATGTAAAAGAGATGAAGAATGGGTCTGAAGGAGCTGTATATGTATGTTTTACTCACTGGTGTCCACAGTCCTCCCTGCTGCTTGCCTTTTCTCTTTTATATATCCCATTGCAGTTAAACGACGGGCTAGTGTTATCACACACAAGTTTGATTATGCCTTCTACTGGAACCTTGTTTTATTTTGGGGCATCCACGCGACGAGGCACTAGTTCGGCACGCGACCTAACCACCGACCACTAACGACTGACCATTCTGATATTCAGTACGCTTACATTATTTTGTAAATCAAAACAGTGTATAACGAGAGGCTTCCTGAGATAAAGGGTTCGAATTTTGTTTTGGAACAATCGAAAAAGAATGCATATTATATCCCACGTTTGCCAGGTGGGTTGTGACAAGCTGAGAAATCTTGTCGCAAATTGGCCGTGGATGGATTTTGATTAGTATTTCCCTACGTTGGCCACGTGACAAGCTGAGAAATCTTGCCCCGAAATTTACGTGGGAAGGGCGAGCTGAGAAATCTTGCCATGGATTTGGGGAAGCTGAGAAATCTTGCCATGGATTTAGGCAAGCTGAGAAATCTTGCCATTAATTTTGGAGACTTTGCAGGCTGAGAAATATTGCCTTTTGTTCCTGAATTGGTTAACCAATTATTTTCCAAAATGGGATTTAGTGCGGCAAGCTGAGAAATCTTGCCACGAGTTTTAAATTGAGGAAGTTTCATTACGAACCCTAGATTGATATACAATGAAAATCAAACAGCCTGGGCTCGTTGGAAATATATCTCAGGAGGCCTCAACAATATGAAGTACGATATGAAATTATGTCATGATTATCGTTAATGATTATGGAATTTTATGGAGCGGATTCTATCTTCGATAATGCCACTCGAATTATTAAACCACGGAATACCGCATACAACCTTGTTTTGTTCTCACTGGCCGACAAAATTGTTCAGTGTACGTGGATACCAGCTTTCATTCAACCTGTTCATTCAATGAGTATTTCAAACCTCGTTATGCGCTACCTCTGTAAAGCGCCTCGGCCTCATCAAATAGTGCGTTGACCCATAGGTCAGTGGTTAGGTCGCGTGCCAAGTCTAGACACCAAGGATGAAGTTCGAAGTCTCCCCGCCCGCCAAGGCCGGGCGGAACAGGTGCATCCACGCGACGAGGCACTAGTTCGGCACGCGACCTAACCACTGACCTATGGGTCAACGCACTATTTGAGCTTTACAGAGGTAGCGGATAACGAGGTTTGAAATACTCATTGAATGAACAGGTTGAATGAAAGCTGGTATCCACGAACACTTAACAATTTTGTCGGCCAATGCTAACTCTTATTTATCTTGGGCCAAGCTTCACTCGCATCTGTATTGAGAAGTCCCCGGACCTTTCCTACTTCATCAGTTTATAAGTCTAGCTAATGTGCTCCCCCTTTTTACGAGCTTGTTTATGCAAACCAGGCTCGGCGGTGGAGTTTTCCAACTTCTCTCCCACTTTTCTTCGTGGTCTTATTCGAGTAGCATGTTTTGACTTTCCCTGCTTGCTACTACCAATTTTCGTATAATGAATTTTTCCTCCTCCTCCCCACACATCCACCATAACAGGATGGGATGGGGTCTCAGTGTAATTCTTTTTGGTTTGTATTCGCGCTCTGGAGCAATAAGCTCGGTTGCACTTTAAAGTGAGCCGCAAGGGAATTTCCGTCCGACACCCTTTTGGTACACTTTGGCTTTCACCACTTTCATGATTTTATTACACTTTTGGCAACAGGTGTTTTTGGGGTCGGGCGTTTTGCCCTTGCTGGAGCGCGTCCAAAAATTCCCTGTTAATTGGGCATTAATTTATAGTTCTAGGACTACTCCTCCGGAGGACAACTCCCTCGGGGACGACTCCCACCTGACAACTCCCCCGGAGGACAACTCCCCCCGAGGACAACTCCCCCCGAGGACATTTCCCCCGGAGGACAACTCCCCCGGGGACAACTCCCACCTGACTACTCCCCCCGAGGACAACTCCCCGGAGGACAACTCCCCCCAGGACAACTCCCCCCGTGGACAACTCCCCCCAGGACAACTCCCCCCGAGGACAACTCCCCTGGAGGACAACTCGCCCCGAGGACATTTCCCCCGGAGGACAACTCCCCCGGGGACAACTCCTCCGGCGTATCAGGACAACTCCCCTGGAGGACAACTCCCCCGGAGGACGGCTCCCCCGGAGGACAACTCCCCCGGGGACGACTCCCACCTGACTACTCCCCCGGAGGACAACTCCCCCGGAGGACTACTTCCCCGGAGGACAACTCCCCCGGGGACGACTCCCGCCTGACAACTCCCCCGGGGACGACTCCCACCTGACTACTCCCCCGGAGGACAACTCCCCCGGGGACAACTCTTACGGAGGACACCCCCCCCCCCCGACAAGTTCCCCAGAGGACTTCTCCCCGGGGGACAAATACGCGGAGAACGCGTCGCAACATGATAACGACTCCCTAGAGGACGACTGTCACCAAGATAATTCTTATACCGGTATGAAATATAATAACAGGGATAATCGTTTTTGAAAGACTATTGTGAAAATATTTGTTTTGGGATACCGTGATAGAATGCCATGACAAATAATTATTAAGGCTGGCGTCACTTGTCAGGTCAGCGATTGGGGAACGAGCATAGGTATTAGGTACCTCCTTGTTCTACACCACTGGGGTGATTTATATCGCTTATGCAGCTATTAAAACTTTATCCTATCGTCCAACCTTAGCATATCTTTTGCCTATCATCAAAGCATGTTAATATTCAATTTTATTAATGATCGTGTTACATAGCAAATTAAGACATTTAGTGTCATTTTGCATCCTATACTAAAAAGAGAATTTTATTTTGCGCTTTTAGAAATCGAAACTCAATCTATTTGTCTACATTTGTCAATTTAAAAGCCTAATTAACATTGATTTTACCTTTTGTTGTGCCTTCGTCATAAATAAGACACTTTATAACTGAGGTTTTGATGTGATTTCAGCGCAAAGTTTAACTTTCACACATGCTCGGTGTGGTAATGTCGAAATACGTAGAAGGGCAGGTCCTCTTTATACAAATTTTATTCAATTTATTCACTACAGACACATGTCATTAACTCTTGTACTATATTCTATGGCATGGTGGTTATAGTATACACAAGACATGTATGGAGCAAGAAGGTGAAAATATTATTTATAATTGTATTAAAACTTGAACTTTGACCGAATGATCATAACCCTGCACCGATATAAGCCCTTGTTTGGTCATAGACCATGTAGACATGGGTGAAATAACCAGTTTAAACTTAACATACATGTAGTAACCATCTCCCTCAAAATTAATGTAGTAAAGATGCCTCCCACAAATATAGTAATTCTTAGTCAAATAGCGTTTAAGACCCATTATTGACTAAAACACATCAGCTAATCAATAGGAAATCTCTTAACTCATGCCTGTATCGGAAGTAGGGATCACAACAAAAGTAATATAGCGCTGTCATTGGCTAAACTTTTGAAATTTGCTCACATAATTGATATCCAATGTGAAATTTCATTCTGAAAGTTACAAACATCTAGGTGTTATCCAGGTGTTACCCAGGTGGTATCCAGGTGTTATCCATGTGTTATCCGGGTTTTTTTCTAGGTGTTTTCCAGGTGTTATCCAGGTATTATCCGGGTGGTATCCAGGTGTTATCCAGGTGGTATCAAGGTGTTATCTGGGTGTTATCCGGGTGTTTTCCAGGTGTTATCCAGGTGTTATCCGGGTGGTATCCAGGTGTTATCCAGATGTTATCCGGATGTCATCCAGGTGTTAGCCAGGTGTTATCCAGGTGTTATCCAGGTGTTAACCAGGTGGTAACCAGGTGTTAACCAAGTGTTATCCGGATGTTATCCAGGTGGTAGCCAGGTGTAACCAGGTGGTAACCAGGTGTTAACCAAGTGTTATCCGGATGTTATCCAGGTGGTAACCAGGTGTTAACCAGGTGTTATCCGGGTGTTATGTGGGTGTTATCCAGGTGTTATCCAGGTGTGAACCAGGTGTTATCCGGGTGTTATTCAGGTGTTATCCAGGTATTATCCAGGTGTTATCCTGGTGTTATCCTGGTGTTATCCAGGTGTTATCCAGGTGTTATCCAGGTGTGTTTTCCAGATGTTATCAAAGTGTTATCCAGGGTTATCTGGGTGTTATCAAAGTGCTATCCAGGTTGGTATCCAGGTGTTATCGAGGTGTTATCCAGGTGTTGTCCAGGTGTTATCAAAGTGTTATCCAGGTGGTATCCAGGTGTTATCCGGTGTTATCTGGTTATCCAGATGTTATCCAGGTGTTATCCGGTTATCCAGGTGTTATCCAGGTGTGTCCAGGTGGTATCCAGTTGTTAATCAAATAGCATAATTAGCATAATGAGCTAATTAACATATGTGCAATATACCGACTTCTTTGTCATTGTTAATCCAGAAAGCCTGAAAACATAAATAATACAACTTTTATAGGGTTTTCTGTGACAAGGAATTCATTTATGACACCAGATTTATTTTTAAGTAATGCAATTGTCGTAAATAGCATAATTAGTATAGTGAGCTATTTATGTGCAATAATTATGTAATTGCTATTTACGATAATTGCATTACTTAAAAATAAAAACTGGTGTCATAAATGAATTCCTCGTCATTGAAACCCCTAGAAAAATTGTATTATGTTTTCAGGCTTTCTTGGTTAAGATTAACAATATAAATTATTATAGTTGCATAAATGCTAAAGATGATTACGCTAATTAGGCTAATAAAATAAATTGCTCAAGGTTGCCAAGGTGGCAACCAAGCTGAATTTACCTCAATACCCCTCTAGAACACGAATAAAAAAAAAAAAAAAACAAAAAACAAAAAACAAAAAACAAAAAAAAAAACCTTGTAGTTAACCTCTTTTCCAGGTCTGAAAAACTTCTAATGGACTATTAAGGGACGCCCCTGGATGAATGACCTTCCATACGAGATAGATAAGATATTTCGTCACAAGACTTCGATCCAATGTTTTCCCGTTGTCATAGTTACCTGACCAGATTGATTAGAACACCGTCATCGACCCCATTCTTTCTCATCAGGTTGACGGCTTCTCGACAGCAGTAGAGAGTTCCTAAAACATTCACCTGAATGGGGGACACGACAAAACCATATAATTCACATCTCATCAGGACTTTACTGAGCGAATTATCCTGAACGATTTTTTTGGTTTCACACGTACTACAGCCCTTCTTAAGTTTCATTAGTTCAATGTCACAAATCTGCCCCCCTCTCTCTAAGTAACCTATTCAGGGAAGTTTGTAAGTTTAAGCTCAAGTTTAGAGCTATGTTGATAGTAGACCAGCCAAGATGTTTTTTTTTTTTTTACTTTGGACGGCATTTTTTGGTAATGCTCGGCATCCATGCTAAAACTCTTGCAAAAATACAGAGGAATAAGGTACAGGCGGATGCCACGCGCATTTTTGCCTAAAAATGCCATTTTTTGCTCAAAATTTGAAAGAATGTCAAAAATCACGATTTTTAATTTTTTGACCTAATAATTATGTAATACAGGATAAAGACTTTTCAAGTGATGTCAGATTTATTTTGAGTTTGAAGTTCTAAACCTGATTAATATTCAATTGAAAGTTGGATATTACACACACATATATGGCGTAATTAAACATAAAACTGTGATTTACTCGAAATAATAGGTTGTGAAAATTATCAATATTTCAAAGTTTTTTACCCAATGTAAATTTGGCAATTTAAACGCTTTTTCTTGATTAAACATATCATGTATATTGTCATGTCACACACAGAAAATGAATTATCCGATAAGGTGATAGATAACTCATTTTATGTTATCCCAAATGGAATGATGTATTTTTACTGGATGCGCATTTTGAATGAAAAACACTATTTGAATGTATATCTAGAGTATACATTTACATAAGGCACTTATCCCATGTATTATCAGTATAGTCTAAGGGCCAAAAACTGAAATGTCCCCACCCCCTTAGAAATAATCTTAACTGAAGTTTTTTTTTCTGTTAGATGGGACCATTAACTATCAAAATATGCTTCTTTGCCCTAAATTAAGAGGTGGGCGTGACCACAAGGGCTATTACCATGGCAACAGATCAAGAACAGTAGAATTTCATAAAATGTCATGTATTCGTGATTAAGAAAGTACAAAAACACATTGCAACATTTTAGAATATTGTATCAAAAGTTTCTCACTTGATTAAAACCCAAATAAGAGTCACAAAAAGTGTCCATCATGTTTGAAAATGGCTGTTGCTGTGGAAACAGTAAGAAAAAAAAATCATATTTGATATATTTTGATATCACCATGATGCTACCGTAAAACGGTAAATATTAATACATTTGTATTGTACATGATTATCTTCTCTTTTACAGGACACTCACTTATCATAATTTGTTTAAGTAAAGGGGTGATGGAGGTTACCACTACATGTTTAGGCCGTTATCATGGTAACAAATATATTTATTGTGTTGTATTTCTAACAAAATATTATGATTGTTTTCAACGTGAAATAATGGTAAACATCTAACAATTTTTGCCGCCTGTATATTCAAAGCTTTAGTTTTGATTATATTCAAAACTTTAGTTTTGAATAGAGCTTAATTATTAAAAAAATATGTTGCCATGGAAACAGAATGTTATTGAAGATGACATCTTTCAACTAAAGAAAGAAATGTAACTAACCAATATAAAATATATGGCAACCAGATTAACAAACATCGTCAGCTATTGGAATCTGCTCGTTGGCTGTGAATGTGACCACTATAGCTGTTACTAAAAATTGGTAGCTAATACAAAAAGTGGTGTTGTCTTTCTGCCAGAATGTCTGTTTACTTGATTCAAATCTAGATCCAGAAGATTTGTGTCCCCAATAGAATGGGTGATACCAAAATTTTCGCCTTGAACATGATGACAAGATCTCCTATTTGATTCATTCAAAATTTTATCCATATATTTATGTATTCATTGATTTATTTATTTGAACTTATTCATACAGGATAAAAGCATGATCAGTATAAAACTGTTTTGCATCATATGGTCCTGATGTAACAGGAATAAACAATAACGTACAGCATAAATTGGTAACAATTTTTATAAGAAAATACAAGTAATATAGGCACATAATAATAATTAAAATAAAACTAATTTAACAAGTAAAAGCAACAATGATAAACGGCTATGAATATTTCAAAAATAACCATTTGAGTATATTATGTAATGCTAAGCCTAATGTGGAATGTGGATAACATCCATGTACTAATGAGACTACATGATTAAAAAAAAATGGCCCGTATTGAATAAATATCCCATACATAGTTCCTGTAACTTTGTGGATTGTCATCTAAATAAGAACCGTAAAAAGTCAAAGTACTTTTGAAATCACAAATTTAGTGTTGATGTAGAGCGTAGTGACTTAAAGCTCATGCACAGTATTGGTAGCAAAAAGGAAATTGGAAAGAAACATGTTAAATATAGTCTCATGTTGTTCTCCTTGTATCAAAAGATGTCTGTAAGAGATCATTTGGTATTCCATCTATGATTTCTGGTGAATTTCAGTGTAAATATCTGTAAAGAATGCTCGATCACTGCCATTATGCTAGGACCCTTTCACCCCGACGGCTCCCCGCACAGCAATCTTCGGGCTTCGCATAGAGACAGCATGTGTATCACTGTGTGTAACTACTCATTGGTTTTACATGTGTGTGTACAGTGTATAGCACATGCTGCCTTTGTTGGGATTTTACGTGCCTATCCCGGCACATAAATTAGTTTTTGCCTCTTATTGGTTTAATATTAAACTTTAGGAGGCGAAATCTTCACAGTGTCTTAGTACTGCTAGTATCTTGCTATTTATCAACAAAAATTGAAAAAATCTGACGAACATTTTTTGAGGGCTTACCAAAACTCTACATGACCTTTAAAATCACGAGTTGGCAACTAATCAATATTGGTCACAGACCAGGGCGGCAAAGCGTCTCGTGATGTGTGGGGAGGGGGGGGGGGGGGGGGGTAAGGTAGACACCAGCAGAAAAAAGAACTTCTTGGGAAAAGGGGGCATGCACAAGGGGGCATTAACGGAAAGGGCACTTTTTAGGGAAAAGGGAAAGGCATAAATGGAAACGTTAAAGTGAATACATAAGTTTTAGACAGGGGCGGCGCTACAGGGGGGGGGGCAGGGGGGCGGCCGCTTCCTATCATTTTTCAAGCGAGCAAAAAAAAAAAAAAAAAAAAAGAGGAAGAAGGGGGAAAAAAGGAGAAAGAGAAGGGGAAATGGAGAAGAGAAGGCTAGGCCATGCAATTATGACATAACTGTTATAGTCCTATTTGTTATTTCAAGACCCTCGACGTGCGACGTTGCTATACGCGTCATTTTGCCCCCCCCCCTATTTAAATACCCTGGCCCCGCCCCTGGTTTTAGACATTATTTACCCTGCATTTTAGAGCCATCTCAGGAAAGATTCAAATAATTCTATTTGTTTCTCTCTTTACATCACAGTGTGCAGTTGAGTGTGAGGATCTGTGATGGTCTGTATATTCATTTAATTTTCAAGCGAGCATAATATAGCGGCCTGTGACATCCCGTGCTGGATCCGGGGGGGGGGGGGGGGGGGGGCTTTTGGCGAAGCTTTTTAAAATTATCCCTGATAGACATCTATTTGTATTTGTATTTTATTTGTTTAATCACGGTAAAAGACCTGCTATCAGCTAAAAGCTGCTTTTCAGCAAGGCCGTGAACATAACGATAACATAACGATAAATAAATACGTACAAAATTATATACAAAAGAAATCACAACAATAATATACAAAAAGAAATCACAAAATCATTAAAAGAATTAAAAGAAATAAAGAGAATACAAAGAAACATAAAGAGAAATGGTATATGGAAATCAAAACAAGAAACATAACATAAAATCATATAAAATGAATTTATGAGTTTGAAATCATAATGTAACAAACAGAGATGGGTGTGTTTGTGGGGGGGGGGGGGGGGAGTGGGTATTGTTAAGATGGGGATAGACTCCTTAAAAATGTTGACGGGTTTTTTTCTGCTCGAATGTCTGCCGGTAAATTATTGAAGAGTTTTGAAGCGGAATATAGGGGACCATTTCTAAGATAGTTTGTGAGTGGCCGGGGTAATGTAATTTGACAATTGATATTACGTAACATATATTCACTTGATTTAAGACGAATGCGAGAGCATAGTGAAGATTGGGCAATGTTATTCACTAATTTGTATATAACTAATATAGATTGTTTTTTCCACCTTTCGGAAAGTTGATCGATTTCAAGAGTATTATACAAAGCGACTCTATTAAAACGATTATCTACCTCTAATACGGATCTCAGCGCTCTGTTCTGTAGAATTTGGAGACGATTTAACTGGCTTTCATTGCCATTTCTCCACAGGGTACTACAATAATCAAAAAGTGGTTGAATTAACGATTTATACAATAAGAGCGCAGTACTTCTGTCTACATAAAACCTAATGCACTTTAGTGAATAGTAGGTTTGTAATACCCTTTTCCTTAAATTGTCAATTTGGGGAGTCCATGTTAGACCACTATCTATTATTACTCCAAGTTATTTACATTGTGTAACCCTCTGTAGTTCAGTATTTTGAATTTTAATTTTCACATTTTCAAATGACCGTAATTTTGCCTTAGAGCCTATCAACATGAACTGACATTTATCAATATTGATCAACAATTCATTATTTGAGAACCATTTTGAAATAGAGAGTAAATCTTTGTTTATAACTGTTTCTAAAACTGCCGGGTCTTTTGAAGAAAAATAAACACACGTATCGTCTGCATATAAGGAGAGAGAACAATTTTCGACTGATTTAACCAAATCATTCAGAGTAAGTATAAACAGGAGGGGGCCCAATATACTTCCCTGGGGCACCCCGCTTTCTATTCCTCGAAATCTTGACATGTTACCATTTACAACTGTGGATTGCTCCCTCCCGCAGAAATAGTCACGGAACCAATTTATTGCATCTTCATCAAATCCAAAGTATGACAATTTTTTTCAATAATATATTAAACGAAATCAAATCAAAAGCTTTCTCAAAGTCTATGTTAACCATGCCCACAACATATCCTTGGTCAATTTTTTTGGCAAAATCATCAGTAATATTTAACAAAGCAGTGGTAGTTGAATGACCTGGGCGGAACCCGTGTTAACATGGATCAAGTATGCTATTACAAGACAAATAGTTATACACTTGATCGAACACAATCTTTTCCAACACTTTAGACAATACAGGAAGAACCGAGATCGGTCTATAGTTGGATGGATTTGTAGTGTCGCCACTCTTAAAGATCGGTGTAACACGAGCCCTTTTCCATTCACAAGGGATCTTACCAGTACACAATGAGCTATTAATGATATGTGTCAAAGGTGAAAGGATGTAGTCAACCGCATCTTTAATTACACAGGCAGGGACTTGATCTAGTCCCGTAGCTTTGTTTCTCGCAATGTTATTGATAAATTTCTTAACATCTTGAATGGAAATCGATTTAAAACTAAAAGTAGTTTGAACTTTAGTCAAAAATTGTTCAAAATTATCACCGAACGTAAAATTCTGTTTACGTTTAGAAGCCATATCAACAAAATGATCATTCAATCGGGAAGCAATTTCTTTGTATCCCACGAAATCTTCTCCATTAAAACACAACTTTTGAATCAATTTCATATTCTTTTTGTTTGGTAACATACATCGTAGAGATTTCCACATTGCCGCACAATTTCCTTTACTACTCAGAATGCTTTCAGAGATATATGACCGTTTTGCCTTTCTTATCATATCAGTAACCATATTTCTCAGTTTTCTATACGATTTCCAGTCTTCTTCTGATCTCGAAAATTTAGCTCGGTTTTTCATATCATCTCTGTCACCTATTTTATCTAAGATATCACTATTTATCCATGGCGTTTCTTTTTGCCGCACCCTCTTTTTACGAAGTGGAGCGTGTTTATCCAAAACCTAATTAAATTTCCGAGACCAGATTTCGTAAGCAATGCTAGGGTCAGTTTCTGAGAGAACGTCTTGCCAACATATTTTCTGCAAGTCATTCTTAAAGTCGACTAAATTAATTTTCTTCAAATTTCTTGAATAAACAAATTTATGACATACTTTGGGAGATTTGTGTTTCCCTAAGGAACAGATTACCATATAGTGGTCACTCATGCTTAATGGAACGACATCGCAGAATGTAACTTTGTTGTGATTTGAAGAGTATAATACATCAATTAAAGTAGCAGATGTTTGCGTTATTCTCTTAGGCTTTTCAACATGTTGTTTCAGATCGTACTCTTCAACTAAGCCCAGTAATCGCTTTGTTTGGCAAGAGGGTGGCTGTTTCATAATGTCACAGTTAAGATCTCCTAAGAGAAGGAAATCTTTAGATAATGATTCTATAGACTGTAGCAAATTTTCAAACAACTCAAATACGGTAGTCTGAGAGTTTGGTGGTCTATACCAGTATACAATTAGAAAAGATTTCTGTTTAGGGATGCAATTCTCAACACACATTAATTCCAAGCTATCAAGAGACAAATCATGTCTTATCTTGAACTGAATATGTTCTTTAATATATAACAATATTCCACCTCCATTTCGGTTTCTATCTCCTCTGATAATTCTATAACCTTGAACGTCTATCTCTGTATTAGACACAGAAGGATCTTACCATGTCCCACAGAGACACAATATTTGAATATTTTACTTGCACAATATATTACGCACTTCATCTATATTTTTCAATAGAGAACATACGTTTAAGTGGGCAATGTTTATCCCGATAACGAACTGATTTTGTTAAAAATATCGTCGGCACTGTGATAATTATCATATATAGCTGTATCGAATTGACGAGGAAAAAAATATCTCAGGCCGTGATATCTCAATACATGTATTATTAGGTAATTCATCGAATAGGCATACATCACAAATCCAGTTAGTATCGGACAGGAAAATATCATGGGATGCCCGAGAACATGCCAGATGGGCCCATCTATTACAAGATACGCATAATAAAGCATTTTGATTATATTTTACTTCTTTCATACATAACAAACATGGGAATTTCAGATTTCGAGTGATTGCAGGTGTATGAGTCAAGCATGGGTTTACTGCATTACTTGAAGACATAACTATGAGATGAACAATGGGTTAAATGACAGCTGCTGCAAAAGAAATGAATTATGTATTTGCATTTTCAAGATCTTGGATGCTTCTCACCGTGGTTTTTCGGTCGTCGACAGTCTATTACAAGATACGCATAATAAAGCATTTTGATTATATTTTACTTCTTTCATACATAACAAACATGGGAATTTCAGATTTCGAGTGATTGCAGGTGTATGAGTCAAGCATGGGTTTACTGCATTACTTGAAGACATAACTATGAGATGAACAATGGGTTAAATGACAGCTGCTGCAAAAGAAATGAATTATGTATTTGCATTTTCAAGATCTTGGATGCTTCTCACCGTGGTTTTTCGGTCGTCGACAGTCAATACACGGATTCGACCATCTTGAGTCCATACTCTCTTAGCCGAGTCATGCTTTACCAATTCGTTGACGAGTTTCTGTCGCATTGATGTCAAGCTTTCTCGAATGAAGACTTCCTTGGCTGACTTCTTCAAGTCCTTCCTAGCATTATATACTTGCTGGCGAACATTGTATCTCACAAACTTTACAATGATGGGCTTGGAAGATGTCTTTCGAGAATCAGAAGCAACATCAACGCTTGGCCTGGGCTGAATCCTGTGACTTCTGTCAATGATGTCAGGAGGCAGACCAAGTCTCAGCTTGTTATTGATTACATCCATCACTAAATTATCGGTGCTCTCGTTCGAATTTTTTTTTTTTGGATTCCATAAAAACGAAGGCAGTTACGACGACTATACTGTTCAGCTTCCTCATTCTGTGATTTGAGTTTTCTGTTCATACCACTTAAGTTGCTGATTTTCTTTTCCAGTGATTGTATCTCCTTCTCTCTACCATCTAGATCGAGTCGCACTGCGTTTTTTTTTTTTTGGGGGGGGGGGGGGCAGGTGCAGAGCAAGTAATAGAATAATTTGTTCTCAACCAGTGTCAACCGTGAGTCTATTTTCATTTAACAAATCTAATTCGAATAATAATAAAAAAAAATATTGCCGATTTCTAATTAAAGCACCACCTACCATCACTTGTTTGAGGCCGCCATCGACATCAAGCAACTCGCTCATGATGACGGTCTCCTGCGTTCATGAATCCTGTTAATTGCAAATTGTTAATTTTCCTTATTGTATACATATTTTCTTTGTATTTAAGAAGTAAATTGTTAATGTCTGACAATGTGTTTATATACTTTTTTCTGTAATATTATTGTATTTTGTATCATGCTATTGAACGCAGAAATAAAATCAATCAAACAAACAAACCTGTTCCTCATCAAATGAGTATTTATTTCATATTCGCGAGCGAGCCCATTTTTAATGTTTGATTTTAGTCATAATCATATTTAAGGGAATGTTAATTTTTGACTGGGCGAGCGAGTGTAGAGAGCGAGCAGAAAAAATAGTAATACAATTGAAAAAAAATGGTAGCATAAACGGAATCTTCTTGGCAAGGGGCGGGGCGGGCACACTCGTATTTAAGGGAATGTTAATATTGATTAGACGAGCGAGCGTAGCGAGAGATCATTTTTTTTTTACACTTCTCTTTTGATAATAATGTATAGCATACACGGGATCTTCTTGCTACGTAGCGGGGGGGGGCACAATCGTATTTAAGGGAATGTAAATTTTATTTAAACTTCTTTAAAACAAAATAATATTTGGTAGCATAAACGGGATCTTCTTCCTACGAAGCGGGGCGGGCACATCGTATTCAGTAAGGGAATGTTAATTTTATTTAGGCGAGCGAGCGAGCGATTTTTTTTTTCAATGACTGATAGCATAAATGGGATCTTCTTGCTAAGGAGCGAGGCGGGCACAATCGTATTTAAGGGAATGTTAATTCTATTTAGGCAAGCGAGCATAATAAGCGAGCAAAACATTAAAAAAATAAAAATAAAAATAAAAATAAATAAATTAACTCCTCTTTTTTATAATAATTGGTAGCATAAATGGTGTCTTCTTCCTGCGGGGCGGAGCAGACACAATCGTGTTTAAGGGGATGTTAATTTCATCTTTGCGAGCGAGCGTAGCGAGGGATAAAAATAATAAACACTTCTCTTTTGATAATAATTGGTAGCATAAAATAGGTTTTCATGCTGCGGGGCGGGGCGGGCAAAATCGTTTGATTCATTTTATTTCAAGGTGATGTACCAACAAAGCCAACAATGTTCTTGTGGTCACAAGGGAATGTTTATTTTGTTTTCTTTTTGTGTTTTTAACGTAGGTTTTAAGTTCTGACGACATAAAATGCCTAATGACCGATTCTAGGACAACTACCCCCTGGACAGCTACCCCCTAGACAACTACCCCTCCCCCAGGACAATTACACCCCAGGACAACGACCCCCAGGATAGGTAATCCCCCCCGGAAAATTACTCCCCCAGGAAAAATTACCCCCATAAAATGACGATTATCCCGATACCCCCCCCCCCGGACAACTCCCCCCTGGTCAATTACCTCAGAATCCAGGGGTAGTTGTCCGGGGGGGGGGGGTAATTGTCATAGGTTAGTTGTCCTGGGGAGGGGGTAGTTGTACTGGGGGTAGTTTTCCAGGGGTAGTTGTCCTAGAATCGGTCATTGGAAAAAAGAACCTTTACCTCCTGCCTAAGTATGAATCCTACCAAGTTTGGGTTAAAATCCAGCCATGCATTTTTGGAAGAAGATGAAAAAAAAAAAAAAAAAAAAAGATTAGCACGACGGACGACAAAGAGGGTGAGCGACCGCAATAGCCCAATTAAACTTTTCGGCTCAGGTGAGCTAAAAGGCCAACAATCAGAGGTGAAAGGGGCATTTCTTGCATATCATAAGTGATACTCACCAGCTATGAGTATGAGAATGGAAAAGGGAGACTGGAGTATTTTATTATTAAAAAAAAACGGGGCAGTTATTGCAAAAAGGGAAAAGTGATACCTATTAGATTTTGATAGGGGCATTTTGATCAGGGGAAGGAGCTCTTATCAAAAAACGAGGGCACTTATTAAAAGGATAATGGGCACGTTCAATAAAAAAGCGAAACTTTTTAGGGGTCAAAAGGGCACTTAATGGTAGGAAAAAGTAATGTATCAGAATGAAAGGGGCTAGGGGAGGATAAATAGGGCACTCAACAGAGATGGAAAGGAGCACCTATTAGAGGGAAAGGATCACTTTATTGAAAAAAAAAGGAATAGGGTTACTTGTCTAAGTAAAACAGGTAGCTCTCAGAATTAATAGGGGAAATGATAGATGAAGGGGTACTTATAAGCTTATGAAAATGAAAAAAAAAATGTTGTTGCAAAGGAAAAGAAGCACTTATCGAAGGAAAAGGGGCACGTATCAGATATGAATAGGGGTTTTTATTTTTAAAAAAAGAACGTGTATTACCAAAAGGGACATTTTCAGAGGTGGAAAAGGAACATTTATTAATAATTAGATAAATTTATATAGTGTAGCTACTATATTAGTTATTCTACTGTGCTGTGACGTAATGTAACAGAACTCTCAACAATTCTACTGAATAAACACACATTATAAAGAAACTATTGGGAGCGGAAGGTGTACTTGCAAGAGTAAATGTAGCACCTGTTTGATTTGAATAGGGATAGTAATCTCAGTTAAGGGTGGCTTTTATCATATTAAGTGGTAAGGGGGACTTTAATAAGAATGTGAACTGCACCGGTTAGAAAGAAAAGGAGACACTTTTCTGAAGTAAAAGGGTTCGCTTGTCCTATTCAAAAGGGGTACTTTGGGGATATTTTAAAAGTGAGAAACTGTGCATCCCCCGGATGTACCACTTTTGCATGTCTCCGACTGTCAGATGTACAACATTGGTTAGAACATGGAACAGTTAGCAGAGATTTTTCATGCAAACGAAAGAGATAGCTAAGTGGTATCGAAATTTCCAAACATGGGTGTCGATCCTGGAGGGGGGGGGGGGGATTACATATCACACCCCCCTCCCCGAAATTTGAGGTGGGGGATGGCCTGTATTATCACCACCCCCCCCCCCCCAATATTTTTGGATAAAATAAGTGAGAATTATAATACATTAACTTAAAACTAAAAATTATCCAAATTCATAATCTAACACAATTTAATCACACAGAAAACCATTTCGGGATGCCCTAAAATGCAAGTTTTATAGACAGATTTTTGAAAAAGTCCCTGGTGTGGGAGGGGGATACCCCCCCCCCTCCCACACCTTCCCCTCGCCGGTCATCCCCCAATCATGAACACGGATCGACACCCCTGTTCCCAAGGAAAGTTATAATAACTGATCTTAAATTTAAGTTCATGTATACAAATAAGGATTTATTTTGTAATAGATACGATCTATTACAAGATAAAAATCATCTCTGTTTTTCATTCTGAAAACAGAAAATCATACTCCAACAAAGATTAAATGTGCTGTCTGTATGGTAAAATTTTTTGCACAGATTTGCACATTCATTGACTTGCATATTAGGATAAATGTACATTACTCCACTAGAGTCCGGGAGGGGGGGGGGGGGGGTCATAAAGCTGGTCGTAAAGTTACGCATGACTTTACTTTAATTATGGCAAAACATATACTTTGCTTTTAAACTGTTTGTTATAATAAGAATGTTAATCTACATCTGCGCAGTTTAACTTTAGTTGATGCAGTTAAAAATGGTTGAGCATCCCCTTTGGCTTGTCATATTTAAGTCATTCGTAAAGTCATGCGTAACTTTATGAACAGCTTTATGAAACACTCCCATGGTTATGTTATTGTGTTTACATAATACAATACACAATATCATACATAGTATTGTCTTCACATAACCCTCTTAATACTTAAGTCTGCTCTTCCCAAGAGTATAGAATTCCATTATCTCTATATGGATACATGACACATCATCACTGAATATTGTTGTTTATTTCTCTCACTTTCTGATATGATGTTCCACCTCCCGGAGATTGAGCCATTGCATTCATATGACTTTATATTTTTTTTAAATGAAAATTCTCTGTTTGTGGACCGCACAGTGAATTTATAATGAACGATAATGATATATATAAATGTTATAATGTTCATATAACATGTATCATTTTTCCAGTTATAGTTAATGATAACTTATATTATAAAAAATGAAATAATGTTTGGCTTTTGCACGACAAATTAAAAGAAAAACCCAAATATCAAAGAAAGTTTTAACCATTGATTTAGTATGCAATATCGCAAATTGTAACTTACATTTTTGGGTAAATCTGATTCAGCATTATTTTAATAATTATAAGTATAATGTTAAAAACTGATGATTAATCCTTCAATAATTTTGCAGAATGAGTATAATCATTTCATTTGTAGACTTTAATTTATTTTTTATTTTTTAACTTGATGTATTAGTGCACTTTGATAGTATTTTGTTGCTCTCATAGTAAGCTCCACATTAGCATCAACCTGCATACATGTTAAAAGAAAGGTTTTTTTAATCATCCATAAATTCTGTGTCTCTGACAGTAAAGGCCCGATCAGACTTCACCGATTTTCACTACAATAAAATAGTTGGACACTGCTAGGGGCAGATTTGGGACTGCAATTCGGTTACAGGAAACTGCTATGTGACCGACCCATCCATCCTATAATGTACATGTAGGCAAGTTCTCTTACATGTTCAATATGATTTTGATACATTATCAATACCTTGGCGAGACTGACTTCCAAGTGGTCGACCATGCAGACGTATTTTTGATGGAGTGGGCGCTTATGTCTGTATAGCTCAAAATCAGCTTTACGGTTTTTAAAGTTTGTGAGCGAGCAAAAATTTTGACCCTGTTTAGTCAAAACACTTCTTTCTAATATCTAGAAATATTTGAATTGAAAGCTCAGATTATCAAGAATCTGACATTTGCTAGCATGTTGTTCAATTAGGAATGTGTGGTAATTTTCAAATTCCAACAGTTTCGTGATGTGTAACTCATTATCAACCATGACAACGTCCATGAGGAACACATCCACAACCAACTTTAAAGGCCAAGTTCACTCCCAAAATTGAGTTGAATCAATAAAGTAAAATTAAACCAAAAAAAAGTTTAAAATTCTCCAAAATTGGGGGGAAAAAACCCCCTGAGATATTTATGGCATTTTAATGTTTTGCATTGTTTCATGAAACAGTGATATGCATAACATGGGCTGTATGCAAATTATTGAGCCGATGATGTCATAAGCTCACTTTTCCTCTTGTATTTTATTATTATATGAAATTTCAGATATTTCAATTTTCTTCTCCAAGAATGTAAAACAAAGTTTGGCTCCTCATAGAATGTGTACGATCATCATTATTATAACTTATTGTGATACAATGAAGAGAACCTTTATGCACATCTATGAAAAAAAATGAAATATTTGAAATTTCATACAATAAAATACAAAAGGAAAAGTGAGCTTATGATATCATCGGATCACTAATTTGCATACAGCCCATGTTATGCATATCACTGTTTCACGAAACAATGCAAAACTTCAAAATACCGTAAATTTCTTATTTTTATCCGATTTTGTATTTCTTTACTGTTTTGTTTATTTAAATTTACTCTATTGATTCAACTCAACTCATTATTTGAGTGGACTTGGCCTTTTAGGCAAACAAGCTGATTCTGATAGCTACGGGGGAATATAATATATGATTCATTTGAAATTGTTTAGATTCTGTTTACACTTGTTTTGCATTGGTAGGTCACATTTCTTTCTTTGGTTGAAAGATTTCACCTTCATTAACATTCTGTTTCCATGGCAACAGCTTTTTTATAAATCAAATTTAGCTCTACTCCAATTAACTAAAATTTTGAATGTAATCAAACAGGCGGCAAAAATTATTAGATGTTTACCATTATTTCATGTTGAAAACAACCATGATATTTTGTTAGAAATACAACACAATAAATATATTTGTTACCATGGTAACGGCCTAAACATGTAGTGGTCACCTCCATCACCCCTTTACTTAAACAAATTATGATAAGTGAGTATCCTGTAAAAGAGAAAATAATAATGGGCAATAGTAATATTTACTTCTTTTTTCTGTAGCATCAAGGGATTTTTGCTCAAATATCATTTTTTTTCTTACTGTTTCCATGGAAACAGCCATTTTCAAACATGATGGACACTTTTTATAACTCTTTTGGGGGTTTTAATCAAGTGAGAAACTTTTGATACATTATTCTAAAATGTTACAATGTGTTTTTGTACTTTCATAATCACGAATACATGACATTTTATGAAATTCTACTGTTCTTGGTCCGTTGCCATGGTAATAGCCCTTGTGGTCACGCCCACCTCTTAATTTAGGGCAAAGAAGCATATTTTGATAGTTAATGGTCCCATCTAACAGAAAAAAAACTTCATTTAAGACTATTTCTAAGGGGGTGGGGACATTTCAGTTTTTGGCCCTTAGACTATACTGATAATACATGGGGTAAGTGCCTTATGTAAATGTACACTCTAGATATACATTCAAATAGTGTTTTTCATTCAAAATGCGCATCCAGTAAAAATACATCATTCCATTTGGGATAACATAAAATGAGTAATCTTTCACCTTATCGGATAATTTCTTTTCTGTGTGTGACATGACAATATACATGATATGTTTAATCAAGAAAAAGCGTTTAAATTGCCAAATTTACATTGGGTAAAAAACTTTGAAATATTGATAGTTTTCACAACCTATTATTTCGAGTAAATCACAGTTTTATGTTTCATTACGCCATACATGTGTGTGTAATATCCAACTTTCAATTGTATATTAATCGGTTTATAACTTCAAACTCAAAATAAATCTTACATCACTTGAAAAGTCTTTATCAGGTATTACATATTAGGTCAAAAAATTAAAAATCGTGATTTTTGACATTCCTTCAAATTTTGAGCAAAAAATGGCATTTTTAGGCAAAAAAAAGCGCGTGGCATCAGTCCGTACCTTATTCCTTTATATTTTTGCAAGAGTTTTAGCATGGATGCCGAGCATTACCCCAAAATGCCGTCGAATCTTTTTCTAGTTAAGAGCCTTTTTTGATGTTTGGCTGGCCTACTATTGATGCTCAGACTAACATTAAAGAAGAGAACATCAGGGTAAAGAAAGTACAGTTATTGATATCTTGTTGCCGTACGCCGAG
>CM046840.1:29425941-29545941 GCA_025618425.1 Heliocidaris tuberculata
CATAGCGTGGATCCAGCCCTTGAGAGGTCACTGGGATCATTTGGGGGGAGGGGGCGGTCTTATTTGATGGATGCTATGCACCGATTATAGGGAAGCGTGCTGGATGGGGTCTATCATCTTATTTTCTTGTCCCTTTTCCCCTATCAATTTTCTTCTATCCTCTTTCCTGTCTTTTTTATCCAATCGGGGGGGGGGGGGAGTTACGTGTCCTTGCCCCCCCCCCCCCTCCCCGTAGATACGCCACAATTCAAGGTTTCCCCAATCATGCTAATAGAAAAACAAACACACGTCCGGAATAAAGAAGTACAATGTATATAGGTTTTAGCGTGACCCCAAATGTCGTTATGCATGCACGCGTAGAATTCCTTTTCACCACCCTACAGAAAAAAATAGAGAACCCATCAAAACTGTTATTCCAATTAGACTTTGATCTGTTTAATATCAAGCCTTATACTTATTCTGTAGAATGATGCACACTAAGTTGGTAATGACAAAAACGCATGCCAGTGAAACGGTGTTGTGAGGTCGAAACCTACACTGCAAAAACCAGGTTGTTAATTCAACACCATCTCGGTATCCATATTGCGCTACACCAGACTGCCAGATAAGTGTTTAAACAACACAAGTTAGTGTTAAAATAACACCAGTTTTATTCGAAACCGGTGTCGTTTAAACGCTTATCTGGTGTAGCCCAATATGGATACCGAGATATTGTTGAATTAACACCCTGGTTTTTGCAGTTTATATAATCATTTGCACACAGATGGTGCTAAAATTGAGTGCAAATAGAACAATATTACACTAACAGATGCACACTCTGGTTGGTAATTTCATGTGATGTCCCATCATGATGCATACACAAACAGGCATTTCATGTTGACGTTTACATGAATCTCCTGCATCTAAAATAAACCCGAGTACATTGTATAAAGATTCCTGAAAAATAAATAAATTTATAGGCAACTAGACGGTTTCCTGTATATGACTTGAAGTTTTACAGTCTGCGGTATTATAGTACTCAAAATATATCGTATAACAGTAATAACAGTTTGATTTATAAAAAAAGCTTTGTACTGGGAATAGCCGAGTCACCAAGAAAGGACACTCAAGCATTCAAGGATGCAAGCACTTTTGAAAGGTTGATCGTGTCTACAAAAGAACTGGCGTACACTGTGAGGTTTTGGATTCATCAAAATGTTAAGAAATGTACCCAAGCACGTGGACTGCGAACATACTGAGTGTACATGGGTATAATTATGGGACTGTACACTTGTGGCATGAATGTTCGGGCCAAACACTTCAGCCATTTCTTGTCATAATTCAAATATGAGGGCATTTGAAAAACAATCCTTTTCAAATCTACTGTGATATTTTTCCAACCTAACAAAGAAAGAATGGGAAAGCTCACATTTTTTTTTTCACTTTCACCAGAACTCAACCTTTTCTTTAAGTGGAGACTGAAGCCGAAAAATAAACATCTAGCTCTGCGCTTCTCAGCATATTGCTAAAGTGGGTATTGTGGAGTTTATTAAAATTTTGTCTATAGCCCCCCCCCCCCCCCACAACCACCACCACCATACACAGATGACACTTTTAGTTGGCTCTTTTTTACTGATGCATTGAGTTGACCGGTATTGTACGCTTACGTTCGTTTGAACTATGGATGTGTTAATAAGGATAAAGTTCGAGGTCTCGACAATTGATTTGATTTGCTTTGCTTTGATAAGCAACCGTGTAACCAGGATTTAATTTAGGGGGCGGTTGTGAACACGCGAATCGTGCGAAATTCGATAATGAGCACGCGAAGCATGCTCCCCAGAGTGGGTGCAGGGAGGGGGAGTCACCCCCCCCCCTCCCGTGCGAAGCGCGAAAGCTCTGACGTTTGAGCAAATTTGAGAGAGAAAGATAACGGCTCGTAGCACCTTTATTTTAGGCGGAAAGTTAGTTCGACGCCCTGACTGCTTTTCATTCATTTGGACGCAATACTGCACTGTATGTAACAGGGGTGGGCGAAGGGAGGGGGGGGGGGGGAGTTTCCCCTTCCCGCGGAAAGCGCGAAAGCTTTGACATTTTAGCAAATTTGAGAGAAAGATAATGGCTCATATACAATGACCACTGAGTTATGACTGACCATATGTTCTGCCCAAATTATCAGTATTTACTAGATTATTTTTGCTTTGATCAAATTAAAAGCGCGTCCGTGGTAGTTTTGAACTGTCACGCATAATCTTATGGAACGTCAAGGATATACGCGAAAGCAAAGAATAATGTGATAACTTCGAAAATAGAAAATTAACTATTACCTTCTTGTCTAGATCGATATTTCGTTTCCATTGTCTTGCATAGCAATCAATATTTTATCACCATGAAAAATAGTAGGGCATTGGTCATTGATTTCACAAATCGTTCACATTTTATGTACCATTAAGCATAATCAGTTATTATCAATACAACCAATGAATTACGACTGACCTTATGTTCTCTCCGAATTATCCATAATCATAAGATTTTATACCTCAATAAGATTAAAAGCGCAATCCCTGGAAATTTTTACCACGCATATTTATGGAACGTCAATGATGTTAACAAAATCAAAAGTCAACAGTCAGATAAAAATTATTCATAGTTCTAAGTACTTAGATATAATTCAGAGTATTTTTTGATTAATTTCGATCTTGAAATATGCCAAGAACATTGTAAGTGACCTGCTCTGTGCACATATATCAGAAACTAGTTCTTTAAGTTAAAAATGATTTGAATTAATACATAAACATGAAGATAGGTTTTAAAATTTGTCAATTTGTAAATTTGTCAGTAAATGTTTGATCACCATGAAAAATAGTAGGGCAGTTGTCACTGATTATATATCGCTAGTTATGCAGATAGTTTATGTTCCATGTGTCATTAGGCATATTCAGTTATTAACGAGTATCCAAGGAATGTGGATTATTATGTTTCCCTCAAATTGTTTGTACCTTACTCTAAAATAAGATAGGCTGTATGTACGATGGTCAAAACTTTTTAGCATGCACTACATACCGAATTTATTCATAAACTATGCCCGCCCTACCTCAGTAATACTTTTTGTTTCCGTGAAACAATTTATTGTACAAGATCCGAGCCTAGGAAACTATGGCTCATACAGCCAAAGACAAATTATGGTAAAAGGTCCCTTGCATATCGCGGGGCCAAGCTCTGGAATGAGCTTGATCATCCCTCCTCCACGCTAACATCAATTGAAGCTTTTAAACGCCACCTAAACAACAACCACAATACACTAAACCCACATTGAGTATATAGATATATAGATTTTTTCCCCCTCAGCCACTTTTCTCTTTTTCTTTGGATTTTGTTTGTATTGTTTTTTGTTATGTTCTTGTTTGCCTCTTTACAATCACAGTGTATAATTTCATATGAATCTTTTGTTTTGTTTTAATATGATCGCTGCTTTGTTACTTTATACATGATTCATATTTTTATGATTGCTTGTTATATGTTTGTTTATTCATGATTATGTTCTTTTTTTATTTTTTGGCTTTGACCCCTTTGAAAAAAACATATATTAGCTGACAAGCGCAATCCAACCCATGAGTGGAGAATAAATCAATGAAATTAATCAAATAAATAAAATAAATCAATTGACCAGTGAGTTATGGCTGACCATATGTTCTGTCTGAATTATCCATATCCATAAGGGTATAAGATTCTAAATGAAAAGATGAAAAGCGCCATCTGTGGTAATTTCTACCACACAATGATGGAACGTCAGAGATATAAACAAAAGCAGAAAATAGATAGAGGGGAACTACACAACTCAACTGTCTTATTAAAATCATTAATTATACTGGTATTGAGATATAATTCATTGTATTTTTTGTACAATAAGATCTTGAAAAGTTTCAAAGACAGTTACAGGTGCATATAAATCAGAGACAAGCTCACAAAACTGGATTTTTTTTCGCATATGTACAAAATATGGATAAGAGACCACGCTTTTTAATTTGTCAATTTCATCCTCTGTTGGTTCCAAATAAACACAAGATTCTAAAATGGAAAAGTTAGCGTGGAATCCCTATATAAATGGATGTATTTTCTCCGGCATCGACATCAATGCTTTCTTGGTGTTCTACCGATAAATCAATCCTTGCTACCACAAATTGACATTTTTTTTTCATTGTCTTTATCCAGTATTTCTGCTGAGAGAAACTAATTTGTATAGACGTGAGAAAGATACGAAGATGAAGTCGGTCATCACCATTTTCGTTTTGGTTGTTTTGATGGTGAACGTTTACGTTACTTCCGCTCGTCACCCTTCTAATTTTGTCCCAGCTGTTCATGAAGCTCAAGGTATGTCCAGTTCCTACTTTTTCAAACTTTATCATCTTGGACTAAACATGCAAAAAACATAGTGGATCCCTTTACAAATCGGTGTATTTCATGATTTTAAAGTAATGTGTTCATGCTGATAAAAAAATTCCGACATCGATTTGTTAATTTCATAGCTTTCCAAACTGGGGTCAGAGCATCGTTTCGAACTAGAACTCGATAACGAATCACCTTTCCGTGTGTGTCTGAACGTATGGCGACCATAGAACGGTATAACTGGGCGGGGCTTAACGTGAGCGCGCGCGAAAGGTGTCCTTACCAGGGGGCGGGGGCTGGCGGCGACCATAACAACATGCGCAGTGGAAAACTGCGCATCTATACGATGTTTTTCTAATCGGTCGAGATATGTGTCTGAACGGTCCGTAGGCTATACGATGAAAATTTTATACGACGTTTCTTTATCGAGTTTCGGTATAAACGTTTTATGTCTGAACAGGGGGTAAGTTAAACAAGTAGCACATCCACCAAAACAGAAGTGCAAATAGGGGTCATTGCAGGGTCACTATTTTGTACCATGAATTAATTACGAACTGGCATATCGTGAATCCCATCTCTTCACAGGCAAATTTGGCAGTCCGTCTCGAAATGAAGTCTCTAGCACCAGGGAGCAAGGAGGTGGGTTGTTTTAAACCTGGTTCACACAAGGAGTCGTTTCTATTGCGTCAGTATACCTGCGCTAATCAAGCATGTGAAGGCAATTAACCCATATATACGCCTGTTATCCAGACTATTGTTTGCATGCACTGTTCATTTTGCAATCACCAGATCACTTTTTAATACACCTGTACAATATCACGATTTCGTGACGCGCAAAAGACCGCACCAGTCACTGACGCGGTCCTAACGTCAGCAAATAACGCCCCGTGAGAGAGGATGAACATTATTATGAAATACGTCGATCTTGTAACGTCATTTTACTGACGTAGAATTCAGAGCGAGTTGATAGAGAGAGTTGTGACATGCGCATAATAAGCCCACGCGTACGCAGTCTTTGTTTAAAACATGGCGGATCATGGAGCTCCCAATAGTTCCCTTTCACGTACATTCTCTATGAGAGGGAACTTTTTAAAGCTCCATGAAATGAGTGACCAATCAGAAGCGACATCCAGTGTCAGGACTCTCTGTATAGATAGATCTGGTAGAATTGCGACAGCGCCCTCAGCCGTCTTTGACGCGCCAGATATGGGAGTGGTTTCTTAGATGAAGGGAATAGAATGCAAACTTCACAGTGAAGACATTCCTTTTTGGATTATCATTATTGGCGTATGGATTTATTGCCGTCTCATACTTGCTTTGCGCAGGTAATAGCGCAAGTGAAATGACGTCTCGTGTGCATATCCATTAACCGTCATCACAGAGAAGAGAGAGAGAGAGAGAGAGAGCTAGATATATATCAGGAAAGTTGTTAGGAAAAAAATACATTCAGAGAGAAATATGATTAAATCATGAACAAATAATTTAAAATATTATATTATCAATGCATGTGAGGCAGTGAAATATTTCTAAGTTGTCACTCATTTTGCTAGAGGCACGGTTCCATCTTTTTTTGATGAATTTAAAACTATTTAGCGAAGTACAATAAGGCATCGTAGTTACCGTAGTGGGTGGTTTAATTACTTCATTGAAAATGAAAAAGTGGTGGGTTCAAGCACCGGCAGGGTACTTATGTCCTTGAGCAAGTCATTTTTATCTACATTGCTCCTCTCTACCCAGGTTTAAATGGGTAGCCGGTAGGATGCGAACATCATTGCGATTGTGCTCGCCTGTGAAATGCCGACTGGCTGAAATGCTCCCCATCCATGCATGCACCACATTGGAGTGGCGAGTGTACGTGCCCCGGAAGAGTCGACAGATGGCTTAATATAATTTTTATACTCTTTTTATACATTTGCCAATCCAGGATATCGTAAACTTAAGGGCAAGAAGGAGGCATCAGCCGCAAAAGAACATTATAAAATGGGTTCAAGAATGTAGCCAATCAGATGCGCTGAAATGAGTCAAGTGTGCGCTCTTTTTTTTTTCGCTAACATGCACGCGCGCGGTAGTGCAAAAAGTGCGCAGCAAAAAGTGATAATGCACGGCAGAGATGCGCGTATGCGTACCGCTAGGGCGTACAAACTTAAGACGCGATGAAATGCACGTAGTTTCATATAGGATGGCCATGGCAAGGACTTTGATGCGCACACTGACACGCGCATTATACTTTTTGACTGCGCTTAATATGATGTCATAAAGGAAAGCAAATGGCGGCCTCCTTGACTGTGCGATTCTTTGCATTTGATGGGGTTTGTAACCATTTTTTGGACTTTACGTATATCCAATACTGTTGACCCGTTTTATAAAACAAATAATTCAGTTTTTTCGCTTGAGCATTAGTGATATGCACTGCACTCAGTTAAGTCACAATGAGACGGATAATGAACTCGACAAGTCTCGTTCATTATCCCATTGTGACTTAACATTCGTGCAGTGCATATTCACTACTGCACTCGCAAACATGCATTATTTGTATAAGGTACGTTGTTAGTAGTGGTGTCATAGTCGATTATTTTGATCAACTAACTAGGGGTGCCAATGTCATTGTTTCGAGCCCCGGCACGACACTTAATATGTCCAATTGGTTAACATTGCTTCTTTCCTCTGGTGTTAAATGGGTACCCCGTAGGATGCAAAAGTCAGTGTGAGTGGATTATCGTGTGCGCGCCTGTAAAAAGGCGAATGGCAGAATGCTCAACTATGGAGTGGAGAGTGTGCATAGTAAAGTGCAGAATCGTAATTGAATGTAGTGAATGGGGGTAATGATACAGTATTTGTCCCTGGGCATGCTGGGGGTGGTAGTAGTAGACTGGGTGTAGTGGTCGAGGGGCGTTTGTCCATGGGTATATTTTTCCCGGAGGTCAGTCTTGATACGGACCGAATCGGCCGATATCCTTTAAACAAATTTGTCGCTATCGGTAGTTGACATTGAAGAGGGTTAGGCCTCAGATTGAATATACTATTGTCTGATTAGAATAACTTTTTTTTTTGGTTTCAATATTATTTGCCTGGCAATTCAGGTGTACGTCGCTCAGTAGATGAAGATTATGGGAAGGAACCGGCAGGGGGACCAGGTGGGTTTGTTCATATGAATTGCACATGATGCGGAATATATTTGTATATAATGATAATTATTATGAATGTATGGTATATAATAATGAATGTATTTAGTATATAATAATATATTCTAAATGTGAATAAATCTTATTCTGTATCATGTGCAATTATCGTGCCTGCTTGAAGACTTGCATTCTTTGCCATGACATGACTGCGACTTGAAAGAGCATAAAATAGACTATTTTGAATGAAATACTCTTCATTGAACAGTAAACACCTTTCTTTAAATATGTCTTCTTTTAATGTTTAAACGATGTTTACGTACTATATGTGACCCGCCGCCTCAAAACCTACAATAAGTCGCACGGACCACAACGTAGCAAACGGCCCCAAATAGTAAATTTGCTTGGATCAGTCGATTTTCCGTTTTTGATAGAAATGGGTAGTTTCATTATCATTCTATCATGTCTCAAGTTTGTGAGTCGTAATTCGACTTAGAAATATGTTTTGGGGGCATTTTAAAATGACTCCTTTTTTTCACTAAGTTCAAAGATAATGAATGTTTGGAGAGCTTTTGTAATACTTTCATTCAATGCCAAATTACTACTTTACCTCTAAAGGTATTAAATTTTTTTTTGAGTGAGTAATGAATAGGTCCTCCTCGAGCAGCGTGCCAAAATTCAGCCTAATCTGACAATCCCTTCATACCGGTTGCTATGACCATTTGAATACCCAGTTTTACTTGGTCGCACACAGAGAGCGAAGGTTTAGCACTCTTTTGTTAAAGGGTAATCCGACCTTGATAATAAGATGATTTGTGTGAAAGCAGAAAAATAAGAAAAACAGGATGGTGAAAGTTTGAAAGAAATCGGACAAGGATAAGAAAGTTATGGATGTTTGAAAAATGAGATCACTACACCTATGCGAATCTCAAATTGGCAATTCGGTGAGTCAATTGTGACATTTTTGTGGACAACTCTCCCATTTGTCGTACACAAAAATATCATTAATTTGCGGTTTTCTTCGAGGCGCTTTTACCCTCGGGGCAGAACTCAAAATATACTGGAGATAACATATTGTTATAGGTCCTCATGAACGAAAAGATCCTACTGTGTAATGCATTTTGAAAAAAAGTGACATTTTAGTCATTTTGTGTGTTACAGCGAATGGGGGAGTTGTCCACAGCTACATCACAGTGACATTACCTATTCGGCCAATTTGAAACTCCCATGTACATAGTGATTACAACTTTCAAAAATTCATAACTTTCTTATTGCTTGTCCGATTTCGTTCAAACTTTCACCAATCTGCTTCTCTGATTTTTCCTCTTTCTTTCATAGCAACTTGCTATAAAGGTTGAATTTCCCTTTAAATGGCCATTTTCTATGAATAGGAGTTATTGATTGCTGGTTACATACTGATTCTGAATGTGATATTTAAAGGTGTTATCACTGAGTAAACTAGGCAAGCGATATACCATTGGAAAGCTGAGAATATCTACTTTCAGAAAATGTATAAAACAAAAAAAAAAAAAAAAAATTGGCGACTTATTGTAGGTTTTGAGGCGTCGGGTCACATATTATGGCATATATAGGTGTTAACATGTAATAGTTAGGTTTCTAGTCAAAGGTTGAATATGCTAAGTTATTTTCTAATTAATTTTGTTTGGCTATCCAGGTGTATCTTGCCCTGATTCTGAAGACGTTATTGTTTTCAGAGGATATCCGGCGTAGTTTTCCTAGGACCAATATCCTACGGATAGCTACGTCTCATAATGAATAAACTTTGTTTGGTTCAAACTCCTTTTTTCCTATTTGATTCAAAATCTAGGTGTATCTCGTCCAGTAAATGAAGATTATGTGAAGGAACAGACAGCAGGTAGGTCGTTTGATAGGTCTTAAGTGTACATATTAAAGCGAACATTTTAGATTAAAACATAATGTGCAGGCCTTATGACGAGGCGTAAGAAACAAAACAATAAAAAAGGAACAGCAACATAAATGATATATCGAAAGACAGAGAAAAAATAGTTGATTGTTGGAACAATATTAGTTTTGAAAAGTGACTTGGTTAATATATATCATAACGGGGCATGGCAAAAGATGTTTCGCAACGAGCTTTAAATTTCAAATGGAAAAGGTGGAAAGGGGGGGGGGGGGGGGGGGGGGGGGGGTACAGCTTCCCGTACAGCTTGAACAAAAAGATCTTAGCTAACATTTCGGCTTTTCATTGCGACGACATATTTCTAATGGTGCATTTTAGCATTTTTAACCTTGGACTGTAATTTATTCATTGAAGTATATAGGCCCACAAGCAAAAAGATATTTGAAGAAAAAAAAATACAAAGAGAGCACATTACTGCCCGAATATAATGACGATTTTCCGAGTATTGGTAGTTCCAGAGTCGTCGGGGAGGGGGCTACCCCCTCGGACGACATTATGATAAAATAGTACACTGCCCACAATACTGAGTCAAAATTCGTAGGATGTACAAAACACACATGTCATATATTGCAAACTTTCATTTGTCCACATTTTCTGAAAATTCCTGATGCGTAACCGGAATCTATAATTATAGAAATCTTAATCTTGTTGCATTGTATACTGTTTGCATTCCGTAGGAGCTGAGGTCGACGAAGTCACGTGTGATCTGGACCTGTTCTGTTAATCAGGGGAGTCGTTAGAGGGCGTTTCAAAATATATCATGATCATTATTATTTTGCTGGTATACAAGAATTTTTTTAACGATTTAATGTAACATGATATGCATATTATGATTTGTTGGTCATGAACGAAACATCGATATGTGTCAGGATAGTTTAATATATACAATACAATGGTTGTTAATTCAGAGCAACATTATATTGTGCTCTCATGGTTAATTTGACACCATTTGAGTATTTAACCAACTGAATGACTGAATGCTCTCCTACAAATCTCCTACAAATTTCCGAATGTGCCACGAGTTTCGCTGCGTGCGAGATTTGTACACAACCGTGACAACCAAGTGTAAAGTTCACTATACCAAGAAACGCTTTCTCTGAATCTACCAATCAATCAAATTCTCTCTTGTTTCCATCGTAAGATGATTACGATCGATTCCGTGTCTTTTGATAACGTCAGCTTTCTTACTGTTGAAACTTAGGTAATACTAGTGGTCGCAGCTACATCTCATCATTCAAACATTAAACTTATCAGACAGAAGATATAAAATGAATCTCATGAAAAGTTGTTTGATAAGAGATATTGAAATTATTTTTTTTTTCATGATTCAAGAATGAAATTTGACAATTATATAATACTAGTACGGATCATGAAATATCGTTTATCACAATAGCAAAAACAATTTCATTTGTGAGATATTAATACCCAATATAGGGAAATCAGTATCTGTACATCGAACGTGTAGTGACTACTCTATAGCCCCAGGTTTCGACATAATGTCTGATGCACAAAAGGTCATAATAGTGTACATGGTGTAAAACAATTGTAAGGTTTTCATCCACTATATTTCTTACCTCTTAATGGCATATTCGGAGTGTAAATGAAATACTTGCAAATTATTCAATCTTGTTTTAATCTTTATTTATTTCATTTTCCTCCAAATCGACGCCCACCAATTTTTTTATTGCATCCCAATCGGTATTACTTCCTCTACACGGGAGCCTAATCATTTACAAGCTATGCTTTTTATTTAGGCTTCCCACATTTTCCATTTTTTCTTCTTTTTGCCAGTCATTCATAATTTATATCTCTCAAACTTTCTACCTATTTACTGTACATTGTACTTGATTTGAGTTCTACCCTTATATTCTGAAATGGACAAATATGCTTGTAAAATCATTTTTGTAAACAGTGTTTTGATGAAAAAGTGGAACAAATAAACTTCAAACTTCAAACTTCAACTTTTCCAATAAGGAAGACATGAACAAAAGATGAATAATTAGCACTAGCGATATATTAGTAGATGTATAACAGTTATTAAACCACTGGTCATGAAATCAAATATAGAGACAAATGCTTTATGAAATAGCAGTAACAATCTATTCATTGATCACGTTTGTTTTGTGAAGGATTCGGGAACTGTAACTGTAGGCATTTTGAAAGGGAGAGAGAGAGAGAGAGAGAGAGAGAGAGAGAGAGAGGGGGGGAGAGACAGGAGAGGAAAGAGAGAGAGGGAGGAGAGAGGAGAGGGAGGAGAGAGGCGAGAAGAGAGAAGAGGGAGGAGAGAGGAGAGAGTAGAGAGAGGGAGGGTGAGGGGAGGGGAGAGAAGGGAGAGAGGTGAAAAGAGGGGGGAGAGACAGGATAGAAGAGAGAGAGAGGGAGGAGAGAAGAGAGATAAGAGAGGAAATAGGAAAGAGAGAAGAGAGAGAGGAAAGAGGAAAGAGAGGAGAGAGTAGAGGGAGGAGAGAGAGAGAGGGGGGAGAAAGGAGAGAAGAGGGGGGGGGGGGAGAGGAGAGATGATAGGGAGCAGAGATGAGAGGAAAAGAGAGGAGAGAGTAGAGGAGAGGGAGGAGAGACAGAAGAGAAGAGAGGAGAAAAGAACGAGAGAGGAGGGAGGAAAGAGGAGTGAGGAGAGAGGAGAGAAGAGGGGAGAGAGGAGAGATGAGAGAGTAGAAAAGAGGGAGGAGAGAGGGGAGAGAGGAGAGAGAGCTAGAGTTTGCGTGAGAAAGAAAGAACGTTGAACAGGTTGAAAATATTCAATAGCACCATGTTCTCTTCAAGAGACCTTTATCCAAGATATTACAAAGGATGACTGATAAGAAAGTTATGAAAAACTAAGGAAAATTGTGAAAAGCACTAGACAAATTGATAACTCTGTCATGAGTTTGTGACGTCATTCCCTCACAACTCATCAATTATTTTGTTTATAGTTATTGATAATACAAATTCACAAGTTTGCCCATGAAAAAAAAATTCCTCATAACTTGAACCGAGTTATCGTTTTGGATGTATACACCTTTAACAAAATATTTGATGAACTTCAGAATATTACGACTGTTTTCAAAATTTGCATACTCATTATCATTCATTTTCTATGTAAATCTGATCAAAAATTCATATTTTTTCATGATTTTTAAAGAAAAGAATATCATCTCTCTCTCTGAACCTCATCTTTCTTTCTCTCTCTCTCTCTCTCTTTCCTCTCCCCTCTCTCAACTCTCCTCTCTTAGTTTATATAATTCCTTCTCTCTTCTCTCTCAACTCTCTTCTCTCATCTCTACTCTCTTCTCCCCCCCCTCTCTCTCCCCCCCTCTCTCTCTCTCCCTCTCCTCCCCCCTCTCTCTCCCTTTCAAAATGCCTACAGTTACATTTCCCGAATCCTTCACAAAACAAACATGAACAATGAGCAACTGTTATTGCTATTTCATATAGCATTTGTCTCTATATTTGATTTCATGACCAGTGGTTTAATAACTGTTATACGTAGATCTACTACTATATCGCTAGTGATAATTATTCATCTTTTGTTTATGTCTTCGTAATTGGAAATTGGTGGGCGTCGATTTGGGGGGAAAATGAAATAAATAAAGATTAAAACAAGAATGAATACTTTGCAAGCATTTCATTTACACTCTGAATATGCCATTAAGAGGTAAGAAATATAGTGGATGAAAACCTTACAATAGTTTTACACCATGTACACTATTATGACCATTTGTGCATCAGACATTATGTCGAAACCTGGGGCTTTAGAATAGTCACTACACGTTCGATGTACAGATATTGATTTCCCGATATTGGGTATTAATATCTCACAAATGAAATTGTTTTTGCTATTGTGATAAACGGTATTTCATGATCCGTACTAGTATAATTGTCAAATTTCATTCTTGAATCATAAAGAAAAAAAAAATTCAATATCTCTTATCAAACAACTTTTCATTAGATTATTTTTATATCTTCTTCTGTCTGATAAGTTTAATGTTTGAATGATGAGATGTAGCTGCGACCGCTAGTATTACGTAAGTTTCAACAGTAAGAAAGATGACTTCATCAAAGGACACGGAATCGATCGCTATCATCCTACGATGGAAAGAAGAGAGATTTTGATTGGTTGGTAGATTCAGAGAAAGCGTTTCTTGGTATAAAGAGTGAACTTTACATTTGGTTGTCACGGAAACTCGTGGCACATTCGAAAATTTGTAGGAGAGCATTCACTCATGTTATCGGGTAAATACTCAAATGAAAATGTAATGAAATAAAATTTAAACCTAAAAAAAAAAAAAAAAAGTTGTCAAATTAACCACGAGAGCACAATATAATCTTGCTTTGAATTAACAACCATTCTTTGACAAAACATTGTATTGTATTTATTAAACTATCCTGATACATATCGATGTTTCGTTTATAACCAAGAAATCATATATGCATATCATGTTACATTAAATCTTTAAAAAATTCTTGTATACCAGCAAAATAATAATGATCATGATATATTTTGAAACGCCCTCTAACGACTCCCCTGATTAACAGAACACGTCCAGATCACAAACAATATACAATGCAACAAGATTAAGATTTCTATAATAGATTCCTGTTACGCATCAGGAATTTTTAGAAAATGTGGAGAAATGAAAGTTTGCAATATTACATGTGTGTATTGTACATCCTACACATTTTGACTCAATACTGTGGGCAGTGTACTATCTTATAATGTCATCCGAGGGGGCAGCCCGTTCCGCGAGAACTCTGGAACTACCAATGCTCGGAAAATCGTCATTATATTAGGGCAGTAATGTGCTCTCTTTGTATTTTTTTTTCTTCAAATATCTTTTTGCTTGTGGGCCTATATACTTCAATGAAGAAATTACAGTCCAGGGTTAAAAATGCTAAAATGCACCATTAGAAAAATGTCGTCGCAATGAAGTGTCGAAATGTTAGCTAAGATCTTTTTGTTCAAGCTGTACGAGAAGCTTCCCCCCCCCCCTTTCCACCTTTTTCCATTTGAAATTTTAAGCTCGTTGCGAAACATCTTTTGCCATGCCCCGTTATGATATATTTTAACCAAGTCACTTTTCAGAACTAATTTTGTTCCAACAATCAACTATTTTTTCTCTGTCTTTCGATATATCATTTATGTTGCTGTTCCTTTTTATTTTTTGTTTCTTACGCCTCGTCATAAGGCCTGCACATGCACATTATGTTTTAATTTAAATTGTTCACTTTAATATGTACACTTCTGACCTATCAAACAACTTACCTGCTGTCTGTTCCTTCACATAATCTTCATTTACTGGACGAGATACACCTAGATTGTGAAGCAAATAGAAAACAAACGAGTTTTAACCAAAGAAGGTTTATTCATTATGAGACGTAGCTATCCGTAGGATATTGGTCCTAGGAAAACTACGCCGGATACCTTCTGAAAACAACAATGTCTTCAGAATCAGGGCAAGATACACCTGGATAGCCAAACAAATTAGAAAATAACTTAGCATATTCAACCCTTGACTAGAAACCTAACTATTACATGCTAACACCTATATATGCCCAATATAGTGCGTAAACATGGTTTAAACTTTAAAAGAAGACAGATTTAAAAGAATATTTCATTCAAAATAGTCTATTTTACAGCTGCTTCACAAAACACGTCATCGTGACATTCATGTATGGAAGATAAACAGTGTACAATGCAATGAGATTAAGAATATATGTTAGATTTCTGTTCATGGGAAGCACTAGCGTATTTGGAGGAGGGAGGGGGATATTCCCCCGGACAGATTTTCCACAAAAAAAAAAAAAAAGGGTGATAACTGACTTTTAAATCACTACGCAGAAATTATTTCAAAGTAAATTGTAACCAAATTACTCTTAAAATTTGTAAATAGATAATTTTTCTATAATTTTCTCGCTCGGTCGCAAGGCGACCTCGCAAAATAATATTGTTACTGTTAAATAGACGTTTTGAAGCCAACAGTCAAAAAGATAACAAAGAGCCGGGGCAGGTATCAAGCCAAACAGAGCGAATTTCAACAACAACGAATATCAAATTAAGATAAAATCTGAAGTATATTTAACACACAAATCAATAATTTATGAATGGATTGTGAAGGATGACAAAAAATAAACGTATAAAAGTTTTCAAGCTAGCACCATAATTGCGCAATATTTTGCACATGTTTGTAAATCGTATGAACAAACACACACCTGCTTATATCGATTCAGTGTAAAAATTCCGGAGGTAAAACATTCCAGAGGTAAAAATGCCAGTGGTAAAAGTACCAGTGATAAAAATACCATAAGTAGAAATTTCAGAGGTAAAGATATACGTATGTAATAATTCTACACGACTATTTTTGTTCGAAGTATTTCCATTTCTCTTTCTCCTATCTTTCTTTATTAGATCAGCTAACTCAGCTTAATATTATGTTGTTTTTTTTAAAGTACATCCATGCGTGGTTCTGGAATAAGATATTGTTGGGGCCCTGTGGGGCTTCTGTTGTGAGGGAGCAATGCGATTAAGGAGGTTGAAAGAGAGGGATAGATTTCTTGTAGAGGAAGAGTAACGACTGAGCGGGAAAGGGGGTGAAGATACATCCTCCCCCTCACCGAGTAAGAAGATTTTGCATTTTGCAGGGTTAAAAAAAAAAACACGTTGGGTTCATTTTCATTTCCAATCTTTAAACTGCGCTATTCCACACACAGAAATGATAATTCTTTCGTATGACTGTGTGGTCTCGATCGACACTGGCAATTCAGGGAAGGAAAAATATGAGAATTCTCGAAATTATGTTCCTGGGGAAGATTACTGTCAGAGGGGAAAGGTGGACAAATGAGACAAACTTCTATTTTAACACTGTGATCTATTTTGATGAATCTTCCAGTAATTTTCAAGTAAGTTTGAAATAGATTTTAAGTGGGCCATTCAACCATTTTTGATCCTTCAACCATTCCACCCCGTAAAAAAAGTGATATTCAAGGGGCTATCTTTTATAGGTTTGGTATTTAAGTTAAAGTCTGATGCGTAGCGTGGGTCTAGCCACCGAAGAGTCATGGGGGGGGGGGGGGTCATCGGATATACTCGGTAAATGAAAGGTGAGAGAACAATGCTGAGGTGAAAGTGTGGGAGGGGATCCTATCATCTTCTTCTTCACGTTGCTTTTCCCTCTTCTCCCTTTCTTTCTCTCTTTCCCCCCTTTATTATTCATAAAAATAACTTCGGGGGGGGGGGCACGTGCCCCCCTCTTCCACCCCCCCCCCCCCTTCCCTGTGTCTACGGCACTGGTTGTAGTTACCGTTATTGTTCAGGTGGGACCGGAGCTCTAGACCAAAATAAATCAAAAACTTGATGCTTGTGAAATAAACATACCTGCAGTACCTGCAAGTTGAACGTCTTCTTCACCTTGGGCTGGCATACCACTAGCTTGGTAGACGGTGAAGGCCAAGACCATGATGAGAAAGATGGCGGAGAGTGTGCACTTTATCTTGTTTTAAGAACTGAACGTAGTAAGACTGTGTGTACAACTGGGATCAACTCTGGTTGATGTCGCTCATGTAGTATAAAGTACGGTGTAGATACATCTATTTATAAGGTTTCCACTATTTCACTTATTATTTCATGCACAAATGAATATTTTCTATCACAATTTTTCATTAACTTCTGGAAATTGCGGCGGGATGTCAAACGAGGTAAATATTTTTTTTTCATTCCATAAATTATTTGGTCACACTTTTAATTTTCTTTAGTGTTCTTTGCATACTTGCCATCTGTTTAAAGATCTTTTACTATTTTACAATCAAATATTTTCTATTACAATTTTTCATTATCTTGCGGAATATGAGGTGGGATGTCAAATGAGAAAACTATTTTTTTTTCTTTTATATTATGTCATTACATTATCAGTTTTGGTTACTCTTGGCAGTAAGCTAAACGTGTTCTTTGCATACCTACCATCTGTTTAAAGATCTTTTATCATTTTACAGTAAAATATTTGCTATCACAATTTTTCATTATCTTGTGGAATATGAGGTGGGATGTCAATGAGCAAAGTTGTTTTTTCCTTCCATATTTGGACAGATTCTTTTTTTTTTTGTTACTCTGTGCAATAAGCCCAAAGTGTTCTTTGCATACTTACCATATGCGTAAAAATCAGTGAAAGTTTGAAAATTCGATAAATGATGATAAAGTTATGAATTTTCAAAGTTGAAATCGATCAAACGCAAACTGGCAAGTCTGTGACCTATAGCTTTAGTGATCTGTTTCTTTTATTTTTTCTACTTTTATTAAAAACAAACTTAATATCAGGTGGATTTTCCCTTAAAAGCATGATCTTTTCCAGAGCTCATTAGTCCCTATTATGCTTCTGCTACTTGTCAATGTAAATAACAGCCCCTTCCCCACCCCTCTTTAAAATGGAATTGTAGTATTCATCTCAAAGCTGTAGATAGTAGATAGGGATTAGTGAAATAATCGTGCACTTTTTTTCATAAAAGCGTACAATTTGGCATATAGGTAGGGTTTTGGGGGTCCACTCGCTATTCATAAGGACCGCTATTCATAGAAAACCGCTATTCCTTTAACACGCGTTATGAATAGCGGTCCTTATGAATAGTTATGAAGAGTGGTCCTTATGAACGGAAGTCGTTATGAATAGCGAGGTAATTTGTCTATGGTTTGTTCGCTATGTAAAAGGACACTCTTTAAAAAGTTGGGCAAAAAAATGCCCAATTTTTAACCAACACTGGGCAACATACTGTCCACACAACTTTTGGTTAAAATTTGCCCAACTGATGTTGGGCAATCCATTTACTATGTTGTTGGGCAAATTAAATTGCCCATCAGTTGGTGACCCATTAGATTTTACCCAACTCTACAATTGCCCAACTGTTGGTTATATTCTCAGTTGGGTAATTATTGCCCAACCAATCTTACCCAATAGGATTGCCCAACCCTCTATTTGTTCAGCTGTTTGGTAACAAATATCATGTGGTTGGGCAAATTCAGCTGCCCAATTTATTGTTTCCTTTTTCCTCCAACCTAGGTAAAAAAAAATGAAATCTGCTTGTTACGTCCTTCTGGGTCTTAACCTAATCAATCCTAACCTATCCTATTTTAAGCTATCCTATCCTATATCTTAACCTATCCTATCCTAGTCCTATCCTATCCAGTTAGTGCAAACTAGTGCAAGCTCTTATATACCCCTTATATTTTTTTTTATGCATTCGGTGACAGTTAGTAAATCGGGCCACCCCAAACCATACGCTACTAAAAATTTATGAATATTCATATAAGTGTTTTCCCCAATATTGGGTAAAAATATTTACCACAAGTTGGGCAAAAGCGAATTTCTAACCAATCATCAGTTACCCAACAAAATTTACCCAACTGGCAAAGGAAATGTGACAAAATTACACAACTACAGGGCAACAAGTACCCAACCCATAATTACCAAATACTGTTGGTAAATATATGCCCAATATTTAGGTAAAAAGTATTGACCAATATTGGTTACACCACTCGAGTGTCCAGTTGGTTAATAATAGCCCAGAATTGGGAATATTTTTAACCAACCAGCAGTTACCCAACTAAATTTACCCAACATTTTAAGAGTGAAGAAGAATGAGTTTCCATGCGAGACGCAATGATAACGATAAAAAAAAATCAATCATTGCGCCTATCTGTGTCTTGATTTATGCAAAATATAAGTCCACAGAAGTGCCAAAATATATCCAACAAGTAAAACGGAAAGACAAAGCAAAATATTTTTACAATTTGACAAGAAAGCTCTACATCTGCAAATGAAATACGCCGACAGAAACTTCTAAAGGGAGTGTCACACCCGCAGACCCCCTCTACAGCGCCCTGTTCTGTAAATCTATGAATATGGGTAGGGTAGGGGTGGGTGTAAGTCAGGGCTAGGACGAAAGTAGGTAAAACGAATAGAGTCGTCATCAAGGTAAATTTTCTTAGGCTGATAAAGGGGGGGGGGGGGCGTACACCCGCTTTGCCCAATATTTAATTCGCCAATTACAAAGGCGAACTGAATAATTCATAGAAAGAGCCAACACTCCCAATTATGGTAGTTTGCTTGCTCATCTTGACTCAGGGGTGGATCCAGGATCACCAGATAGGCGACGGGACAGGAGCAATTTTCCCCCCGACATCACAGTTTCCACCGGAACTCATTGCTTAGGGAATTCTTTCGGACAGGACCCAAAACTTTACCGGGAATGGGGGAAAAATCTCTGGAAATCTTTCCAGTTCTCCCATTGCCCGAAAGCTTTGCTCAGTCCCGAAATAAAGCACGCGTATGTATTGTGGTACATGTCGATCGGCCGAGAGGGAAGATTATAGTCTTTATCAAGATGTTTGTATTTTTTATTTCCTTTATTTTTTCTTCTTTTTCTGTACATCGCTTTTGGTAAAGCCGTAAAGGGCATAATCTTGATATTGTCCCTTCAAATACAAACTTATGTCGCAAAACAGATAGGAATCAACATACTCTAACTGCACCATGGAGGAGAGGGAGAGAGTTGGGAGGGGGAGCTAGGAGAGATGTTTATATTTTTGTTAAAGTTATTTGCTGTGAAATTTCTATTAATATTTATGTGATTGGGGGGGGGGGGGGGGGATGGTCCAAACATGTTCCCTGATATTAAGCTCTATATGAGCAAACACTGCGATATCTGACGGGAATGTCGAGAAAAGTAAAAAAAAAAAATAAATAAATAAATAAAATAAATAAATGAAATGCTATCTTTATTTTTCTAAATCAGAATATTTCATTTGATATCATGATTTATGTAAATTTTAGGGATTATAGACGTATAATGTAAATCTATGGCCTTATGTTAAAAGTCAAGACAGAAAAGGCTTTATTAAAATGAGATTGCGTGCGAGCAATTCCTTAAATACAAAGATTAATTAAGAGTGGCGTATCCAAGATTCTCTTATTTTTATTGGTGGCGTATCCAGGAATGCACGTGCCCTACGTGCCAGCCAAAACCAAATCTGGCATATCTTATAGTTACACATCGAATGAAAGGAGTTGTGTGCCCCCCCCCCCCCCCGGCGCAGAAAGAACATGAAAAATGTGATATTTTTTTTCCCTTGCTTGTCTGAAAATTCAGAATAGACAGCATCTGATGATTTTTTGTTCGTCAGGTGTGAGCCCCCCCCCTGCATTCCTGGATACTCCACCAATATAAATAACTAACAGTAAGTTATTTGTAATATTCTGCTGTAGCAGTTTGAGACGACAGGCGAAGAAAACAGTATAGGGCTATTTTGAAATGAATTAACTAGCAACAATAGCAGCTGATGATATAATTTATTTATTACCAGTCCTATTCTGTCTTTGTAGGAATATCCCATTCCTTTTGCCGCATCCCCCTTTGTCTCTCTCTCTCTCTCTCTCTCTCTCTCTCTCTTCCCTCCCCCTCTCACAGGCTTTCATTTTCTAATAATCTCTTATTCTCTTATTCTCTCTTACAACCGATCTATAAAAATGACTCCAATAGAAATGAGGACAAAATAATGATCTCTTATTGTTTTTTTTTTTTTCCTTCAATGGTTCAATTTAATGAGATCGACAACCAACACCATGCAATCCCATTCTTCACATCCATGACAGAATAGCAGGCGCTGATCGGGGGGGGGGGGGGCGAATCGACCGCGCCCCCTTTTTGGAACCCAACTGGCATACCTTAAGTACACAATAAAAAAAATGCCTCTTTAATTGTGTACTTTTCGGCTCTGTGCCCCTTCCTCTACAAACTCCAGGATCCGCCCCTGGAATAGGAATTACATTCTTTTGAACTACAAACTACAGGTATACACGGACTCTGGCCTAAAATGTAAATAAAACCGGATAGAGCACCATTAGTTTGGGAGCCTACGAGGCTAACAATGTTGGTCTATTAACCCTCCGAGAAAACTTGTAAAAAAGCCCACCCCGCAAGACTGACGTGACAGTCCGGGCATGGACGAGTGGCGGATTTAGGGGGGGGGGGGGGGGGGGGGAGGGGCACAATCCCGGCCCATGCCCCCTCCCCTTTTTTAAAGAAAGTCATACATCATTGTCCCCCGGGCCTTTTTTTAATTGTTTTGGAGGGCCGGTGAGAAAAAAAAAAATCTTTTCACCCCTCTCCCCCCCCCCCCCCCAACTGAGCAACTTTTCGAGGACTGGCGAAAAAAATTATCCTCCCCCCCCCCCCCCCCCCACGGAGCAACTTTTGGTAATGGTGAGAAGAAAAAAATACGAATCTCCCTTCTAGCAGTTCCAAAAGTTGACAGCCCTGCATTAGTGCCCCCCCTTTTTTTTTTTAATACATCCTGCATTTGCCCCTGTCATGGACTGTCAGTGTCAGGCTCATATCCATAATAGGGTTCAGAAGCCCCCTCCCACTACATTGTCGGTCTCGTTGGCTGAAGCCAAAGTAAACGACGATCAGCAAGTAAAAAACTTTGATGAGCGAAGTTTGAGGAGAACACCTTTGGCAAACTGACAGAGTTCCATCGGCAACGTCACCACCTCGATCGGGATCGCAGAGGGGAAGACCTAGTAGCCTAGCTAGAGCTAGACACCTTGTCGGTCGCTATTCAGCTCAGCTATTTCATGATTGCATGATCTCACATCAGTCATTTTGGCTAAGCGTAATTCGGTGGTAGAACATTGATTATATGAAATTATGAATTTAATACATTGAATTTTGCCTCTGGTACATTAGAAATATAATAGTGAACTGGAATTTAGTGAGAGTTTCTTCTAATACTGGCTAGGCTGGGCCCCTGGGCGGGCGGACATACGTCTGCTACATGGTCGTCTGCTAGCGCACGATCTCATTGGATGTCGTGATCTCACGTGATCGATACTACACGCCCACATTACGTCATCAATAACAACAAACGGTTTCACGTGTTATATGACAAATTATTTTTTTTTGGTCAAAAGCATGCATATTCCCGGGGATTTATGCGGGGTTTAAATGACTCATCGAGCCTTAAAGGGAAAGTTCACCCTAAAGATTACTAGAGTTTAAAAAATGCAGAAAAAATAAAGAAAAATATTGGCGAAGGTTTGATGAAAATCGGTCAAATAATAAAAGAGTTATGACTATTTAAAGTTTTGGATTCGTGACGTCACATGCGAGCAGCTGCCCATTGGTCATGTAATAAATATTCCATATATTCACATTTTTTTTTACGTTCCACGATAAATTAATATTGTTTCTTTTCAGAATCTAGTATTGAATAACATTTCTGACAATATATCAAATGCACAGACGAAAATATTCTAAATTTTCTGAGAAAACTGTATTTTATGGAATATTTATCACATTACATAATGGAGGAGCTGCTCGCATGTGACGTCACAAAATCAAAACTTCAAAAGTCCATAACTCCGTTATTCTTTAACGGATTTTGTCCAAACTTTCGCCAATATTTTTCTTTATTTTTTCTGCATTTTTTAAACTCAAGTAATCTTCGGGGTGAACTTTCCCTTTATACACTTTCAGAGCTTTAAATTTCATGTAAATTACATTTTTCATAATTTCAAATTAATACTAGGGGAATTAAAGTCATTTCAAAATCCCTCTTTTCATGTGTTAACCTATGGGAGCTGGAAGGCCAAAAGCATGCATATTCCCGGGGATTTATGGGGGGTTTACTGGACTCACTGAGCCTTAATTATACACTTTCAAAGCTTTAAATTTCATGTAAATTACATTTTTCATAATTTCAAATAAATACTAGGGGAATTAAAATCATTTCAAAATCCCTCTTTTCATGTGTTAACCTATGGGAGCTGGAAGGCCAAAAGCATGCATATTCCCGGGGATTTATGGGGGGTTTACTGGACTCATTGAGCCTTAATTATACATTTTCAGAGCTTTAAAGCTCATGTACAGTACTGGTAACAAAAAGGAAATTGGAAAGAAACATGTTAAATATGTCTCATGTTGTTCTCCTTGTATCAAAAGGTATCTGTAAGAGATCATTTGGTATTCCATCTATGATTTCTGGTGAATTTCAGTGCAAATATCTGTAAGGAATGCTTGATCACTGCCATTATGCTAGGACCCTTCCACCCCGATGGCTCCCCGCACAGCAATCTTGGGGTTTCGCATGCATAGAGACAGCGTGTGTGCACTGTGTGTAGCTACTCATCATTGGTTTTACACGTGTGTTTACAGTGTATAGCACATGCTGCCTTTGTTGGGATTTTACGTGCCTGTCCCGGCACATAAATTAGTTTTTGCCTCTTATTTGTTTAATATTAAACTTTAGGAGGCGAAATCTTCACAGTGTCTTAGTATTGCTAGTATCTTGCTATTTATCAACAAAAATTGAAGAAATCTGACGAACAGTTTTTGAGGGCTTACCAAAACTTTACATGACCTTTAAATTTCATGTAAATCACATTTTTTATATTTTCAAATAAAAACTATGGGAATTATAATCATCCTAATATTCCTTGTTTTCGCGTGTAAACCTATGGCAGGCGAGACTGTTTTGGTCAAAAGCATGCATATTCCCCGGGATTTATGTGGGGTCAGATCGACTAGTTGAGACTTAATCATACATTTTCAGAGCTTTAAATTTTATTTAAGTCACATTTTTCAAAATTTTAATCTAATTCTGGGGGAATTATAATAATTCAAATATCCCTGTTTTTACGTGTTAACCTATGGGAGCTGGAAGGCCAAAAGCATGCATATTCCCGGGGATTTATGTGGGGTCCCTTCCACTTTTTGAGCCATCATTAATCTTGTTCAGAGTCTCAAATTACATGTAAGCCACATTTACATGAAATTCAAGGAAATATCAGAAGAACTATAATCATTCTTAAAATCCATGTTTTCACGTGTTAACCCTATGGCAGATGATTATGTCAAAAAGCAGGCATGATCCCGGGGATTCATAGTGGCATTTATTGATAATAAAGGTTCAATAAATGTTTTTTGAACTATCCATCCTTTCTCTCATGCAAAAATCAGACTTGAAAAAGATAGAGTAAGATATGAAATATCAAGAAAAAATGAGACATCTTTTCACGTGTTATATACCTATGGCGAACGTATTTTTCCGAGTCTATTTTAACACAGCAATTTACGTCTGCCGAATGTACTACGGAAGTAGGTGAGAGTAATCTGTCTTGATACTATTAAAAGTCTTTGGCAGAAGCCTTCGATTTTTCATAGAGGAAAGACCTGTTCCTCCTGTTGGCCAGCAACCTGTTGGCAGGATTTGTCAAGCTCAGAATTGTCAAGTTGAATTGTAGGTTGTATCCAGTCTTATTTTCAACTTTAGCATTTTGTAACTCTGCTCATACATGTATATCAGAGTGAATTGAATACTTATTGCATTTGGATATTTCTTGCTATGAATGTAAATTTGTGTCAGAGTTAGTTATTTGAGGTCAGAATCAAACCTGCTAGTGTTATTTTCAAATTATAATTCCAGTCATGTAAAGAAAAAGAGTTTTTAGCTATTAATGTGGATCTTTACCTTTATTATAGAAACAAGACAGTAATCTCGAAATTCGGGATTTTGTTATGATATTTTAAGTCAGACTTGATAGTAACCTGTGTTTGAAAATGAAATTAAATGTTATATTTGAATGTAAGTGTCATTTAGATAGGGCATAGTTGGTGTATAGCTTTCTATGTCAAGTTTGGGTTGTAATATCATGAATATTGCAGGCGGCTCCTCTTTTATGGGGACTTGGACACTTCCGCCATTGACCGTCTCCAGGCTAGACTGTATGAACTGGGCGGATCTCTCCTCTCCTGTGTGAAGCCTACTTAGTGACTGGCAATTCAGCTTAGTGATCCCAGAACTGTGTGACCTGGGAAAGCTCCTTCGTGACCCACCTTGGATCTGTGTAACCAGGGTACTCGTTATCGTGCTCCTCACCCATTGTCGCATGCAGGAACCTGACTCTTGTCGTTCGTCCGCCAGCCCTGCTTATCTTCATGTGAGAGACCAAATCATTCCCCATCGCGGTAAGCCCTATCATTCCTATTTTGAAACAATCCTTACCAGGACTTGAATCGGCCATGAACATGATATGATATGATACTCCAGATGATTGAAGCTAATTATCTTCACTCCAAAACTGACTTAACGGACTATGTGGAACTCCCTTCCGAGTTATGCTACCTCTCTAGTAATTCAGTGAAATTGCCTTCATTACTCTTAATGACATTTATTATGTTGATTGTTATCTTTCTTTAAAATTTTATTATACTTGTAACTTATCTGGAAAAGAAGCCTTACAAATTTAAAGGCCACCGTTTAGGAGAGTAACAATTGATTGATGTAATTACTTTGCAGATACTGTGTTTTTTGTAGTTCATAGAGTACTGCCGGCATTAGGTTATGTGGCTAGTGTTATGTATATCTGCTATTTATTTGTGAAAGCACCAAAAGAAATGTGTATCACGAAGACTGGAAAGAAGTTAATTTAATGAAATTAAATAAGACTGGAATCGTATAGCTTATAGTCACTTGTACTTTGTGTTGTCTGAGCTCGATCCTGACACCCTTCCATTCCAGAGTCTCTGACACTTGATCGGTTGCTCCTCGGTGTTCTGTAGTAATATTTTGTTTCAACGCAATCAGTCCGATATAAAATTATCAGATTATAGCAAACAAGCAAAGGAGCGAACATTTTATCCGTTTCAAATTCGCCGTCTCCTCGTTTTCTTTAAAGGGAAGGCTATTCATAAAAATATCATTTTATACAACGGTTTTTTCTTCTCAGTTAATTTTTGTACCGTATTCTATTTCTAAGAAAACAAAATCCATAGTAAATTACACTAATTTTTTTTTAGTATTTTAGTATTTTTTATACCGTTCGGTAACTTTGTTCCCTCCAGTAAACTCTGTTTCTTGAGATGTGCTAACTTTTTTGCTCCAGATGTACTAAATATTTGCTTGAAAATCGCGCTGGTAACACGAGGTTTAATTTCTTCCAGACGTAGGCTATATTTCCAATGGAAATGCATGAAGAATAACTTTTTGGAAAGCAGAAATACAAAAATTTTCTAGCATCAAAGGGGAACAACCCACTCGCCTCGTTCCTTCTCATTATTCCCATCGACAACAACAACAACAGCAATAATAATGATGAAGATGATAATAATAATAATAATTATCATTATTATTATAATAATACGTTCTTGTATAGCGCATAAATTATCACATTGTGATATAACGTCTCTATATCCTCTTCCAAAGGAACTTTTGATAATTATTATTACCATGATTACCCCGGTTTTAGCTCCGGCTACCGTAGCGCTCAGTGCACTCAAGGAATAAATTCTAACAGGTACCCCCTTACTAAACCTGGGTCGAGTGTGACAAATGTAGATTAATGTCTTGATAAAGGACGTTAGTGCTGCGGCAGGGATTCGAACCCCGTACCTTGTGATTCACAGTCCGGAGACTTATCCACTAGACCACAACACCTCTATAAAGTTATGTAATATAATATTGAACCCTGTGACATGCAATCACCTCTCTCACACATTTAAAGACGATTTTGTCATGCTTAGCATACGTAGTATAAGAAAAGCTGGCACCAAATTGGGAAAGGTTAATTATTTTAGGTTGAGTGAGCTGGTTTACAGAAACCGCCACTTGTCTTCTTGTTCTGCTTCTTTATCATCTTCATCACTATCCTCATCCTCATCCTCCTTCTCCTCCTCCTCATCATATCATCATCATCATCATCATCATCAGCTTGTCAGAGATTTTTTGCGTTAAGAAGGGGCCCAAAAATGCTGACGACCTTTTTTTTTTTTTTTTTTTGCTTGTCAGAAAATTTTGTGAATGTTTAGCCCCCTCCCTCAAAAAATCCTGGATCCGCCACTGTCTTCTTCATCATCATCATCATCATCATTATCATCATCATTATCATCATCATAACCACCATCATCATTCCTTCATCAACATCATCATCATCATCGTCGTCGTCGTCGTCGTTGTCACTACCACCACCCCTCACCATCTCTCTAAAGGCTCGTTCAAAATATAGTACGAAGCGGCAAACCGCCTAAAAAATACCGCGGAGTCTTTTAAGCTTACTGCGCTTCACATTTCTGCATTTTATAACAGACAAGAAAGTGTGTAGGCTTAGATACCTTTGTTTCGTCATGCATCCCTACTTGCTATGCTGCATAATGTGAACGAGCCAAGCTCTTTACCGCACCTACCATACCCAGATTAATTTTTCACACTCAACAAAATAACATTTCAGTTGAAAGTCACAGCAATATTCCTTTTGAAACATGAAAACAACATTACAAGAAAAAGGAAGACAATACATTTTCTTTTAGGATAATCACAATTCATATTCTTATTACACTTCCTGAGATATTGTCTCAGCATGTTACCATTATGATGATGTACATAAATCAACATGTAAATTAAACTAAATAAAAAAAAAACTATGTTGATTTGTTCTTTTGCTTGGTGCCTGGCGTAGTTTTGTGGATATAAACATCGAGTTATCTTTGAAGTTCCAACAAAAGTAAGACTGACCAAAAAAGTAAACAATACACTCCTATTGAAAAATCTAAATGGATAGATTTTCATGTCGTTTTACCTAGAAGGAAAAGTTAACGTTGTGACAGAGCTAGGGCTTATTATAGAAAACAACATATTCTAATTAAGGCAGTTTTATTTACACATTAATGATTACCATTTTGCTTGAAAACTTTTCGAACATGCATAATTCAACCATTTAATAAGGCTCTCTGAATTTTAAAAAAATATTCACATATCAAAATATCCAAATAAAATTGCAAAATTGCATACTGAGTTTGTTATATCTAATGGTCATTCTTGTATCATGAACAACTCAATGAAAATAAAAGCAACCGATGAGCAGTATGGTTTTATGAAACATAAAAATAATAAAATTGATAACTATTTTGGAAAAAAACAACAACATGTGTACAGAGACGTTTGAATGTACTCTCTGCGAAGTCGTTGTCAACAAACCTTCTGTTCAACTTAGAGGGCGCTGCCGAAATTATCATGTTAATAAACATCGCATTTCGCGTCCTTATACAAGCATTATGCCCGTTGCGCATAAGATGTCATTTGCTGACTTTGAACTGCTTTAGCAACTGGCGTGGTCTTGATGCGCATTCTGAGCGTGACATCGGAAGAAACATGACCAGGGACCTGTAACATAAAGAGATACAATCAATCTTACGATCAATTGTAACTCTTCAGTACATGGTTTGCCATATACTTACAATTGATATCAGTCGCAAGACTGATTGTATCTCTTTATGTTACAGTCCCCAGGACAGACAATGATATGAATTGCTGGCTCATGGACTAATTGCCTTCATGCGCAACGGCATTATGCCCGTCGAAACGAGGAGTCATTTCGATTGCGTCATTACTTTGCGCCAATCAAGACTATGAAGGCTAGTAGAGCATATATTCCAGCGATTAAAATGAATTTCACTTTTAATACAATATCACTGTCAAATAGCGCGTCAAAGGCCGCTTCAGTCGATGACGCTGTCCTACATCAGGCAAATGACCCCTCCGGTACAATGCGCATTACATACATTCTCTTTTCTAAAACTTTTCCAATACAAGCGAATTGTTGAATAGCAAGCAAATTTAAAGATTTTGCTTAAACTACACTTTATTGCAATGAAAAAAAAGAAGACACATTTGTCTAAAATTGTGGAGCGCCAGGAGTGTTAAAGGTTCCCTTCTATGAAATTCTAATTCTTGTTATTTTGTACATGATACTCATCTAAATTGAAAAATGACATCCGTTTGCAATGAATACGTATCTGAATATTTTTAAAATAATATTTTCCCCACGTATTCAGGCCTAAACGAGTCTGCTAAGCTCCGCCCCTTTTAAACCCCGAATTCTCGTTCTTCGAGCATGATTGACGTGTGACGTCACAAACCGACATCGCCGGTGCTTGTTTACAATATCTTGCATATATATACGCGTGCAAACTAACTTGCAGTTATATACCACCTCGAAAACCACCTCTAAATCGAAGTATGCCGCAACGCTGTGTCTTTGCAGGTTGCAGCAACATCACAAAGGAGGGTGTAAGTCTACATTTATTCCTCAAAGACCCAAATATTAGAAGAAAATGGACCTCAAAAGTGAAACTAACTCGCGTCAATTGGAAGGGGCCGAGTGACCGCAGTGTCCGTGTGTTCCGAGCACATTTGTGCGGAGGACTTCCTCGATAATACGGGGCTGCATGCGGCGTTTGGCATCAAGAAGAGGCCGTCCCTGAAGCAAGATGCCATCCCCAAAATCAAACTTGATCTACGGTATCTATTGATCATATATCTATTAATCAACTATCACTGTACCTACACTAACTTAGTCTACCGGTACTTATTATTCATAGCAGCACAATGAAAACATGCAAGGTAACAGGAGAGCTAAGGGTTTTCTGGATATCAATGTTAGAATTTACTAGAAACAAAACGCTACCACCCCATGCACCAGTAAAACCCTACCCAAGCCGCGCCCAGGCCAGGCAGGGTCAGCAGGCGAACGACCGAACGGCACGGCGTGTACACCTGCGCACGTCGAGCTCACTGCCTCGATCAGCTATCAGCTCAGCCTCATCAGGACTGGGGCATTTTGCAAGCGCAAACAAGATTCATAATTGGTGGATATGCGTAAATTAAAATTTAATCGGCAATCTAATTATCAAAAGGAATTACTAGTTATAATTCCCAAGTCTCCCGTCGATATCTTCTCCGTTATTGAAATCAGGGACGTCTCTGTCATATAATCAGAATCCGACATGACTGGTTCAAACAAATACGGCCGTGCCCCTAATTTCTCTTTTATTTCTTCTGTCTGAAGAAGATGTTATCGTTCGTTGATATAGGATTAAAAAAAAACTAAAATGAAGGGCTGTAATGGCACGAAGTCGAAGCTAGGATCTACACGAAGTCGAAGCTAGGATCTACACGAAGTTCAATAGCCTACACACACACTTTCAGCTTGTGTGGAGTCAAGCATTCTGAGTGTGACGTCACATGACGTCAGCGATCGCTGGACCGATTTTCCAAATTTTTTAGGGGCGTTCCCAATTAATTTTTTATTTTCAAGTTTACAGATTAATGAATGGAATTCAGGTAAAATGGTTGACAGATCTGGATTCACAGTAGAAAAGTCTACTAATTGAAGTTCCTTTGTAATTCCATAAAAGGGAACCTTTAAGTCTGACGTCCATGTGCGCTATACAATAACTCACTATTATTATTACTATTATTATCAAAGCCCTTTGACGCAAGGGGTCATTTTGATTGCGTTACTACCTGCGCTAATCGAGCCTGCGATGGCAATCAGCCCATACGCCAGTAATTCAAAGCAATCTTCATTTTACTGTCACTCTTTGTTAACTGCGATGTCACTCTCACACAGCTCGCAAAAGACTGCACCAGCCGCTGACGCTCTCCTGCGTCAGGCAAATGACGTCACGTGTGCAACGGGAATGAGCAACCACGCGGTAAGCTTCATAATTCATGATTACAATAAAACATGAAAGGCTTACATACGTTGAAAGTCAGCTCAGAAAATATATATCAGCAAGAAGGGGTCAAAATAATTGATGATTCCATGCAAATTTGTCCATATGATCAACATGTAAATGCATGCCACTGAAAAACAGAGCACTGACTCAAAACTCTATTCAAACTTTACAATGCAGAACAATAGTGGTATAAATAAGATGACCCAAACAGATTAAAACCTTTGGAAAATTACCATCGTAACATAAATTATTAATACAATTTGTGACTTCAATTTGAAATACAAGTACTTAAACCAGTTACAATATTCATAAATTTGTATTTTTCACATTGCTAGGACCATTTAGTTATGTAACAATGGACATAAGGGTCACTTGCAGGCCATATTCTTTGTCAGTAAAACACTAGGCTCTCTTTTAGAATATTCAGCAATATAATCAACTGGGAACTTTTTTTATTAAAAAAAAAAAATTAGCAAGGCATGTTGAAGTTTTTAAAATATATTTTATACAGCTTCCCGTATCTTCGAACCTTACAAGATTTTAATAAAATATAAGAAAAGTACTTTTTGAAATTATTAACACACACATAATAATGTTAAAACAGTCACGCAATTCTTCTAAATATATTGATAGTGAAGTTACTAAGTTAAGGTACTGAGATAATATTTAGCATGTTAAGCCACAACGCAAACTTTATCCAAACTGGTATGCACAGCACAATATGAAATAAGCGAATAATTTTTCCAAAAATATGAAATGTGTTGATAATCAATTCTTTATATTTTTCCCTTTTGTCGATTAGACGCATGAAATACACATAATTAGACTCTATAAACAAAAGAGGCGCAATGTTCTTATTTTATGAACAATAATTAATTTGCTTGTTATAGGGAAATTTGTCATACTATTGGCTAACTCTCTAAACAGAAAGATGTCCTATAGTACATCCCTCAAGAAGAAAATATGTACTAACCTGTCTAAAAATGCCACCTGTCTAGAGTACTTACTTCTAGCTTCCCTTAAAGATGAGTTCTGGGCCCCGTCTTATAAAGAGTTACGATTGATTCGAATCAATCGCAACTTGAAATCAATCGCAACTCCTGTCTCTAAAGGCCACCGCACCTCTTACTATCGGTCTGCGGTCCGATTTGTGAAATAAATCGCTATGGCATTAAATAATGGTATTTTAAAAAATGGAATCTACCCTATTCAGGTTCTGAAAAATAATATGAATACTAAACATAGGGTTTTGGTGAGCTGTCAGCTTTCTACAGGAAATAAGGGCAAAATTAGTTTCAAATAGTAAGCAGTCGTACGAATTTTGAGACGTCACTACGACTCTGAGCCGATTTGGCCATTCCACCGACAAGAAACTCGGCAAAGGCCGTATTATCGATTTTACTATCTGTATGACTATTCAGACCCTCAATCAAAAATATCTTTCGTTTTTTAATGATTTGTGAAATGATATTACATTTTCTTCTGAAATCGGATCGTAGACCGATCGTAAGGTGTGCGGTGGCCTTTGAGTATGCAGTTGCGATTAATTTTAAGTAACGATCGATTCGAATGAATCGCAACTCTTTATAAGAAGGGGCCCAGGTCATGCGACTACACTGTGAAAGAAACTGTCAGAAAGCAACTGGGAAAGGTTGATCATGTCTGCATAAAAACTGGTAGATACTGTGAGGTTTTGGAACCATCAAAATGATAAGAATGATAAGAAATTAACCCAATCTCGCTGAAAAGCACACGCGCTGAACACAGAAATGGGTATATGGGACTGCACCGACAATTTTTCTTCCTTGTAGTATGAATGTTCGGCCGAACACTTCAGCTAGTTCTCGTCATATATGAAGGCATTTGAAGAGCAATTCTTTTCATTTCTACTATGATATCCTTCTAAACTGACATAAAAGAAATGAGAAAGCTCACAGATCACCTTTTTACCTTTCCCTTCAGCTTTCTCAACCTTCTCTTTAAGCCCGACTCACACGAGACATCATTTCGATCGTCAGTACCTCCGCTAATCCAGCCAATTATTAAAGGGTACCAATCATCTGAAAAAATAATTTGTGCACAGCTAGAAAGTATAAAATCAATCTCGAAGAACTTTATCTGGCATTCTATCGGTCAACAGTCAAGGAGTATGAAGGAAAAAAAAATGATAACATGAAAATGCTCGCGCGGAACCGAACTCCGAGTTTAGTTCTGCGCGAGCCCTTATCTTGGCGAGCGCGTACGGGTGCGTCGAGTAGTCTAATCACGAGTCGGTTTTACGCTTATAGAGAGTGTAATTAAAATTGCAATATCTCTTTATAGAATTAATATTTGAAGCCAATATTTTGAATATAGTATAACGACATGGATCCCCTAACATACAGAGCAAACTATTTTTTGGTGCTTGGTACCCTTTAACCCTTACGCCAGTAATTAAAAGTATGGTTTGCACTATTCATTTTGCAATCACTTTCTCAACGATATCACCTTTTCATGAGAGCAAAAGACAGTACAAGTAACTGACGCGGTCCTAACGTCAGTAAAATGACGCCTCGTGTGAGCCGAAATTTAGGAAGACTTAAGCTCGGCTCACACAAGGCGTCAGGGAGCGTTTCATGAAAGGATTTGTCAGATATTTTGTCCGACAACTGTTATAAGCTACTGAAATCCTTGCATCTGATTGGCTGAGAGCAAATTTGTCGGATAAAATATCTGACAAGTCCTTTCATGAAACGCCCCCCAGTGCAAAAATCATTTTGATAACTGGCCTAGGGTTAATTGCTTTCACAGGATCGGTTAGCGCAGATAATGACGCAGCTGAAATGACGCCTCATGTGAGCTGGGCTTTTATAGACTGGTTTCACTGTGCATTCTTATGTTTTTGTGGTTGTAGCTCTCTAGATTTATAAGTTGTTCAACCACTTTATTTTTCAATTTGAAATGTTAATTGCACCTTTAATATTTCGGTTACATCTCCAATGTATGTCTCCAATCACGTTACTAATATGTCTCTAATCACGTGACTAATCATCCTCTGAAAAGAAAGAGGAAAAAGATGAGAAGGATGACGAGCAGAGTTGCTCCAGCCACTAGGGCTCCTAGTGTTTTATCCAGTTTCCTGGCCACTGTTTTCCATTCCTGTCGGACCACTTCCCGTTTCAACATCGAAGACTCGCTCTCGTAATCGTCATTGAACCCCTGACAGTGCATGCTGAGTTTCGACGTCGAGTTCACGTCGTTCTTTGGATGCAGCGGAAAGACCGCTTCGTCCGACATTTTGGAGTTTGTATCGTTGGTGTTTTCCTTAATGATGGTCGTACTTAGGTTGCTACCGCGCCTGTAACCATCGTCCAAGTTGTTTGAGTTATGTCTGTTGCTCCGCGTCTTCTTCATCGCAACGCTAGCTCGCTTAAAGGACAGCGAGACCGAGTCTCGGCGTAGGAATATGCGTTTGAGCCATCTCGGGACAGGCTCTTCTCCAAGACGATGGAACATGCGCAGTATCATGACGCTTGCTCCCAGGGCCACACAGCTCATCCCAACCATGTAGAGGAAAAACATACCTATTTAGTGACAAGAGAAAATAAATAAAGTATAAAGGCATGAAGATCAAAACGGTTGTATTCCACTTTGTATTGCAACAGGCACGTAACCTAACTTTCTAAATACATCTCTGGTGTAATGGTTAAAGGTATTTTGTCAAACCATTCTTGGCGATCTCGCGTAAAGGTCTTCAAAAGTAACCTAAGCTCATTGTATAGTAGAAGGTGGCATGGTGCGGGTCTTTTCATGGACGTGTGGGGGGGGGGGTGATATTTCCTTTTTATGTTTTTTTATATTTTTCTTTTCTTTTATTTTCTCTCTTTCTAAATTTCTTGTCTTCACTGTGGGTACGTGGTCATATACGAATGATGGAAGACACAACGATATTTATTTTTAAGTATGATGTAGGTTAAATTAAGTTTTGAAATTATAGACATCTGCCCCCGAAAAATCACCCCTAAGGCAACTACCTCAGAACAACAAATACTTATAGATAGGAAATATATTTTTAGGGCAGTAAATCCTCAGGAAAATTGGCGCCCTATATAGGACAATTATCCCCTATTACCCCGGACAACTTGCCTAATCTAATTACCCCGAGGTACATTTATGAGGGTAGCTTGGGTAATTGAAGGGGGTAGTTGCCCTAGCTATAAGAGTAAGTTTTGTAGGGGTAGCTAATTAAGGAGTGAAATGATGGCCATAAGAGGATATGCATGACATGACGTTACTAACCAAGTAGCGGAATCTCATCACCGAGAGGCGGCATGAGTTCTCCGATCAACTGCTGGAACAAGATGGACGCCAAGAGATTCGCCACGGAGAAGGATATCTTTTCACCAGACTCCGGAGGCACCAAGAACACCAAGGCGTTAATGGCGGACAGCATAACGCAGGGCACGACCATGTTAAAGACGTAGAACTCGTAGCGACGTTCGAGGAAGAGCTCGACCACGACAAAGCTGTACGGGTACGGGCAGCAGTCGTATTTCTCCGTGTTCCGTTCCACGTTAATCTTGCGCAAGTCCCACACACCGTTATTCAGAAAGACGTTCTAAGCAGGTGAAAAGGAAACAGTTTACACCTTCAGTCCGAATTATACGACTGGCATGGTTTGATGCTCAAGAGTTTGGTAAGAAAGACTGCCTGGTTCGTGTTCGTACCCATGCACTGCGGTACACATAAACGAAAAACCGACATGTTGTAATTAAAACAGGTCAAAAATTATTTTTTAATGTACAAAAATGTAAAATTACTCACCTGGGTGGCATCGTCCGAATAATTAAGGTTGAGCGAGTCGATGGTGTAAGCCCAGGAGCCAAAGGTCATCGTGCACGTCTGGACATCGAACGGGAAGTACCGGACGTTGATCTTACAGGAACTACTGATGACCATAGGGGTATACCACGTGACCATACCATCCGAGGTCACCAGGGCGTTGACAGCGTCCTCGCTCTGGAAGTCCTTATCGATGCTGTCGAGAGTGTAGGACGGGGTAAAAGCAGTACTACGATTTGTTAGACGTTACTAAAGGGCTGTTTCATTCAACAAATGGTATTCTTAAGGCCATTTTTAGGTCTTTTCTTTGACATGTTTGATGTCGATAGATGTCATTTGTTTTCTTAAAATAAGTATTACTTTCAGAAGAAGAACTCTTGTATCGCCGATTAAAAATACATTTGGATTACTGTTATTTTAGGCTTGCTTTTATGTAAGAGGAAATGCTTGTCAAAATGGAGTCCATTTCAAAAAGCTCAAAATCGAATTCAAGATATATAAACAGGTTTAATTTTCTATCATTTAATGAAAGACTGGAATTTTTTTACTCGATTGGCTCGATTAAATCACTGAAATTAACAAAGGCTCCCTCAAGTTCTTAATTCATTACAAGAAACAAAATATTTCCCCCAAAAAATTCAACCCATTGTCTCTGACAAATCAAAGATGATTCTAATTGTTTTTTTTTTCTTTTTCATTTAAAAAAAAAAAAGCAGGCGTGTATATTCATCTTTTACCGCATACGTATTTTTTTCTATAAACTTCTACACTTACTTTTCATATAGTTTAACATCAGGTAGCCATATTTTGTAAGGTGATACTTCTAGTTGATCAATACCGCCATAGGTCTCGGCGTCCCAACCTAAGAATTGATCCTCCCATTGCTAAAGACATGACAATGAAATTTAGATAATAACAATAGCAATAATGATAACAATGATAATGACAACGATAAAAACATTAATGATAATGATAATAATGATGATAATAATAATAACAAAAACAATAGTAATAATTATAATAACAATGATAATCATATCATTAAATCTATCGATAGTTTAAATACTAAAATTATTCATAAAGCTTATAACATCTCTGTGCTAACATAATTATAACGATGGAGTTAATCACCTTATACGTTATATATCTAGAATAATTCTTCTGATTAGTTTCAGTTTCAGTTTATTATTTCATATTTTATATTTACAGTGTTTTCACAATATAAATGGCACAGACAATATAAGTGGTATAAACGAACATGAAATCTATTGTCAGAGAAAATAAAAGAAGGTGAGTATCTCATATCAATACGTTTGCATGCAGTATTAATTGAAAAGACTGGGCTAAAAAGAAAAGAAAAGTGAAATATGGAAGAGCCTAAGGAGAGAGCTACGCTTGTGAGTTATAAGATCCAAAGAGTAATAAGATTCAAGTCTTTTTAAAATAGTGGGAACGAGCAATGCATGACACAGCAATATGAGTATATCGATAAAATTATTGTCTCGCAGTAATCAAATTCGGATTTAAAGAAATGGTATTGGATGGTAGCGTAAGTTTCATTACAAGAATATAAAAATTCACATTATTCGGATAAACTAGAATTTCCTGTACGCCACGACGCATCAGAAAATTCCTGATGCATACCAAAGTGCTGACATGATTTAGCATTTTTCTCAATATTTTCCGATGGCTTGATGTAACGCGCTACATTAGATCCTTCAAAGACAAAACAGGAATTTAAGGACAAAACGTGTGCACCAGCTCCACTTTCTAGGGAACGCTTCCACATTATGTGTACTGTGCACATGACTGGATGTAGGGCAATGGCAAGTTATTGGCAATGACGTTGGTTTTTGTGGTATCCTCGCGGTTTGAAATTTCTCACCCGGTAAAGAGTGGCAAATATAGGTTAATGTCCTGCCGAAGCACTTATGAGTCTGGACTGGGATTTGAACTCAGGGGGCGTTTCATGAAAGGACTTGTCAGATATTTTATCCGACAAATTTGCTCTCAGCCAATCAAATGCAAGGATTTCAGTAGCTTATAACAGTTGTCGGATGAAATATCCGACAACTTCCTTTCATGAAACGCTCCCCAGAACATAGTTCACTGGCTGACATATCTAGACCAAGACATTTCTACGTTAACGTAGATACACCTCCATAATGCCTATTATACTAAACGTTCTTTTCCTCGTCTCTTGTTATCCTTCGCAGGTGTTTTAGTTGTAGAAGCTTCATTTTTAACCTGACCGGTCTATTTAATTATGTATCTGGAGATTGACCCCTTCATACATTTCAGATTTCGACTGGCTTTTGGCAACCCTTCCGCAATCAAATTTTCACTACACCTCTTGAAAGAAACACATGCTCAGTTTATGGTAAATCCTCGAAATCAATTTGTCAACCTCCTTCTATTTAAAGAGGACTTTTAGACCCTTTTCTACTTTTTGCCATGCTTCCATTTTCCTTATCTCAACATTTTGGAGCCGTGGGGTTATCTACATACATTGTTTTTGAAGTTGTAGAGAATGGTTTACAGGGAAGAGAATGATGACGTGACAGGCACACTGCTTGAAAATTTTGGATGCGGTTATTATTGAAGCAAAGTGCACTTGCTACGTCATCAGCCTGCCCGTTGCGGCGCTAATCAAGCGTGTGGAAGCAATTAGCCCATGCGCCAGTGAAAGGCGGGAAAGGTCGCACCAGTCACTGACGCCAACCTACGTCACTCAAATGACACCTGGGCCCTGCTTCATAAAACGTGTCATCAATGACAAGTTGAAATAACTGTTATAAGCTACTGACATCCTTGCATCTGATTGGCTGAGAGCAAATTTGTCGGTAAAAATCACTGACAAGACACTTGATGAAACGCCCCCCTGGTATGAAACAGGCTTTAAAGTACAGAATACCTCTTGGAATAGACAAAATATTCATCACTACAACTATCTTGCATAATACACTGTGTTGACTAAAGACAGACGTAATCGTAATAAGATAACTTTCCTTTCCAGTTGCACTTCAAAGTATTTTGACGTTATGTTCTTCATTGCTTTTAAATTAAACATCACTTTTATTTGTAAAACAATGCTCCAAGTTTAAAATCAAACTTACCAGCTTTCTCCATCCGTTGATGGTTATTCGTTGTTCCTTCTCATTCTGTAGAAAGGTGAAAACAATAACAATAAAAGCCTTATGATTGATTGATTTTGATTAAATTGATTTCCTGCCTGATCATGTACAATAAGAGCAAAAGAAACTGAATATTTATCTGATATAATATTATGTACAATTTCTATCTCGGGTAACATGTCAATAGTTAGAACTGTGTTGCTTTGCTTGACATAATTATATCATTCTTATGAATAAAAAAATTACTTTGACGTCACCATATTCAGACGGAAAAATTTTCCCGTTTTCTTCGCTCGATTGCCGAATCTTAATTATCCATGTATTTTGAATTTGTTTTTGCTTCCTTTAAATCTACAAATATCACTTTGCAAAATTTGAAAAGAAAAGGGATTCCTGAAAAGTGCATTTAAAATAAAACAATAAACATTTTTTGATTGGCACTTGTGTTAATATTTGCCTTTATTTATTATACTAGACTTGATGTATGAGAAACGAATCACAGAGTCACTTTGATTTTCCCTTCGTGTTGACCCATGTGCAGACCTGACAGTACTTCATAAAATGCTTTTTACGGTCATTGTCTGGGCAATTAGATTTTTGATCGTGATGAAGATCAGTCCGCGTTCTAGGAAATATAATTAGAATTGACTTGATATGCAATTACTTGTCCAGTAATGACTTTAAATAAGCATGGTTGGTCATACTCTATTCAGACCGTGATGACTCAATTTCGTCATAATCGGTAGGGGGCGCCCCCCCCCGAGAAGGGGGGGGGGGGGTCCAATTAATATCCATTCCAATTAATGTCTATGGACTTTCGAATTGTTTTAAATTGTCAGCTACAGGTCATTTCTTTAATCAAATACATGATTTTGATAACAGGTATGGAATATTCATTTTTTTAGCAAGCAACAAGCAAAGTTATGAATTTTTGAAAGTTGTAATCACTATACATATGGGAATTTCATTTTGGCCGAATAGGTATTGTCACTGTGATGTAGTTGCGGACAACTCCCCCACTTACTCCAACACACAAAATGACTGGAATGTCATTTTTTTTCTTCAAAATGCATTACTCAGTCTTTCATGACGACATATATTAATATGCTATCTACAATACATGCTGGGTACTGCCCCGAGGGTAAAGGCGCTTCGGAGAAACCCACAAATTAATGATAATTTTGTGTACGACAAAAGGGAGAGTTGTCCGCCAGTTTGTCACAAATTGCCAAATTGAGATTCGCATAGATGTAGTGATCTCATTCTTCAAACATCCATAACTTTCTTATTCCTTGTCCGATTTCTTTTAAACTTCACCATCCTGTTTTTCTTATTTTTCTGCTTTCACATAAATCATATATTATCAAGGTTGGATTGCCCTATAAAAGAAGAGGCTGTCATATATTATATAAATAATGCATGGTCTGTCATGTACTATACTGGATTATGTGCACGACAAATTAAATACTAAATTATCCCAAGTGCAGGCCGAGGTGAAATAGAACTGCACGAGGGATTATTGAGTATTTGGAGTTTATAATTATAGTCCAGTAATGGTACATACATAGAACATGCACTAATTGTTATAGTATAGACCCCTAGATCTATACCTGTTATTGTGTATTAGGCCGGCCCTAAATTTGTTATAGTGCACGATCGTGCACTATAACAACATTTTTCTCTCTCTCTCTCTATATATATATATACATATATATACATAATTATATATATATAAACATTTCGCCCAGTAGATACATGTAGTTCCTCAGTTTCTCAACCTAGATCTCTCTTTCATTTCCCCTCGCTCTCACTCACTCTCTCTTTCTCTCTCTGTCTCTCTCTGTCTCTGTCTCTGTCTCTGTCTCTCTCTCTATCTGTTTACTCCGTTTGATATCCTTGTCTGCCTGTCTGTTTCACTGTAGATTCCTCTATTTCGTTATGTATCCTGTTTGGCTGTTTGTTGCTCTCTCTCTCTCTCTCTCTCTCTCTCATTCTCTCCCTATCTCATTCTGTCCCAATATCTGTCTCTTTTTCATATGTCTTATCATGCTTACTGTCGATTCCTCTGATCCCGAGTCTATCCTTCTGTCCGTTTGTTCCTCTCTCTCTCTCTCTCTCTCTCTCTCTCTTTCCCATATTGATTGTAATTGCAACTTCACTTCCAGTCAGTGCTTTTGATTTTAAATCATGAGACCTATCTTATGTCAGCCTGTTGTACATGGCCTTGAAATTTCACGTCATTGTAGTACACAGAATTAAAAAGTGCATTTATCAAAGTTCTTTTAGTTTTTACACATCGGCTAGCAATGATAACATTTATTCTACTAACGAGATATATATTTTTTAACTGTGATGGATTAGTTCACGAAATGCGAATTACGAGACTCCTTGGGGAAATCATGAAATCCAATTTATTGGATGGAAATACCAAAGGTAGAGAGAGAGAGAGAGAAAGAGGGGGGGGGGGGGAGCGACAATGAGAGAAAGAGAAGAGAGAGAGAGAGAGAGAGGGAGGGGGGGAGGGGAAGAGAAGATAGAGAGAGGGGGGGGGGGTTGCTCTTTGTTTTGTATTTTGTGATTCCTTTTGACTGACGGAATTAATTAATACCGAATCAATCTTCTGTATAATGATAATTATGTAGAAAGTTCAAAATCTCTTTGCGTTTCATTTTTCCTTCTTTTGACCCCCCCCCCCACCTTTCCCAATCTATCTCTCTCTCTTTGGTCGTAGCTATATACGCCACTCGCTAGAGATAATGGTTGACAGAAAGATTGACGATCGAGACGACAGATGGAAAAAAAATGACACGCATTTAGTTAAAGAAGGCAAACCTGAATTTACATGATTAATATGAAGATATATATATATATATATACACACACACACACCCACACCCACACACACACACACACACACACACACACACACATATATATATATATATAAATATATATATATATTTTTATATATACATTTATTTTTCATTGGATTATGCTATCATAATGTCTGCTATGAGAACTAAAATTGATTATTTACTTGGAAAGAAAGACCGGAATTCATATCCAGATAGGTATACCCTACAATATTATAATTATTATATACAATTTCTTAATATATCTCAGCATGATTATGGGTCGGGTACAAGATCACTACCGGCGTATATGCATCTAAAGCTTCTAGCTGTTTACAACATCTCAATCCTTGTCTTTTTACTGTCTATTAAAACGCAAAAATCCTTCATCTCTATATGTACTTTGCTTGAGGGGGCAGATCCATTACCAAGACAAGTCTAATTATGAGATGGGTTAGATGGAAGTTAATCTTTACGTCAATGACGTCACAATGAATTAGATAATGACATCATGATCGCGCGCGTGTCTTTGATTTTCCTCTCATTTCATGCAGTTTTCTCTTTTTTAAATCTATAACTTTCTCTTTTCTTGTCACTTTGTCTTGTACTGCCTTTTGAGGGTTTGATGGTTTATTTTTACCTGTCTGCTAAAGATAAAATGAATTTATTATTCTTTTTTTTTTTTTAGTATAGGGCAAATGGGCGAGGACCTCGCAAGATACGTCTTGTGCTTGATTGATTACAACTTTCAAAAAAAAAAAATCATAACTCTCTTATTTCATATCGAATATTGCTTAGAATTTCATTGATCTGTTTCTTTAATCTTTCTCCTTTTAAAACCAACTTGTTATCAGGATGGACTTCCCCTTTGAAACCTGGAACGAACACTCTACCCAAAAATAACCCTAACGCTAAAACTGACATGAAACCAAATCCCAACCTGAGCGCTATATAACTCTTTATCTGTGATGAAAAAAAAAAATAAAAATAAAGCCTGGTGCAAACGTCCGCGTACAGATTAATGATGGCTGCCCTCAAGCCGAAAATTCAATTTTCTTCTCAAACCATTCAGCGATCACTGATCATGTCTTCTATCTAGCACCAACACGACTATCTCCTTTAGATGTAAAACTACATTTCGTCGTGACCCCCAACAGAAGGGCAGTGACAGATTTTGGTCAAAATTTTTCTTCTTACTTTTTTGTTGCTTTTGTGAAAATCGATAACTTTTATTTTAGTACGAATATCTCCATTAGATGTATAAAAACTAAGTTCGTCCAATGCACGGCAAAAGATGAACACGATGGTATTATCGTGTGCTTTCAAGAGTAAAATTAAGAGCAGCTTTCTTAATTTTGTAAATTATCAGATGTGCGAAAAGCGCATTAATTGCTTTGACTCACACCGCCGATATTCATTAAGTGTTAACCTGTAGTTAAAAATAGATGTTATGAAACCTGCCACGAATCTTAAATCTTTCGCATCATTAATAATCTTTTGGTGACATGAATGGGTTATTTCGTCCATTATGTTATTCACATAATATTGAGTCTAACTTATATAATAATTATAAACATCGCTCAAGAGAAACGAGAAAAAAAATGGGCTTTATAGGAAGGTGTATTATGATACAGATTCCTTAAATACAGGCTTCATTGAAAAATAATCGTCAAGGGGGAATGTGTTTTTTCTGGACAGGTGACCCTTCTATGCAGGTGGTCGTAAAATCAGGTTTGACTGGGGTAATATATATATTCCGAAAGTCATGATCGACATAGAGTTGATGACATTTGACTAAATTTGATGATTTATAATACGTGACTCTGCAGTCATGGAACAACGCCCATACAATTAGAAAGAAAAAAAAAATCTTTAAAAAAATTGAACCTTCATAGAGAAGTGGTCTTTCTATTCAACTTTGACACGAGTGATGTGTTCGCCAAAGTCATGAATGAGGTTTCATTCGGTGATATGGGATTAGATTTGCTGATTTTCTATACGTGACTATACGCAATAATTGGGCAACATATACATAAAATAAGATTTAAAAAAAAGCTCTATACCTTGATACCTTAACACTGGTCTTTATAGACAGTCGACTTTTCTGTACTGGTGATGGTTATTACAGATTGGACAGATGAAATATTCCTGAAGTTATTGTCGAGGTAGAATAGTGCTCCGACATTTGCTTCCGAGACAATTATTGCTCCGGCCTTTATTTCGTCAAAGATATAGGAATAGGGGAGGGTTATAGGGTTAGGGTTAGGGTTAGATATAGATTATAGTCCAGGGTTGAAGTGATTAATTCGGTTAGCGTATAAGGAATTGACTGCTGAGCAATAATTGTCGCCGGAGCATGCATGTCGTACAACCGGTATAGAATTGGTGACTTGTTATTGAATTTGAGGATTTGTGATCGTGACTGCGCAATCATGGAGCATCATCCGTAAAGTAAGAAGAAAGGATCGGTCTTCCATTATGAGAGTGATGTATGGGTCGGCGCGGTGCATCAGCGTTAGGTTATTAGCTAAATCTACTGTAATATTGATGAGACTGGCGATACAATTGACGCGGTGGTAGAGTGTTTATACAGGGACTGGGCCCGCAGTATGCATCATTGACTGGAGCTGACTTCGGCAAACTCCAAAATAAATGAGATGGAAAGACGAGGAGGCAGACAGATAGAAAAGAGTGAGGGAATGTAGGAGAATGTCTTCTGGAGAGGGAGGGAGAGAGAGAGAGAGAGAGAGAAAGGGGGAGGAGAGAGAAAGAGAAAGAGAGAGAGAGGGGGGGGGTGGTGCAAAGATAGGGAAAAGGGAAGAGGGGGAGACAGACAGAGCAAGAAAGGAGGGGCGGGGAGGTAAAAAGGGGAAAAATAGGTTTTTTGTTTTTGTTTTTGTTTTTGTTTTACACAAGACCGCGAAATCAACACGGAATGACGATACATTGAAATAAAAGTTGCCGTCAATATCTTTTTCGAAAAAAAGGGTATCACATATTTAGACATGTAGGCCATAATTTATGATAACAATTCTAGATTCATTTTTATGCGTTTAATGGTTTGTTCACAGATCCGATACAGGCAAATGGAAATGCAGCAATTCCTTTTCACAATTATTGTCAGATGGTAGATCCGAGACCCGGCGAGTGATTAAAATTTGACGTTCTTATTAGCATTGGATTAGGATGTTAAAATTGCCATGAATATCAATTTTTAATGCAGTACCTTTAGCGGGGTAAATTCATTTCTTATGCCTGGAAATATATATATAGGTTTTGATCAATAGTTATATAGTTATGTGAATAAAACTTAATATTGATTCATCCATTTATGTTGGTAGAAGTCTGTTTACATATTTTTTGTAAGCATATAATAACTTTTAGCATATCATTGTTGAAACAAACATTTCTTCTGTTTTATAAGCGATTTTGTTGTGCCTTTGGAGGTAAAGTACTCTGGATCGATTGTGTAAATTTATGAATAATATTGCGTTTTTCATTATTATGATAGCTGATCTCTATATTGATACGCTAATATACCTTGGAAGGATAAAAAGGGCAAATTGCACTTCTCATTTTCGAGCATCAATGTGCATGATTCGCTGGTGTTATTCCGTTCAGAATCTTTGAACGATAATAATGTTCAAATCATTTTAAGAATATTATCATAACACCCCTTTCATGAGTTCAGATCCCATCTATCAGATCAATAGAATATTTATAAATCCACGCAATTTCAAAAAGGAACGTAGCAAGCTAGAATGAGAAAGTGGGCGAAATAAAGTAATTGTTCGGCATTAGACTTCAGGTATTTTATGTACATTACCTTTGAATGTATTCTCTTTTTGTGAAATTTTTGAAATTTCCTAAAAGCTGCTAGGAAAAAATATATTTGGAAGCATAAGAAGAAAGTTATCAATTAAATGCGATGAATGCTTTTAAAGGGACAATAGAAATTATGAACTGTGTATCCCTGGGAATCAGTTATGATAAATAGACCCCCCCCCCCAAAAAAAAAAAAAAAAATAAATAAATTGAATTAGAAAACAATTATGTCAATGTAGAAATAAACATTGGGTGCATTTCATGAGCGATATTGTCACTGTTGTTGTGGACTTAAGAATATCCTGGAAGGGTGGTACAAATTCAAGAATAATACTGCATATTTAACTTGGTGACTTGGTGACTTATGTTATTTCATGTATAAATCTAGTGAGAAAAAATAACAAAACTTCGCAAAAAGTAAACAATAGCAAATACAAGCATGATATAAAAGATTGAGAGTTGGATCCAGATGTGAGAAGTAAAATTAAAAATAGAAACTATGTCGACGGATGATGAGGCAAAACAGATGACATTTGAAAATCAGAAGTAGACGAGGATGGGTTCAGGGAGTGAGGGAGAGAGAGAGAAAAAGGATGGGAGCGGAGAGACAGAGATGGATAGCAGAGAGTGGTAGCAAGAATGAGTAAGAGACGGGAAGACAGGGTGGGGTAAAGAGAGAGAGAGAGAGAGGGCGGGGGGATGGAGATGAAAAGAGACGGATAGAGAGAAAGAGGGGGAGGGGAATGATGGAGAGAAAGAAAGATTAGTAAGAGAGGGTGTGGCAGATAGACAGGGTGAAAAGGGAGAGAGAGAGAGAGAGAGAGAGGGAGAGAGAGAGAGCGACAGACAGACAGACAGACAGAGAAGGAATTTCCTCATCAGTCTACATTGGACTCAAGGGTGTAATTATCTCGTTTACTTGGTATAATTATTCCCCAAAATCACGCTTTACGGCACCAACCTTGGATTAGTACTCGATCTACTAACACGAATTGCTCAATTCCTTGCGAAATGTTCTTTCATAATTAATGCAACAATAATGACCCACAAAATGGGAAATCCATGTATTGCTGCGAAAAAGACGTAGTTTGAGTGCCGGCAAAATACCGGGTAGTAATTAGTCACTCGATTTCCTGAATTAGGCCGTGAAATAATCGAAGCTGCTTTACCCCCACACAATACTGTCTATATAAAGCTAGCATAATAATTACGAAGACCATGAAATGAACAACGGAAAGAAGATGAGAAGCTGTATTATGCATGAGGGAGGGGGTCGGAGAACAGAACTACATGTAGAACAAACATTAAATTGACAAAATGAAGATCGAACAAATCATATTCATAAAACGAAGTATGATTATAATGAATAGGAAACAGATTAAGAGGCGAAAGCATGAATTATGAAAAGAAGATGACAAAACATAATGAATGATAAAATATAAAAGTTGAGGGAAAAAGTTTATTTCACAAAATCCAAATATAATATTTCCAATCTCTCCTTATATACAGCTCTCTCTCTCTCTCTCTCTCTCTCAACCCAACTGTTTCACCATTCCACCTGATCATCTGCTTATGTGTGCATTAGACCAAAATGTTGTTTCATTTGCCATGTTCACAAAAAGGTGAGTGGCCCACTTTACCATGAATGTATAACCGTTATACCTCATTAGTCATGAGAAGAAGAAAAAAAAAGTCTTGATATAAAAAATAACATCATCATGCCTTTGAGTTATGATTCCCGAGGCGTTAATAACAAAAAACGGAAATGTCGATGAAGCAAGACTTCAGGGCAACAAGCTGTATCTACAAAAAATAGTAATAATAACCACTCCCCCGCAGTAAATGTATAGTATGCTTATTGTAATAATGCTCATTGTATTTGGTGCTTCTGAGTTTGAGACACTTTATCATACTAGGAGGATGCAGATATATAATGATCCAAACTCTAAACATTTTCATGAAGGATAGTCAGTAAGTAGAGACAGTGCTCATAATGCTTCAAATAGGTTCTTTGTTCGAGATTTTTAAAATGCTACCTTAGTACAATCCATTATTTTTTTTTTAATCATAAAAATCACAGAAGAATACAATTATGTATGACTGATATCATTAGGTCTAAATAAAGAACTGTGGATTTAAGTTATTAAGTTAGCCTTTTCCATACCCTGGCTGCAAATAGGTTCTTTGTTCGAGATTTTAAAAATGCTACCTTAGTACACTCCATTACTTTTTTAATTAAAAAAAATCACAGAAGAATACAAGTATGTATAAGTGATATCATTAGGTCTAAATACAGAACAGTGGATTTAAGTTATTAACCCGTTGACTACTGAATTCTTGAACTCTCATAGGCTTAATACAGGAGCCACCCGAATCCCGTAGTATATGGGTTAAGTTAGCCTTTTTCCATACGCTGGCAATATTGCACAAAGATTCAAACCCATCAAATTTTCATGTAAGAATATTGTTGCGTTTCTGCCAGATAAATTTTAAGTATTTATATTGAAAAGTTGGGAATAAATGTCATTAAATTGAAAATGAATTGAAGTAAGGTGCTACAGTGGATTACCAGTAATGTTATAGGTTCGATTAATTACTTGATTGATTTTGATTATGATTTTGATTGATAAATGAATTTACCTTTCAGTCGTTTCTTAAGAAAGACAAATTTTCTAATTCAAGCACCATCGACATTCATGTTCAAAGTCATGTCGGTATTAAAGTAATGAGAGTTTTATCACCAACTTCTCCATCTCCAGAGTGGTATCATCGAATGACTCTTGCTCCAATTTCGGCATATCAGTCCCACTTGTATCCGGTCGTAAATAATTGATCAAAATGAGGTCGTCATCAGAACCACAATCATGTTAACCTTTATCAGCCATGTCTTTAGTGTTCTAGATAATAATCTAAAAACCCCTCCCATGTTATAAATTACCCATTTAGCTCGAGACTTGATGTAGATGGGGCAACGTGTGATGCATGAATGACGATTCGTGTCATCATCATATCAAGATCGTTTCGAATGAAAGCTTTTTTTTTTCTTCTTAAATGGGACCATCATCATCGTCTGAATTGGACTAATTGAGTCAAATCGAGATGCACTCGTTTCTAGCCATGAATGGACATCCGTTCCATTTAGAATGGGCAGCTACTTTGTCCCTTTTACGATATTAATTACTATTCTGCGATGTTTCGAAAATTATAAGCTACATTATTAAAAAAAAAGAAAAAGATCATATCATCTGAAGCGGTCGCAATCAATGATGCATTTGTTTATTTATGGTTATGATTCATGGCCTCCGCCCAAATGTGCAATATATCCGAAATTATCAGCAAATCATGTGTCTCTCTTCTTCCAAAGTCACATTACCCTCCCCTCCCCCTCTCTCTCTTTCTCTCCCATTCTATCTCTAAAATCTGTACTTCTCTTCTCACATGTTTATGGCATTTGATTATCAGCTTTGATTTTATAAGGCCGTTTTCTCTGTATTTTCATTTCTATATTACTTTCTCTCTATGTCTGTCAATCTCAGTCTCTGTCTGTTGGTATTCTCCACCCCCACCCCCCTCTCTCCATCTTTTACCATGTTTTTCAATCCCAATCTCAATCTCTCACTCTCCCCTTCTCTCTCACACACGCTCACTCTCTCTTTTTATTTCTTGATTCAGTTTTTCAAAATGAATATTACAAATTAAGAATTAATTACACAATCTAATTCAACATGGCAATAAACACACAAGTGATATAATTTCACATGCCATCCATAAATAAACAACTACAGTACAAATTAACTGAACACATACACACACACCCACACCCTCACTATTTCTCTCTCTCTCCCTCTCTCTCTCACTCACTCACTCACTCACTCCCTCTCACACACATTCACCCAAACTCTCTCTCTCTCTCTCCTCTCTCTGTCTGTCGCTCTCTCCCTATCCTCACCCATGTCGCTCACACACACACACACACACACACACACACAAACACAATCTCTTTCTCTATTTTTTTTTCTCTCTCTCTCTCCTTTCCCTATTCCCTCTTTCTGCTTCCCCGTTCATATACTTACAAAGCTAATGACTTGAGCGACGAGAAGGCCTGAATAGCTTGAGAAACATTCTAGCATGGACGAAGAGCTACAGAACCGTAGCTGTCGAGTAGAACTCTGTCAACCTCTGTCTGTTTGTCTGTCTTTCTATCTCTTTGTTGGTCTTCCCCGTCTCCCTCACTCTTTCAATCTCTCTATATCTCCCTCAGCCCCCCCCCCCCATCTCTCTCTCCATCACTCTCCTTTTCCCCAGCCACTTTTCTGTTTGTCATTCATCATGTTCATACTCACAAAGGTAATGACTTGAGCGATGAGTATCCTGAAGTAGACCTGAATCGACTGAGAAACATTCGAGACTGGTCGAAGAGCAACAGAACCGTAGTTGTCGAGTAGGTCTCTGGAAAGGTTCTTCTGATAAGACTCGCGCACCCTAAGGCTTCCGGTCGTACCTGAAACAAATGGAAATGCGTTTCTTGTTATTTCTTAAATTTCTGGCTCGAGTTACCTTTTTTTGACTGGGGAGGGTGGTGGGAGGCTATGTTATGAAAGATATCATCCATTTATCAGGATTAACATCGACATTTTTTTATTAATTTGTCTGTGTTTGTGTTGCAATAAAATAGCATATGAATGTTAAAGTCCTTTGGAAGCGCGTAGAGACGATATATAGTATATTATAATGTGATATGCGCTATACATAAACGAAATACTATCATCATCATCATCACTATCATTATTATTATTATTATTAGCAGCAGTATTAGTAGTAGAAGTAGGAGTAGTAGTAGTAGTAGTAGTTTATTTACCAAGGTTGAAATAGAGGGAGGGGGATGGGGGGGGGGTATCATCTGATCTGTATTCAATAATGTCATCACGACTGATGGCGCATCCACACTCATTGATATCTTCTGTATGAGTATACATACAATTTTTATAGGACCTTTTACCAGATTAATTTTATATTGTCAGAGTGCAAATCGCATTAAGGTGAATTCAAAGATAGTCAGTAGCAACCTTTGTGAAGGAGTATGCAAGAAATAAGAGAGAATATATTGCACCTTTAGCATATTTGGTCCCACTCATCATTGGTCTTGCGCTAACTGATAGGATAAGTATATGGTCGAGGTTATGATTCCTGTCAGGGCTGCGTTTAGGCTAAGGATAGGATTACACTATGTCCAACTATTTAACGGCGCATAACAGGGAAGTAATTACGTTAGCGCAGGACAAGCTGAGGTTTAATCGAAAAGACTGGGAGGTTTCGGTTGACCAACTGCCTCATTAAGAAAATGCCCAGGCACAGCATGGGGTAACGGTTACTTTAAAGATGAAGTTGAGTTCTGGTCATGCGATTACATCACAAAAGGAACTGTTTCAAAGCCACTGGGAAAGGTTGACCATGTCTACATAAGATTTGGTGTGTACTGTGAGGTTTTGGAATTATCAAAATGAGAAGAAACTGACACAATCTCGCTGAAAAGCACATGCACTGCACACAGAAATGGGTATATTGGACAGCACACACATGTGACATGAATGTTCGGCCCGAACACTTCAGCCATTTCTTATCTTATTTCGAATTATGAGGGCATTTGAAGATCAGTCTTTTTCAGGGGACATTTCTACTATGATGTTCTTCCAAACTGACTTAGAAGTAGTGAGAAAGATCACAGACTATTTTTCAGCTTTCCCAGAACTCAACCTTTTCTTTAAAAATTATTAATTCTAATGAGAAATATGAGATATTAATAATAATAATAATCAAACATTCTTATATAGCGCATTACACATAAGCAAAATTGCATGTCTCTATGCACTTTAGGAGAGGAAAGAAAGGAAAGATGCACTGGGTTCATGATTCTGATTAACTATAAAGTGGTGAAAAGGTATGTCTTTAGAGAATTAATGAAGTTTTCATAGGAATTTATACTTTTCAGATATTCAGGCAACTTGTTCCACAAAAGAGCGGCAGAATATGTAAAAGACCTTTCCCCGTATGATTTTGTCACTATTTGTGGAACGCAGAGCAGGGACTTGGAACTGGAACGTAACATTCTATCGGGTTTATATGGAGTTAGTACTTCAGAGAGATAAGTAGGAGCCAGCTGATGTAAACATTGGTAGGTTAACATAAGTATTTTAAATTGGATACGGGACTTGATGGGCAACCAGTGTAGATCTCTTAAGACTGGAGTTATTGATTCATGTTTCTTCGTGCGTGTAACAAGTCGGGCTGCAGAATTTTGAAGGAGTTGTAGTCTTTGAATTTGAGAAGAAGGGAGACCAGAAAGTAAACTATTACAGAAATCAAAATGGCACATAACAAAAGCATGAATTAATCGTTCAGTGGTTGGTTTGTCTAAAAAATTGCGAATTTTACCTATTTTGTATAATCCAAATGAAGCTGAGCGACACTTTTGTGAGACAAAATTTTCAAATGTGAACTTATCATCAAAAGTAGCACCTAAATTTCTGCAAGTTCTGGTTGCATGAACAATTGTACCATTTATGTTCAATGTTGATATGAGGTTGCTTGACCTATGGCGTGAAGAAAGATGAAGAAACTCAGTCTTTGTATCATTGAGCTTTAAACCATTTACCTGAGACCACTCTTTGATTGATTGCACACACTCTGATATCTGTGAAGTGACATTAACATTATCAGTTCTCTTAAATGAAATGTACAGTTGTGTGTCATCTGCATAGAACATCTTATGAATTTTGTGAGTATCAATAATATCTTCTAAGGGAGAGGTATAGAGGGTAAATAGGATTGGGCCCAATACGGACCCTTGAGGAACCCCTTGAGGGATGATTTCTGTGGATGACCGCTCATTTCCAATAATAACAGTGTGAGTGCGCCGAAACAGATACGACTCTATCCAAGCGAGTGCTTGACCACTTATACCAAAACGAAGTCTCAGACGTTTCAACAAGATGTCATGCTTAATAGTATCAAACGCGCAAGAAAAATCTAGCAGCACAAGGATGACTTCTTCTCCTTTGTCTAGAGATAAAAGAATGTCATCCGTTACTCGCAGAAGAGCTGTTTCGACGCTATGAAACGAGCGGTAACCAGATTGTGACTTTGCGTATAAACTGAATGTGTTCAGGTACTGTTGAAGTTGGAATGAAGCTATTCTTTCTAAGAGTTTGCCAAAATACCTCAAGTTTGCAATCGGACGATAACCTTTCAGATCTTCAACATCAGTAGCCGAACCCTTCAGTCTAGGAATAACATTTGCATGCTTGAAACCTTCTGGGAAAGAACCAGTCATGAAAGAATCATTAATGACCTGTGTCATAAATGATAATAATTCTTCACGAAATTTTTTCAGAAATGAAGTTGGGACAGGGTCAAGTTCACATGTTGTGGAAGAAGAGGTAGTAATGAACTTGGCAACCTCATCTTCAGACACTGATTTGAATTTGCTGAATGATGAGGTTGCAAGTTTCTCAGGAAATTCCCTACTATTATCAGCCGCTGATAACTGTAATTCATCAGTGATTGACCGAACTTTCTCTGCAAAATATCTCAAGAAACGCTGTGGTAGAGATATATCAAAACTGATATTGTTTGGTAAGGTTTTTAACTGGGGTCGTAACAGGTGATCAACCTTCCTGAAGAGATCTCGAGGAGAACAATTTTTCAGTTGATTACGATGATAAACTCGTTTGGCAAATATGAGATGGACGTGATCAATGATGCACAGAGCTTGGACATTAGGACATGGTTCGTTGACCACATGAAACTGACATCCTTGACCATAAAATGAAGATGACCACTTAATTAGTGTTCGTTTTCATCTGGGCCCCTTTCATAAAACTTTTTATCAATATCAAGTTACAATAATTGTTATAAGCTACTGATATCCTTGAATCTGATTGGCTGAGAGCGAATTTGTCATAGAAATGAGGCAGTTATTATTGATAACAAGTTTTATGAAACGGGGCCCTGGTGAAGGTGACATGTAGCCTATAGTAAACACATCTTATCCAACCTATTTTGCCCAGTCTCAGTTACTTGAACACCATACAGTACAGTAACTAATCATGTGTGAATTCCCGCAGAAATCCTTGCCGGAAAGAACACAGTGTCCCACAGTGTGTTCACAGTGTGTCCTCAGTGTGCTCACATGGTCGACTCTGTGAAGATGTGATTCACAATGTTAAAACGCTCGAATTTAACCGCGTGAAGATGATTTCACACTGTGGAGGTGTCCACAGTGTGGTTTACCACAGAGTGTTCATATAGTGATGTTCGATTTCACAGTGTGAATTTACACAATCACAATGTGAAAATGTGATTCACAATGTTAAAACGCTCGAATTCAACAGTGTGAATATGATTTCACACTGTGTTACACACTGTGAACACACTGTGGGACACTGTGTTCTTTCTGGTAGGGATGTTGGGTAAGAGGTGTTGGGCAATTATCACCCAACCTATACGAGGAAACAAAATTTAGGAAAAGGGAAATTGGGGTAAAAGGGTGTTGGACAATAATTACCCAAATGATGAGGGAACAAGGAGTTTAATAAACCGTTAGAAGGTGCTAGGCAATTTGATTTACAATATAAGCAAACAGAGAGTTTGGTCAGTTTGGTTGGGCGTATACATTGTACCCAATACAATGTCATGCCCAGCTATTGAGCGGACAGTTTTTTCACCAGTGTTGGCTGAAAACGTTGTATTTGCCCGAACATTTCATAGACTGTATTTGTTCGGAGCTACTTTTTGAATTCTTAGATGTTCTCTACAAATTCAAATTATTCATTTTATTCAAAGATTTTAGGATATCCCTCTCTTCAACCAAACACATAATGTAGCGTCTCATATAAGACCTGCGCAGCGTTTCATATGGTTAGACCCCACCCCCCCCAAAAAAAATAAATGAATGAATAAAATCTTTATGATATTGAATTCATGAAAGCGCCCCCTTAACAATAATTATATGAAACAACCTTTTTGCTAATTAGCCTGATAAATCATACATTCGTAACGACGATGGATACAAAGGCGTTTGATTTTTTCGTATCTGCTGAGGCGGGTCCATGATGCCTCCATGGTTGAAGCTCCATCTCGTGACTGTAAATCAACACTGATTGAAACTTAAAGGGAAATTCCACCATTGGAACAATTTGTAGATGGGAAAATAGAGATATCTGAGAAAATAGTAGGTGAAAGCTTGATGGCAAGGAAGATATGAATTTTCAAGTTAAGATCACTAAATGTAAATTGAATGTCAAATTGGTGAAGTAGTTATTCGACTGTGACGCATTTCAGGAACAATTCTCCTATTTGTTGTACACTCAAATATCATGGATATTCATTTTTTTTCCTGAGCACCCCTCCCTCTCCCCCTGTGTCTCAAAATATGTTATGAATAGCAGGACGCTTTAAAAAATCCTGCTCAGGCAAAAAACACGTATATATTTGTCAATTTATGTGTTAGAACCAAGAAGAACTCACAACTTCCTGTTGGAACAATTAGAGAATTGCCCGACACTGATTAAGAGTGACATTAATTACCAATTTTCCAGTTTTAAGTTCTCGTATATTTAGAGTGAGTTCATCTTTTAAAATAAACCACTTTCTTTTCGTTCAAAATAGAAAAATAAAATTGATCATACATTCACCAGATTAATTTTGCCTGAATAGCAGTATGCTATGTAATCCTTGGATCGCCCTTTAAACGAATCTAAACGAATTCCCCAAAGCAGCAAAGTAAGTACCAGCGATAACAAGCCATTGTTGCAACTTAATCAGAGGGTAACCACTTAATAGTTGTCCGTATCAAGGACACTTTGATATGCATTTGATTGGAAAGTGACACTTGTGAGAGGAGGGTAACAAAAATATATATATAAAGGTGAAAGTATCAACGACTTTACATATAGCTAATCAGTGGTGCTAAAATCAGAGTTTTTGTTGATATGGTATGAACATGTCAACATTCTGAAATATCTCATTGTATGTGTGAATTATTGGAACTTAAAAAAAAAAAAATTCATTTTACCTATTTTGTAGATTATTGCAATAATCATTTTAAGGCAAATTATGAATTTGACGCTTTGTCTATGAAATTAGTGTTTCTTTTTTTCACCTAATCTAGTTGTATTTTAAAAAAATACCTTCTACGTATACACATTTCCTGAATTAGTTTTACAGGATTGTAAAATTCCAGTTGCATCTTACTGTGCGTCTCTAACTGTGAAAGAAAATCGGCGGAATCCTATAAGAAATAGTTTTTGTGCATGGAGAAATGAACGGATTAGAATGAATATAACAGAGCGTCTCAAAATTCAACCCATAAAGCAAACTTCTAAATGAAATAAAACTTTGATTGGAGGGTGTTGATGTTGTAGGAGAAAAATTTGCTAGATAAAACCCTATGCTGTCATTTACCAATATACATTTAAATGACAAATAAATAATTTACTTAATACTGTTAGATCATCCCCAAAGATTAATTATAAACAGTTTTAAACTTTGACTTAACATTAACTAAAGAACCTACTTTAATGTTACAGCATAACCTTCCTGTTATATTTTTCATCTTTGTAATAAAGTATACCTTCTAATGTGAACTTTAATTTAAAAAATACAAATAATATACAGCAAGGACAAGACTTGAGTCCTTATGAGTTGTTAATGTTATTTTGGGTACAATAACCGCAGTTTCTAAAGGAAAAATGTGACTCGGGAATATGTCTTTCTCTCATTGTCTCTTATTACAACGAGTGCATGCAGTATTAATATTACTGTTGCCATGGTTACATATTCACGAACTCCTAAGTGATATTACAGGTGGATCAAGATGAAAGCGGCATTATAATTGCAATACATGCAGGTTTGTACATTTTTTTTTACCTTTACTGTCGCCGCATTGTAAAGCTTGACATATATCATTCAACAGTTTATTGTGTGTGTCGTAGGGGCACTCGAGGAAAAAGAAATGCAAATTAAATTACATAATTTCACTTTTGAGAGAAATATTTGTATATTTATATTGACTTTAGTGTTCATTGGTCATGTTGGTTATCTATCTCGATATAAAAAAAAAAAAAAATTCTTTTCTTGAATCTCCACCGAGACAAAAAAAAACAAAAAAACAATCAAACAACTTGATAGTAACTTTAAGGAGATTGGCAAACGAGACTGTTTCTTGTTCATCAGTTTCAATCCATTCCATCATATCTGCGTCCTGTATGGAATCTTTAACGACCCTTTTGGTATCAAGACGACTTCTCATCTAAGTATGCCAATCAGTATCACAATCTCTACAACCATAATTATACTTTAACAAGATGCATGAATTATTGATATGATTTATAGATTTCATGCATGATCTCACTGAAATTGCAATGACCTATATATAAACCAGAATAATAATTGTCAGCGAGATTGTCAAGAGAGTGGTATATAATCTTACACTGAAATCACTTCTTTCGCAGACAGCATAAGATATAATTACATTTCAGATTTCGAGTACAAATCTGATATAAAGGAATAGATTAAGAAAATCAACATTATATTTCTTTACTTGTTTGCATATAGTTTCTCGTCTGTTATAGTTATTATAGTTATAACGTGGGGTTTCATTCCTTTTACCATACTGTAGAAATAGTGCGCCCAGATAGTCTAGATGGCGCATGGAATGTTTTCCATTGTAATGGCCTATCTTGGTTACGTTTATTTAGATTGATTTACTATAATTTAACAGACAAAAAAGTGGCATTGGGCAGTGATATCATGTTCGTCTTTTTCTTCATGAAAAAAATTCTCTCATCATTATGTTTCTATTTTTGTCTATACAAGACATTAATTTTGTAACTTTTTTTCGCCAGGACAAGCATTCCAATTATGCTTCTTCCTGAATTGTGTAATACTCTTGTTTCTATTGATTTATTTTTTCGTTACTTCACTTACTCCTGCCGATTAAAATCTTTTCAATTTCACTTATTCCTGTTGATTTATGTTGCCAGCTTTATGATAATTCTGTTCTGTTGTCTTTAGTTTTGTTATGTTGCTTATCATTATTTGTTTTATTCTGTTTGATTTAGCAAATAAACTTGAAGAAGGCCAGGAGCCGAAAGCTTGTAAATACACCTAGTGACCTGCTTCATTCTGTTCCATCATATCTGTTCACATAATGGTTCAACCGAACGGTACACACATCCGCACCTTTCTCTCTCTCTCTCTCTCTCTCTATATATATACATATATATATATATATATATATATATATATATATATATATATATATATATATATATATATACACATGTATTTAAATTATAACCTGAATGTAATTCAACTCTCTGGCTGTCATTTTCAGGACGTTTATAAACCATTAAATTATACTTACTTTTCCGCAATAATGTGTTGTAATAGCCCCGCATCGTCAATGATTAGACGTGACTTGGGCATTTCTATTATTCTCATATACAAGTGTACATAATATATATATATATATATATATATATATTTACATATATTGTACAAATCCTTTGTTTATATTAATGAATATCAATAAGGTGATCTTGAAACAAAAAGGATTAACATTTATGTATCTTAATCAAAATTTTCAGCAAAGCTTTACGTTTTTACACGTTTTTAGCTGTATGCCTATTTTCCCTTCAACGACAAATGATACTTTAGAGAATAGCAGAATACTGCATCATAGATATTCATTGGGGTAGTCCACGATACTAACCCCTTCCGAATTTGCTAAAGTTCTTTAAAACATACGTTTATACATGGACTCACTTAATTTAACATGTCATGTTTTCGTTTCTTTTTTTAACTGTATGCGTATTTTGCGGTATGTATATTTTATACAAATTTTCTATACAATTATATTTAATATTTGTAGAATAGATTGAATTGAATTGAAATGGAAAATTGAATCACCAAACTAGCAATAATTCTAAATATAACATACACATAAAATTAGGAGAACAATAATTAAGAAATAATGAATCAATTTCTATGTTTGTGAAAAGATGTAAACCCGACATGCATTTGACAGAAAAGAAATGTGAAGCGTAAAATTGTAACTTTAAGTGAAATGTCATGTCGTCGATCTGACATGGTTTACGTGGTTGATTTTATGAAAAATCAGTGGGTAAGAGTGGTGAATTATGAGTTGTTTTGGATTGAATTTATTTCCCCTCCATCATCAGATATACATTACTCTCGAAGGTCTGATTGATTTACTTGTACCCTGCAGTACTTTTCATGATGTCAATTTACTCTAAGCGAACATAATGTGAATGAACTTTCGGATAGTCCAGATGAAATATGCATGGGCGGCGGAACTGGGGAAAGAGGGCAGCCCCCTCCCCGATTTTCCTACGCAACAACAACAACAGCAAAAATTCCTCCAGTGGTACAGAAAAAATTGAGAAAACTAATCTAGTGATTTGAAAACTGGCCTCCTGAAACAATGTTTAAAAAAATAATTTTGTAGGCTACCATTCTCACAGTCCTCCCCCCGTAACGAAATGGCAGGTGCCCCTTTTGAAATCTAAAAGCACTTTTGCTTTTAGTGCACTATTTACTTTTGAAATAATTGCTCGTAAAATACTTTTCGATGATGAACCTCGTGTTCCCCTTCTTACCCCACCTAGCTTCGGATTTATGACTGTAAGGAACGTTGGAGCGGATTTTTTTTTAAATCCACGGAAACGTGATTTCGGGAATCCTGCCATGCCTCCCGGCCCTCCCACACCCGCTAACTTGAGGAGAGGGAGTAGTATTTTTTTTTTCAAATCAAATTGTTCCTTCTATTTCCTCACTTTTACCCTTTATTCAAAGACAAATCACATGGAAGAAGGGGCGGCAGAGCATCTTTTAAAGTGGGGGGGGGGGGGCACAAGCATAAAAGGACACTTTGTTTAAAAGGGAGACACCTACAAAGGGTAAATACAAATCGAAAAGGGGGACCATTTTGTGACATTGGTATAACCATACAGTCTAATTGATACATTATCGGTCATCATCTTCTTCATTTTTATTGTATTTATTTTTACATGGCTCTGATAACTGATTCAACTTCCCCAAATAAGCTGATGTGTGAAATAGTCTTGAGTCTATGCGAGCGAGTATTTTTTTTTTCATATATAAGATGGGAAAAGGGGCACGTATAAGAGGTAAAAAGGGCACTTATCAGTAGGGGAAAAGGGGACTTATAAGAAGGAAAAGGGGCACCTATCTAAAAATGCACTTATCAAAGGAGAAAGGGGCACATATTAGAGAGAAGAGGGGCAACTATCAGATCTGTAAAGGGGAAATTGTCAGATTTGAAAAGGAACACTCATCAGAAGGAGAAAAGGGCACTTATCAGAAGGGGAAAGGGTACTTATTAGAAAGGAAAAGGGGCACTTTTAGTAGTAAAAAGGGCCCTTTTCAGAGAAAAGGGGACATTTTTTAAGAAATAAAAAGGGACACTTTTTGGGAACTTGAAAAAGTGTGGGGGCACTATGCCCCCTGTCCCCCCCCCCCCGGCGCGTCGTCTCTGCATAGAAGCCTGATGTAGTTAAATAGTTAGTGGTCAATATATTGTTAAATAACTGTAGAATGGGGACATATTCTATGTAAATGAAAGAGAGCACACGTTTGAAATCATAGACTTACATGTGATTCACTGTAAATAGCTTACACTATACCTTTAAAAAATAATGTATCCCAAAGGGAGATAAACGAAACGCAATTTCCACTTTCCTCGTTCCCTGTATGCCAGACAGTATGGTTTATTTGTAGAAGGCCATCCAGGACCGCATGAGTAGTTTGGGTAATAATGCAAATAAAATTGGGCCATGAATCATCAGATCATGCTAAAAAAAAGTCTTTAAATATATTTTATTTTGTAAAAAAAGAGAAGAAAACGTAAAGCACGCATGATGAGCTATGACATAAACAGTCTCAGAATCAAAATGAAAAGAACGATTGGAAGCCAATTACATTACCCCCGGACAACTGCCCCGGATAACAACGCCCTAGGACAAGTACCTTCTGGGACATAAACCCCGGATAAATACCCCGGGCAACTATACCCTTCATTATTATCCGTACATACGTATATAGCTGTATGAGGCTACTATGGGGTAAACTTGGTAGTAGTTGTGCGCTGTTGTATTAATAGAGTGTAGTTGTCCGGATGGAAGTTTTCCGGGGTAATTGTCCTTGGAATTATTTGTCCAAGGATAATAGTAAAGGCATAGTCGTTGGAAAATCTGATACGGAAAAGTGGACTCGTGATCTGACTTATTATCACCATGTCGAATTAATGCCATAATGAAATAAAAGGATGCAAAAACCAACAAAAATGTTACAAATTTTGAATTCAAAGTTTTCATTGACATGTTTGAAACGCTTATTAATGATAAGGCACCAACTTCTCCTGACGATGCTTGGCATGCTTGGTGCCTTGGTTTAAAATTGGCAAAAACTTTCGATACGTGGAGTTTAAAAATTCTGTTCACGTTTCCGCAATTCATTTACCGTGTTTACATGGTCACTTCTTTATTTCCACTGTCACGTTGAAGCTGAATAGTGCCAAGTAAAACTGGACAACAGTAAGATTTAATCGAAAGTGAATTTCTCGTGGGGAAAAAGGGATATTCTAAGCAATACCTACATATTATGAACAAAATCATATGCAGAGCACGATTTCATTTAGCCAAATCAGTGAAAGAATCTTAGCCCCCTATCTCTGAATCCCAAGTGAGAAATGACCACGACCTGCTCTAGATAATTTCAGAAAACCCATCGTGCCTTGAATAGGCCTCTGACCAGATCAAAATTAAGAATGGCACTCTGGTCTGTTTAGTTTTGTTTTGTTTTGTTTTTTCTTACTAGAAATGACCCTCTGAGTGGTATATGCATAATCTACTGGATGCATAATTCCCCAGTCACATCAACGCGACCAACACCAGACCGATAACAGAACAAGCAGAAAATTACATTGACCGCGCATGGTAAAGAATCGGTCGGTCATGAATGGGTATTTTGGCGATGTGACTAGGGGTCTAAATGGCGCGCAGAGACATGCCCAATTTACCACAAGGGGTACCAGAGCGTCTGCTAAGCTCCACTTGAAATGATATTTCAAAATGATGTCGGCGTCGTATCTTTGATTCCTTGTTGGGCCAGAAATGGAATAACTGAATAAATTTACCAACATGCGAGCCACTTTAGAAGAATTGACGAATGCATTTATTGACTTTGAGGTCCTCCGTGCTAGCACGTTTCAAAACGATCGCTGTATACACTCTCACACTTTAATGTTTATTTTGTTTTAAACCCGTGGCATTCTGTCATCCGTAATTCTTCGTTTACAAACTATTCTCTTTCTTTTCCGTTTACAAATCATCTTTCTTTCTATATGTCCAATTTCAATTTACATTTCTAATGACATTTTGTTTTTGTTTGTTATGATATCTCTGTACTTCCCTTTTCACGGTTTTTATCAAGTTTTGTGTACTATTACTTTGTCTCATTCCCTTACGGCTTCTCATTTCAAATGTAAATTTTATAATGTCTTCATGAGCAGTTCAATAAAATAGCTGAATATTTAATATCAAAACCTGATTATTTTATAAAACAGGTGCCAGAAAATGGGAAAACAAGACAACGAATTAAAAAACATGTACATTTATAAATACATATAAATGGACGAGTGGCTGATAAAAAATTACCAGGAAATTGTTGGTTTTCAGGCCAGAGCATTTCATTTTGATATATGATTTTTTTTTTCTTCTACATTTTATTTTCTTTATGTGTGGCGGCTGAATTCAATATTTGCATCAAAATAGTAGTCAAAAGATCAGTCCTAATTGGATTAGTTTCCACTGATGAAGGTTTGTCTTTTTGAAAATAAGAAATGCAAGCAAAAAAAAAACAAAAACAAAAACAAACAGTAAATTATGTGAATGACCTATCAATGTGACAAGAAAATAAAATTTTTTGTCAGAATATTCTATTGATTGATGATCACGTCTTGTCTTTCTCCCATTTTACTGAAGTTGACACGTTTTCAACTTCTCATTTTCACATACTCTTTGTACTTGAATCGGCATAATCCATTCTTTGTATCGAATATCGAGTTATCTGTGGTTGATTCATATTTTTCCATGACAATTTTGCTCATTAGAAAAGAAATGCGATCAGCAGAATTATGAAAAAGTTCCCGCTAATTGAATTTCAAAAATATAACCCCAAAATAAAATTGATAGCCCTCGTAGCCACTAAGGCTAGAATATTTGATTTATGTTGATAATTATATATGGTTATTAATGCTGTATCTCTTCTCCGCTTACTAACAGTACGTCAAATATCAAGAAATCATTAAATATTTGATCAAGACTGACTGAAACTCGTAACATTTTGATATAAAATCACGAGTGATTGGTTATAAAATGCATTACAATTTAACTTTTCATGATCTCATTCATAAATCTCATCATAACTACAAAAGATTGTGACTGGTTTAATCTTGTTAACGGCAAATAATAACAGTGTCTATTACTCAGAAAAATATATATATATATTTGATGGCCCTCCTAGCAATCATGGCCAGAATATTTGATTTATTTTGATAACAGGATTATGGATGCAGTAGTTCTTCTTCGCCGGTTTGTTGACAGTGAGTAGAACAACAATAAATCATCCAGTATTAATCAAGATTAATTGCATTGTTTACAAACGAAATTTAATATAATTCTGTAAAATTCATAATATCTAAAACATAATTCCCTATGATCATGGGAATATCATCATAACTCGGAAGAATTGTGACAGATCAAATGAAAAAGAATGAAAAAGAAATTGCCATGTCTAACAAATAATAAGGTAGACAGTGGAGATGAAATTCTATTTCTATCATGTTTCTTCATGAAAAATAAAAGAATACGGTCCACTAATAAAGACTTCGTAAATGTTGCTTTATTTCAACGACTGTTAAGCGTTAAAGTGTTCCTTTAATAACTCAAATATCAGCCGATATTAACAAACATTCCAGCAATTTCAACGACTGTTAAGCATTAAAGTGTTCCTTTAATTACTCAAATGTCAGCCGATATTAACAAACATCCCAGCAGCGAATTTATTTCTAGACATAGCTTGATTAACCCTTTCAGGACAGGAATTATTTAAGAGCTCAATTGATCACATTTTGTTCTGCAAATTGGCAACAGTAATATTTTTTTTTAGTGCTACGTGGTTCTAATAAGATGTAATGTCTTAAAAATAATATACATGGTTAGGAACTTTGTCGAAAAGTTGAAAAAGTTGCCAATTTGGACAAAGAACAATGATTTTGAATCTCTCAATGTGTTGCCAATTTAAGGATGTTCAATCTTATTCTCCTTTTTAAAATTCCTGGCATCAAACGCAATATGATCATGCAACAAAAATGGACACGGTATGTGCAGAATTTTTTGCTCTTTCTGCTCATGCATCTGGTATATTTTTTAAGGCTCTAAATCAAAAGTTATTGGGCCAAACCACAAAATGTGGTCAATTGTCTCGAAAGGGTTAATAAACACTTTCGTTCAACCCAATCATAAGCATAAAATTGTTGCACTCGCTAAATTCTGATTCAGAAGTGCTCGTGATGGAAATGGTCAAGGGTTTTAGCTATTCTTGTGCAATAAGAGGTCAACCTATATGATTGAGATGTTAAGAAAATTTAGAACCATCAATCTCCTCCAAGTTGTGTATTAATTAGTTCCTTTCAAGATTTTCCGATGTATAATTTAGCTATTCTTGTGCAATAAGAGGTCAACCTATATGATTGAGATGTTAAGAAAATTTAGAACCATCAATCTCCTCCAAGTTGTGTATTAATTAGTTCCTTTCAAGATTTTCCGATGTATAATTTAGCTATTCTTGTGCAATAAGAGGTCAACCTATATGATTGAGATGTTAAGAAAATTTAGAACCATCAATCTCCTCCAAGTTGTGTATTAATTAGTTCCTTTCAAGATTTTCCGATGTATAATTTAGCTATTCTTGTGCAATAAGAGGTCAACCTATATGATTGAGATGTTAAGAAAATTTAGAACCATCAATCTCCTCCAAGTTGTGTATTAATTAGTTCCTTTCAAGATTTTCCGATGTATAATTTAGCTATTCTTGTGCAATAAGAGGTCAACCTATATGATTGAGATGTTAAGAAAATTTAGAACCATCAATCTCCTCCAAGTTGTGTATTAATTACTTCCTTTCAAGATTTTCCGATGTATAATTTAGCTATTCTTGTGCAATAAGAGGTCAACCTATATGATTGAGATGTTAAGAAAATTTAGAACCATCAATCTCCTCCAAGTTGTGTATTAATGAGTTCCTTTCAAGATTTTCCGATGTATAATTTAGCTATTCTTGTGCAATAAGAGGTCAACCTATATGATTGAGATGTTAAGAAAATTTAGAACCATCAATCTCCTCCAAGTTGTGTATTAATTAGTTCCTTTCAAGATTTTCCGATGTATAATTTAGCTATTCTTGTGCAATAAGAGGTCAACCTATATGATTGAGATGTTAAGAAAATTTAGAACCATCAATCTCCTCCAAGTTGTGTATTAATGAGTTCCTTTCAAGATTTTCCGATGTATAATTTAGCTATTCTTGTGCAATAAGAGGTCAACCTATATGATTGAGATGTTAAGAAAATTTAGAACCATCAATCTCCTCCAAGTTGTGTATTAATTAGTTCCTTTCAAGATTTTCCGATGTATAATTTAGCTATTCTTGTGCAATAAGAGGTCAACCTATATGATTGAGATGTTAAGAAAATTTAGAACCATCAATCTCCTCCAAGTTGTGTATTAATTAGTTCCTTTCAAGATTTTCCGATGTATAATTTAGCTATTCTTGTGCAATAAGAGGTCAACCTATATGATTGAGATGTTAAGAAAATTTAGAACCATCAATCTCCTCCAAGTTGTGTATTAATGAGTTCCTTTCAAGATTTTCCGATGTATAATTTAGCTATTCTTGTGCAATAAGAGGTCAACCTATATGATTGAGATGTTAAGAAAATTTAGAACCATCAATCTCCTCCAAGTTGTGTAATAATTAGTTCCTTTCAAGATTTTCCGATGTATAATTTAGCTATTCTTGTGCAATAAGAGGTCAACCTATATGATTGAGATGTTAAGAAAATTTAGAACCATCAATCTCCTCCAAGTTGTGTATTAATTAGTTCCTTTCAAGATTTTCCGATGTATAATTTAGCTATTCTTGTGCAATAAGAGGTCAACCTATATGATTGAGATGTTAAGAAAATTTAGAACCATCAATCTCCTCCAAGTTGTGTATTAATGAGTTCCTTTCAAGATTTTCCGATGTATAATTTAGCTATTCTTGTGCAATAAGAGGTCAACCTATATGATTGAGATGTTAAGAAAATTTAGAACCATCAATCTCCTCCAAGTTGTGTATTAATTAGTTCCTTTCAAGATTTTCCGATGTATAATTTAGCTATTCTTGTGCAATAAGAGGTCAACCTATATGATTGAGATGTTAAGAAAATTTAGAACCATCAATCTCCTCCAAGTTGTGTATTAATGAGTTCCTTTCAAGATTTTCCGATGTATAATTTAGCTATTCTTGTGCAATAAGAGGTCAACCTATATGATTGAGATGTTAAGAAAATTTAGAACCATCAATCTCCTCCAAGTTGTGTAATAATGAGTTCCTTTCAAGATTTTCCGATGTATAATTTAGCTATTCTTGTGCAATAAGAGGTCAACCTATATGATTGAGATGTTAAGAAAATTTAGAACCATCAATCTCCTCCAAGTTGTGTATTAATTAGTTCCTTTCAAGATTTTCCGATGTATAATTTAGCTATTCTTGTGCAATAAGAGGTCAACCTATATGATTGAGATGTTAAGAAAATTTAGAACCATCAATCTCCTCCAAGTTGTGTATTAATTAGTTCCTTTCAAGATTTTCCGATGTATAATTTAGCTATTCTTGTGCAATAAGAGGTCAACCTATATGATTGAGATGTTAAGAAAATTTAGAACCATCAATCTCCTCAAAGTTGTGTATTAATGAGTTCCTTTCAAGATTTTCCGATGTATAATTTAGCTATTCTTGTGCAATAAGAGGTCAACCTATATGATTGAGATGTTAAGAAAATCTAGAACCATCAATCTCCTCCAAGTTGTGTATTAATGAGTTCCTTTCAAGATTTTCCGATGTATAATTTAGCTATTCTTGTGCAATAAGAGGTCAACCTATATGATTGAGATGTTAAGAAAATTTAGAACCATCAATCTCCTCCAAGTTGTGTATTAATTAGTTCCTTTCAAGATTTTCCGATGTATAATTTAGCTATTCTTGTGCAATAAGAGGTCAACCTATATGATTGAGATGTTAAGAAAATTTAGAACCATCAATCTCCTCCAAGTTGTGTATTAATGAGTTCCTTTCAAGATTTTCCGATGTATAATTTAGCTATTCTTGTGCAATAAGAGGTCAACCTATATGATTGAGATGTTAAGAAAATTTAGAACCATCAATCTCCTCCAAGTTGTGTATTAATGAGTTCCTTTCAAGATTTTCCGATGTATAATTTAGCTATTCTTGTGCAATAAGAGGTCAACCTATATGATTGAGATGTTAAGAAAATTTAGAACCATCAATCTCCTCCAAGTTGTGTATTAATGAGTTCCTTTCAAGATTTTCCGATGTATAATTTAGCTATTCTTGTGCAATAAGAGGTCAACCTATATGATTGAGATGTTAAGAAAATTTAGAACCATCAATCTCCTCCAAGTTGTGTATTAATGAGTTCCTTTCAAGATTTTCCGATGTATAATTTAGCTATTCTTGTGCAATAAGAGGTCAACCTATATGATTGAGATGTTAAGAAAATTTAGAACCATCAATCTCCTCCAAGTTGTGTATTAATGAGTTCCTTTCAAGATTTTCCGATGTATAATTTAGCTATTCTTGTGCAATAAGAGGTCAACCTATATGATTGAGATGTTAAGAAAATTTAGAACCATCAATCTCCTCCAAGTTGTGTATTAATTAGTTCCTTTCAAGATTTTCCGATGTATAATTTAGCTATTCTTGTGCAATAAGAGGTCAACCTATATGATTGAGATGTTAAGAAAATTTAGAACCATCAATCTCCTCCAAGTTGTGTATTAATTAGTTCCTTTCAAGATTTTCCGATGTATAATTTAGCTATTCTTGTGCAATAAGAGGTCAACCTATATGATTGAGATGTTAAGAAAATTTAGAACCATCAATCTCCTCCAAGTTGTGTATTAATTAGTTCCTTTCAAGATTTTCCGATGTATAATTTAGCTATTCTTGTGCAATAAGAGGTCAACCTATATGATTGAGATGTTAAGAAAATTTAGAACCATCAATCTCCTCCAAGTTGTGTATTAATTAGTTCCTTTCAAGATTTTCCGATGTATAATTTAGCTATTCTTGTGCAATAAGAGGTCAACCTATATGATTGAGATGTTAAGAAAATTTAGAACCATCAATCTCCTCCAAGTTGTGTATTAATTAGTTCCTTTCAAGATTTTCCGATGTATAATTTAGCTATTCTTGTGCAATAAGAGGTCAACCTATATGATTGAGATGTTAAGAAAATTTAGAACCATCAATCTCCTCCAAGTTGTGTATTAATTAGTTCCTTTCAAGATTTTCCGATGTATAATTTAGCTATTCTTGTGCAATAAGAGGTCAACCTATATGATTGAGATGTTAAGAAAATTTAGAACCATCAATCTCCTCCAAGTTGTGTATTAATTAGTTCCTTTCAAGATTTTCCGATGTATAATTTAGCTATTCTTGTGCAATAAGAGGTCAACCTATATGATTGAGATGTTAAGAAAATTTAGAACCATCAATCTCCTCCAAGTTGTGTATTAATTAGTTCCTTTCAAGATTTTCCGATGTATAATTTAGCTATTCTTGTGCAATAAGAGGTCAACCTATATGATTGAGATGTTAAGAAAATTTAGAACCATCAATCTCCTCCAAGTTGTGTATTAATTAGTTCCTTTCAAGATTTTCCGATGTATAATTTAGCTATTCTTGTGCAATAAGAGGTCAACCTATATGATTGAGATGTTAAGAAAATTTAGAACCATCAATCTCCTCCAAGTTGTGTATTAATTAGTTCCTTTCAAGATTTTCCGATGTATAATTTAGCTATTCTTGTGCAATAAGAGGTCAACCTATATGATTGAGATGTTAAGAAAATTTAGAACCATCAATCTCCTCCAAGTTGTGTATTAATTAGTTCCTTTCAAGATTTTCCGATGTATAATTTAGCTATTCTTGTGCAATAAGAGGTCAACCTATATGATTGAGATGTTAAGAAAATTTAGAACCATCAATCTCCTCCAAGTTGTGTATTAATTAGTTCCTTTCAAGATTTTCCGATGTATAATTTAGCTATTCTTGTGCAATAAGAGGTCAACCTATATGATTGATATGTTAAGAAAATTTAGAACCATCAATCTCCTCCAAGTTGTGTATTAATTAGTTCCTTTCAAGATTTTCCGATGTATAATTTAGCTATTCTTGTGCAATAAGAGGTCAACCTATATGATTGAGATGTTAAGAAAATTTAGAACCATCAATCTCCTCCAAGTTGTGTATTAATTAGTTCCTTTCAAGATTTTCCGATGTATAATTTAGCTATTCTTGTGCAATAAGAGGTCAACCTATATGATTGAGATGTTAAGAAAATTTAGAACCATCAATCTCCTCCAAGTTGTGTATTAATTAGTTCCTTTCAAGATTTTCCGATGTATAATCCCATAAGATTGCTTAACTCACGGAATGGAATGAGGTGGGGGGGGGGGGGGGGGGGGGGGGAGGGGGGGGGGGGGGGGGGGGAGGGGGTGCGGAGGGGTAAACGTATATACATACTAAGGAATACAGACTCAAATATGTACCCTAAACGGGTGCAGTAGCAGGACCTCAGAGGGAGCGAAACTATTGCTCGAGGGGCAGATTTAAACCTTAATATTTAAGCTTTATAGTTCTACTATTGCATATTAATCAGATTTTATTGGAAAATGAAAAGATTTCAATTAAGTTCGATTTCCTCTTTAAAACAATCGCCATAAACCTTTGCACTTGAATGTATTGATACCAAACCTTGAATAACTAAATAAAGACATCAGATTCAGAATGCGAACTTCGGGTGTAGGATAGAACGGATATTAGGATTTACGAACACTCAACATCTGTGTCACCTGACAAAGCGTGCACTTAACTGAATAATCCTGATTAGGTGATGATACTGTCAAGTGATAATGGACCATTGTCGCATCAAAGCTAAACAATGCTCTAGGATGATGGCAAGTGCGCTACATACGATTTCTCCAGAGACCTAACCTTCCAAAAATTGGATTCACAATGTGCAAAAGATTTCTTCAGCAGGATGATTGTTTTGACCTTTTGTTTCAGCAAAATGCGAGACACCAAGAATATCGTTCATTTCCTCGGCTCTCGAACAATCTCTCACCCGAACATCGCATTACATTTTGGACTACATCAATCCATATCCATGCTAAACGATTACGAGTAAAGGATTCTGACGCAGGGGGGAGTATGACTGAAACACATGGGAGGAGTTATCTTGGGAAAAATATACAATTCTATCTACTTGGGCTCTTGCACTTGCACTTAACAAATCAGTGGGGGAGTGCTAATTGATGAAAGTTGAAATCATCTGTGAGGCATCTTAATGATGGATGATCTGAATATCGTGATGCTCCGGCGACAATAAGCAAGTTCGTAATTAGTACACAGCAAAAATCTGTTTAGATTTTCGCTGTTTAAAATTGTATTGTTTGAATTTTAAGCAATATTGTTTAAAAAAGACAGACCCTGTATTTTAAATAAACGATGTTTAAGAAATCAATGATATGGTAGAATAATCTTTTAAACAACACTGTTTAAATATATTGAAAATTCCTTCTCCGCCAAACACGGCCGGCTTCATCATGGTGGATAACTTTGTGGTTGACATGTTGCTGTAGTTCCAAATGCCGGAGCTGACTGATACATTCAGAGGTAGGCATTTAGACTAAATGTATTGTAATCTGATCTAGTTTATACTCAAGACATATTTTTTGCTGCCATGACATCATGGGCGTCAATCCTGGGGGGGGGGGGGGGGGGGGGGGGGGGGGGGGGGACACGTCCCCCCCCCACGAATTTTCAGGTGGCGAAATGTCCCCCCCCGATTTGGGGTTAAAATCTTTTCTTTCTTTTTTTCTTTCTCTCTTTCTCTCTTTTTGACTTTTTTTTTTTTTTTTTTTTTTTTTTTTTTTTCCAAAAGTTGCTAGCTGAACTAAAGTGTTCCCACTGTTTACGGGACTGTTTATACGTTATTTTGGACCATTCATCTTTTCCCCGGCCCCCGGATTTGCTCAATGAAATCTACGGTAGATATGTGTAACGCGAGTGTACGATCGGCCAGCCACGGTCCAGCATTCAGTGCCCGTACATACAGTACGCATCCGTCGCGCCCTATACGCTGCTGCGCCGGCCGGCCGGCCGGCCATGTGCACGCATTACAACTTTTGAACTTTGAGAACATCAAGATGGCAAGATCATCGAGGGCAAAAAAGGAAATTACAAAGCTTAGACCCTAACTAAAATTCAAAATTTCCTCTTGCTCTCTAGCTGTCATCTTAGTCTGATTGTGAGAGTCTAAGGGGATGTTGCAAGAAACTTATATGCAATCGATAGCAATTTTCATTCCGGGTTTTCATTTGCAAATTTACAAGTCAATGGATAGATCAATTTCAACTACAGCAAATCACTTTATACTTCCTATTGCAGGAAGCAGACAAGCAATCAATTGCAAATTTTCGATAAATTCCAAGACTTATGATTGATTCTTGGATCTAAAATTGACTTGCAATTGATTGCAAGTTTCTTGCAACGCCCCCTTATTTAGACTCAGTCTGAGACTGAGTAAGTAAGCCCTGTCCCAGCTTTTTGCCCTGGCCTAGCCTTGGCTTGACGTTAGGGCTAAAGTTAATTGTTTAGGCCTTGCCAAGAAGCCCAAATTGTCACTTGAGTGTTAAGTAGGCCCTACCATAGTAACTTTTACTAGTAGATTCTCTAACTTAATAATAAGTTAGGCTAGTACTATAGTAGTAGGTGGCCATATTTTCATTCAAATTTTTTTTTCAACTTTCAAAATAGGATCATATTTTCTATTTTGTATCATGTCCACAGTCTAAATTAAATGCAACACTACAGTTACATATGTGTCCATAAGGAAAAAAGAGAAAATAGAAAAAAAATAGCTTAAAAAATGTTAGGGGAAGAGAGAGAGGGAAAAAAAGGAGAGCAAGAAAGAGGAATAGAGAGATAGAGGGAGAGAGAGAGAGGGGGGGGGGGGCAGAATTGAATTCATACATAGATGCATTTTATTTAATGGCTACTCAAGTTTAGAAGACTCTAGTTTGAAATAAAAACAAAAATAATACAATTGACGAAAAATGCGCAACTGATCCAAGAGAGAAGTTTAATGATTGAATTAGAGTATTGATCCCCTAATGTCACGCAAAGAAAGAATTCCAGCTAGATACACTGAGGGACCGCAGCAATATGTTTCAGTATCTCTAGAAGAAAAGTATCGTGTAGAGTTCTTCAAGCTAATAGACAGTGCCCTTTCCAATTTCAGGATCTACTTCACCTCAACAGACATAGAACTAGAAGAACAGAAAAGACTGGCATCGATTCTACTATGTGGATCAATAGATGATGATCTCATTGACAAGTTTGAATTGGGGGATGGTCTTAGGTGTGAATTGGTCTTCTTCCGACATCAGTTCAAATATTCTTCTGTGGAAGAATGCAGGAAGGCATTTCAGGGCATGATTCCGGAAGTTAGGGGGATGTTCCCAAATGTTGAGCAACTTCTGAGACTCTTGCTTGTTTCACCAGCAAGTTCTTGCCAAGCAGAGAGATCTTTCAGTGCCCTAAGACGTGTAAAAACATGGCTCAGAAATACCATGAAGCAGGAGATATTGAAACATGTCATGTTGTGCCATGTCCATAGGGAGCGACTTGCACATGTCAGAGCCAGGGACATAGCTGCTGCATTTGTTCAAAACTCAGAAAGCAGAGAACGAATATTTGGAAGAATAAAATGAAACTTTCACCACATTTTCCATGCAAAAAAGGAAATGTAATTATACATGCTAAGAAAGGATGATATCAACGCCAAATTTGTAGGGAACTATGTGTATTGTATTTCTAGAAATCACATGTAAGATATGTAACATTGACTACCTTGTGTGGGACTTTTGTGTCTTTCTGAGTATCGTATTCTGCTTTATCAAAATATAAAAATAATTAAAATGCATTGTTTTGTTTTGAGGGTGATATTAATTCATTTTGATGATTCATCATAGAATGTAATAATATAACTGTTGACTAGTTCAATCATAAAATTTGAATGGAACAGCATATATAGTGTAATGTTGTTATTTATTTATTTTTTTGCAAAAAAATATGATCAGTGATCAATCATGTCAAATGCTTGGGCGAAGTATAGAAATATACCAAGTGCCGTCACTTGCCTATCATAAACACTATCAAAGTCACGAATGAGTGTTTTTTTTTTTTTTAGCCTTTTCTGAATCCTTACAGGTGTTCACAGAGATTAAGAGAACATTATTTTTCTGAGTTTCTCTGAATTAAGATAATCCATGCCGTCAAACCCCCTTTTGGCAGAATAATGTTATAAACGATGTACGAGAGGGATAGATAAAGAGATAGAAAGAGAGAAATAGAGAGAGAGATAGAGAGAGAAGGAGAGAGTTTATAGAGAAATAGGGAGAGAGATAGAGGGAGAGATAAATTGAGAGATAGAGATAGAGGGGAGATAAAGAGAGGGTGAGAGATAGAGAGAGAGATAAAGATATAGAGAGACGGAGAGATAGATGGATAGAATACAGAGAAAGAGAGATATAGAGGGGAGACGTCCACTCCGTTCACGTTCACCACAGTTGTATTGTAACCCGTTTGGCATCATTTTTTTACAGAACGTAGTGATGAGAACGACTGAACGAGTCTGGTGTGATGGGGGCTTTATGAAACCAAGATGAGCGCGCCATTGCGGTCCTTGCTTTAATATGCCCCTCAGTTTTTCCCCTATAGATATAAGGGTTTCTAAATTATTGACAAATTCTGTTAATCAAAAGTAAGTTATATATTATGGAACATTTTCACTTTTTAGGAAAAAAATGGAAACATTAAACCTTTCGTATATTATTTTGTTTTATTCAGTCTATATATTTCTCTGTTTCTGATACTAAATTTATATTGGGAGGGGGGGGGGGTGTTAACTCGTATGCCACACCATACCCTGCAAACACCGCATTCTATGTCCTCCGACCCCCCCCCCCCCCCCCCCCCCCCCCCAAATCCTCACTGAACTTGTGTCCCCCCCACGGTCTAATTCGGATTGACGCCCATGCATGACATCTGTTACGGGTCCTGCTCACACTATCATCACCATCATCCAGCCGATGAACAAGGTACAAAAGAACGAGGCGAAGTCGTGGTCGTAGGTTTAGAAAAACTCTATTCTACCTCTTCGACGTCCATTTTACAACTCGTCCAACATCAACTCGTCCCTCGTCACACTCCCCTCCATAAAAACATACTTATGAGTGTAACGAAAGAAGTATGTACATAATTAAATCATCCCTATCGATATCGTACATGCAAAATAAAATGCCTTCTTTCATAATACATATACAGTAATACTGTCATACTGCGAAAAACTAGTATCGATCGATTTGTTGGTACCTAAAAATAGCACAAGCTCATTATAAATGCACGAATTGTGTTCTTGTAAAACATAGTATAAACACAATTTCTTGGCTTACAAGTAATATAAAAACATGTTCATTTGCAAGGAGACATAAACAAGCAATCAATTGGATATGCAACTGCAGTAAAATGCTCATAATTCTCTGTGATGCAAACAAACATCTTAAACATCTTCACATGTAAATACTCTACACAAAGGAGTACATCAGTGTCTCACAAAAATGACAAAGGATGAATTTTGTCCAACAAAATATATCATCACAAAACATGAAGTATTTTATGCAATTGGCTATGCTGCGCTGCTTTTAGCTGCACTGTCACTTTTGTTTCTGACACTGTCAAAAATACATCAATCATCAAATGCTGATAAATATGGAAACTATCTGTACCCTCAGATAAGTTTAGAATTCTGAGAAAACAATTTAACTCACGAAAATCTGGGTAGTACCAACATGCAGATGGTATCACAGCTTGTATACTGAAGTCAAGTTTGTCTAGTGGTTATGGCATTCATATGTAATATGAAAATAATAACTTTCATAAGTTTCAACACAAAAAATTCTTCCAATATCCTGCACCTTTACATTTATCACTTAATGTGTGCATAAATTAGAAGTTGTATTTATCCAATTTCTTCTATTTAAAATTACTTAAGAAATTGTTTCTCAACAAACAACAAAACATGTTAAAATCACTGACATGTTATAATACATGAAATGACTTATCTCTGTCATGTAATTGCTTCTTGGCAATTCAACAAAAATAGCTTTCGCAAAGATGTACATTTTTTTCTTCCAATGAAATTAATAAACAACTTTCAGCAATAACATATCTGTCTCAAAGATAAAACAACATATCTTCAAAATATAAAGATGTGGTAATTTTTTTCACTGTTAATGCAATCTTATGCATTTTCATAACAATGACATCTATCTTTCATCTTCAAGGGACCAATATACAAGAGAATACCTTTTCTCTTTGGTTCCAATAATACAATTGTCAACAAACATTTTTCAATGAAACATGAAAAATCAAATCTTATTTCCTGTTTTGAAAGTGACACACATGCATAACCAAACGAGAACTAACTTTTCTCTTTTTTTTTTTCTTAATTCTTTTGTAAAATCGAAAAGGGAATTTAACACCAGAATGTTGTCATGCATGTTAAACTCTTCACAACAGAAAATACTAATCATTTCACTTTCAGAAATACATAAAGATGTGCAATATATCAAAAAGCTCAGAAAAAAGCAAACACAAGAAGAAAATTGCTTCACTGAGTCCAATCAGTCTCTGATTATCAAGTTCAAAGTTCTGTTTTTCTTCTCCACATGGAATTCCAGTTCATATCAATAAACTGCTCAAATGTTCACGAAGTATCTCACATAAGGTAAGTCCACTTTCCATGTAATTTCACAGAGATTAAGTTCAAGTTCACACACGAGATAGAGCATCTGCAATAACATTGTTCTTTCCTGCAATGTGCTCAATGTTCAAGTTATACTCTTGCAGCAACAAGCTCCAACGTGTCAATCTCTGGTTTTTGTGTTTCATTTTACCAAGAAATGTCAGTGGGTTATGATCCGTCAATACTCTGACTGGGTACTGCGATCCATGAACATACACGCTGAAATGTTCAAGTGCTAGGATCATTGATAGAGTCTCTTTCTCAACAGTCGAATAGTTCTTCTGACTAGGGGAAAACTTCTTAGAAAAGAAGGATATAGGTCTGTCGACTCTTTCTGCGTCCTTCTGAGTTAGCACAGCACCAGCGCCAACATCACTAGCATCCACCATCAGGCTAAACGGCTGGTTGAAGTCTGGAGCCATCAACACAGGATTGGTAGATAAGAGAGCTTTCACCTGGTCGAAAGCACTCTTACAGTCACTGGACCAGACGAACTTCACTTCTTTGCGTAGTAGATTGGTTAGCGGAGCCACGACATCAGAGAAGTTATGGCAGAACCGTCTGTAGTAGCCTGCCATGCCCAGAAACCGTATCAGTTCCTTCCGGTTGGTTGGAGTCGGGAAAGCCAGAATTGCTTCTACCTTCGCCGAGAGTGGTCGAACGTGACCAGAGCCAACAACATGACCCAGGAAACTAACACTAGCACCTCCAAACTCACTCTTTGCCAGATTCACTGTCATTTTGGCAGCAGCCAACCTTCTGAACAACTCTCTGATTCTCTGTACATGAACATCCCAATCTTCACTATACACAACTAAGTCATCAATATAAGCTTCACAGCCTTCAAGACTTGAAACAAGACTATTCACGAGTCTTTGGAATGTAGCCGGCGCGTTTTTCATGCCGAAAGGCATCACGGTGTAATGAAATAGGCCTTGCGGTGTAGCAAATGCGGAAATCTCTTGCGCTCTCTTGGTCAAGGGGATCTGCCAATAACCTTTCAGTAGATCGAATTTGCTCACATACTTTGCTTTGCCTATACGGTCAATACAATCATCTACGCGCGGAATGGGGAATGAATCTGTTTTTGTACACGCATTGACTTTTCTGTAGTCGGTACAGAAACGATATGATCTATCTGGTTTCGGAACCAGGATACACGGAGAAGACCATGCACTACTACTTGGCTCAATAATGCCATTCTGTAGCATATACTCTATTTCTTTCTCAAGACTTTTCATCTTTGTTGGGTTGGCCCGATATGGTGCCTGTTTGATTGGGGTAGTATCTCCCACATCAACATCATGCTCAACAGCATCTGTTCGAGAGGGGACATCTGCAAACAATTGCGGATACTCATTCAACAACTCTTTCACATCCTTCCTCTCCTTCTCAGACAAGTGGGTTATTTTGTCATCAATATGTGCTAGAACCTCTGAATTTTTCAATTTCAAACATGGTTCCTCTCTCTCAATCTTGCACATTTCTTCTTCTTCACTCTTTGGATTAGATTCTACAGCACTCAACACTGGTTGTGCTTTCTCTTCATCATCTCTCCGAATGTACGGCTTCAGCATATTCACATGACATACACGTCTTTTCTTCTGCCTATCTGGAGTTTTTACAACATAGTTAACATCACCAATTCTCTTAGCAATGACATACGGTCCAGAAAATCTAGCCTGCAGAGAATGACCAACTAAGGGCAACAACACCAAGACTTCATCACCTTCCTTGAAGTTCCTTTCCTTGGATTTTCTGTCATACCAGGACTTCATCCTCTCCTGAGAGTCAGACAGATTCTGTCTAGCAACCTCACAAGCGCGATTCAATCTTTCGCGGAAAGAAGAAACATAGTCCAACAAATTCATGTCCTCATCTTCCGACAACAACCTTTCTTTCAACAACTTGAGGGGTCCACGGACTTCATGTCCATACACTAACTCAAAAGGGCTGAACCCTAAAGACTCTTGAACAGATTCCCTCATAGCAAAGAGTAACAATGGTACTCCCTCATCCCAGTCCTTCTCTGTCTCAAGACAATAAGTCTTCAGCATGTTCTTGAGGGTTTGGTGAAACCTCTCCAATGCTCCCTGAGACTCTGGATGATATGCACTCGAAGTTACATGCTCAATCCCTAACTGCTGTAACACCTGTTTGAACACCTTAGACATAAAGTTTGATCCTTGATCAGACTGTACAGTCTTTGGTAGTCCTACAGTAGTGAAGAATTTCACTAATGACTTGGTTACATTTTTCGCTGTAATGCGCCTAAGTGGTATCGCTTCGGTATATCTTGTCGCAGCGCACATGATTGTCAATAAGTATTCATTGCCTGCCTTTGTCCTTGGAAGAGGACCTACGCAATCCACTATAATCCTAGAAAACGGCTCATCGAAGGCCGGTATTGGCTTCAGCGGTGCTGCCGGTATTTTCTGGTTTGGTTTGCCTACAACCTGACACACATGGCAGCTTCTGCAAAAATTCGCAACATCCTTTTGCAGACCAGGCCAGAAGAAATGAGAAAGAATTTTCTCCTGAGTTTTGTGAACTCCTAAGTGACCTGCAAGTGGAGCTTCATGAGCAAGGCTAATTATGTCCTGCCTGTATGTAAAAGGGACTACAATCTGGTGGACTTCTTTCCACACTTCATCTGCAGGAACATCTGGTGGCCTCCACTTTCTCATGAGCACACCTGCTTTCTTGTAATAACAAACAGGCACAGTCAATGCCTCCTCCTCAGAAACAGCTCTCTCATCCAAAGAAATCAACTGAGGATCTTTTTGTTGCTTCTCTTGCAACTTTCTCTTAGACAAAATTGGTTCAGACTTCTGATTACTTCCTTCACTATGCGTCTCTCGTGCACTCTCATCCTCATTTGATTTAGACTCACCCTCAACCAAACGACAAAAGAAAGAATCTCCCAAGTCAACATCTATCTCACTAGACTCCTTCTCAGACTCTACTCTCTTTGCCATTGAACGAGTTACAGCACACGACGGGAACACAGAGGGAAATTCTGCAACCAACTGATCTGTCTCACTACTGTCACAAGGACGTGAACTCACTACTGGACATGACCCGACTCTCTCACCAGCAAGATCATTGCCTAATATGATGGACACATCCTCAATAGGAAGTGATGGTCGAACAGCCATCTTCACAACACCAGAAACAAGGCCTGAATTCAAGTCTACCTCATGAAGGGGGGCTTCCACAAAACCATCTCCAATGCCCTTGAGCAACACACTTGCACCAACAGAAGAACTCTCACCAAAGGGTAAAACACTTTCCAAAATCATGGACTGAGAAGAACCAGTATCTCTCAACACTTTCACTCTCCTAGCCTCATCGCTCTCAGATAAGGACACAAATCCTACAGATACAAATGGCTCGTACTGCTTTTTCACTTTCTCTAAGTCTACTGGTTCAATCCTACTCTGTGAATCTGACAAATTTTTCACAAATGCATTCGGATGTGCACTAGCTTCACTTGACTTCGCTTGAAGTGTAGGACACTTCGCCTTAAAATGCCCAACCTTTTTACATGCAAAGCATTTTTTTTCACTAGCTTTTCCCTGTTCTTCCTTAGACTGTGAGTTGACTCCATCATTGACATGTGCTGAACCATTTTTCTTGTTTTTGTTCCACTTTCCAGTTTTCTTTGTTTCACTAGAAACTTTGTTTGTGGTTCTGTGTGTCAGCACAAAATCATCAGCAACACGGGCTGCTTCACTAAGTGTTCCTATTCGCTGCGCTTCTAAATGCAATCGAACATCAATGTGAACACTTCTTTTGAACTCTTCAAGAAGTATGATTTCTCGAAGATCCGCAAAGTTCTTGACATGGAGCGAAGAACTCCATCTATCGAACAACTGTTCCTTGCGCCTAGCAAATTCTAGATGTGTCTGTGACTCATCTTTTCGCGATTTCCGAAATTGTTGTCGGTACGCTTCTGGTACTAGCTCATAAGCATGCAATACAGCATCTTTTACTGTGTCATACTGACCCGCTTCTTCAACGGACAAAGCCGAATAAGCATCTCGAGCTTTACCCTTCAACTGAGATTGTAGCAGGTGGGACCATTTCTCCCGTGGCCAATTCAAACTAACAGCCACCTTCTCAAAGTGCAGAAAATATTTCTCTACTTCATCCTCCTCAAACGCCGGAACCATCCGTACGTGCCTAGCTACATCGAAATCAGACTGAGCCTGCCTAATCTCTTCTCTCTCTTCAGCACTCGCTCTTTCTCTCCTTAGAACTACTTGCTCTCTCTCTAGTTCGACTTTTGCTATCTCTAGCTCCAGCTCTTTTAACCGCAATTTCTCTTCTGCGTTTTCCTTTCCCTGGGATGCACCAGGCATGCTATTCAAAGCATCAAGTGGGAGAACATCTGCCTCCTCCACCAACCACTGAATAATAGCTTTCACTATCTCAACTTTACGCCAGTTGCTCTTCACCTCAGCAACCTGGTAATGATTGGCTACCTGCAATAGATCAGCCTTCTTCAAGACCAGCAATTCCTCTACCGTGGGAGATTCCACAAATTTTTCCAATGAAAAATCCGCCATGGCCAATACAGACCCCTAATCTTCAACGCTGAAAAGATTAGAAACAGCTAAAGAAAACTCCAAAAATTCTTAGCCAAACAAAATCAGATAATCTGACTCGGTTACCCCAGTTGAAACAATCAACCGTAAAATCCTACAACCTCATCCGGTTGATCCAGCCGATTTAACCTCGACCTACAAAGCTGGTAATCTGACTCGATTACCCCAGTTGAATAAACCTTCAACCTAAATTCCTGTCAACCTAACTCTGGTCAACACCGTTGGTAAACCTCAACCAACAAACACGGCAACCTGATACGGTTAACCCAGTTGAAATACCTTCAACCAACAAAATTCACTCAATCAAGCGAACTAAAATCTCATAGCGAGATGCCCTGGAATTCTGCCCCAATCACAGCCTGCACAGACGGCAACATACACTCTCGTATAGACCGCACTGCACACAACACAACGTGCTATACCACACGTCAACTGAATGCCTATGAGACAACCCCCACGTTGAGCTCATACCCCGTCTCAACGTTTATCACCATAAAGCACCAGCAAAAGGCAAGAACACCAGCATTCACAGACTAAAAGTCCAACATAAAGTTTTAACAATTGTAAAACACCGAAACATAATCAGCAAGACTCTGTTTCAAACACATTAAACCTGTGCAAACTCGTGCAACCGCACGACCTGGTCAGCGACCACCAACAATCAACATACGCAAACTCCGCGGTGTCTTCGCACATGCTTCGACGACAAGCGTACACTACAATACAACGCAATGCATGCATGCATATGACTCGAAACACGAGCGCGCGCTATCACCTTAACGTTTCAGGGAGACCAAAATTCCCTAATTTTTCACCTTTTTCTATTCACCTGAGGCCTTCATAGTGATTCCGGACATTCCCCCATTTTGTTACGGGTCCTGCTCACACTATCATCACCATCATCCAGCCGATGAACAAGGTACAAAAGAACGAGGCGAAGTCGTGGTCGTAGGTTTAGAAAAACTCTATTCTACCTCTTCGACGTCCATTTTACAACTCGTCCAACATCAACTCGTCCCTCGTCACACATCTATAATTATGATGTCTAGATCTAAGCCACAGTCACAGAATAAATTATGATCTGAGACCTGCAACTTTTTTGTGCCTGAACACCCAGTAACAGGGTGTTCAGATACAAAAAATGTATACCAAAACGGTATAGCTATACGATGGATTTATGTGTCTGAACGCTGACTAACGAAACGTCGTATAACGAAACGTCGTATAACGAAACGTCGTATAACGAAACTAGGGTCAAATCATACAGGTGCACGCATCGTGGTGCGTAGAAAATGAAAGCGTACGAATCTAAATTGTACCCGATACAAATGAACTTTATCTGGACATGCGCAAAATTGTAATTGCGAACTGGCTTATTGCTCCGCGGTCATTTCCCTGCACTATAACCGAATTCCGAACTGTAACCATGGTAACCCTTAACCCAACCCTTACCCTAAACCTAACCTAAAACTCAATTGCAACCTTAACCCTAACCCTATATTTTCGACGACATAAAGCCCAGGGGCCCGTTGCACAAAACTTGCGTTTAATCGCAACTCCTAAAAATCAAACGCAAGTCCTTAATTTAATGCGCACTTCTGATTGGCTGAAAATAAAGTTGCGTTTGATTTTCCTGAGTTGCGTTCAAACGCAAGTTTTGTGCAACGGGGCCCTGAGCAAATGCCGCCGGAGCAAATGCCGCCGGAGCAAATGCCGCCGGAGCAAATGTCGGATCACTGACCTTGCAGTGGAGAGAAAGGGTAGAGCAAGTACTGGGAAAAAGTTAACTCCTAAACCGATTTTTGTTTTTAGGGACCCCTCAATCTGAGAACCGTCAAAAGTAACCTTTTCTTTTCTCTTTCTCTCTCTTCAATCCAAATTTGTCCTCAGGTATGTGTGAAATTGCGTACAAAAAATAAATGATTTTGATTAATGTGAAATACTCCGTATAAACACTTAAAAAACAAACAAAAAAAACTTTTCCAGATATTGACATTGGTATCATTTCCGATTGTGAGTTGTTTTCCCCCTAGAATTATTGATCAAAATATGTAATAAAATCATCATTAAAAAGAAGTAAGTCATTAGTTATAATGTATTACTTTGCACAGGGAAATCATATATGCATGTATATAAAGTTTTTTTAATATCTAGTGTTGCGTTAATAAGTTAAAAGAAATTGCTTAAATCATAGCAAACTGTATCATGTGCATACAAGTTTCAGATTGTATTACCTTCACGAAGGGGCCCTGTACTTTTAACCTTGACGTTGATACTGCTCTTTAACCTTAAAAAAATGAGTCGTTTTGGAAGCGTCTTCCTTATTTTGTAATAAAATGAGGCAGTTTCCAGACTGTATAATGACATAGTGATTTCCTTCATGAAAGTTATAAAGACGGATTAGGTATGTAGGACTCCCTTAAGTGGCCAGCATTATACCTGAAGATGAATTTTTGAAAATAAAGTATTTTCTAAATGAAATGGCTGTTTTGTCTTAATGCCCTGGTTCGATAATTATCATTGATACTTATAAGTGTTGTTATCATTAACATCATAATATTAATTGTCAAAGTGCCGTAGGAAGAGGAGCACGATATTCTCCTTTTTAGCAGTGTCTGAGTTTTTTCCCCCATATTATTTTAGTCTTCCAATACACGCACACACAAAAATCCATCATCATTTGAAAGTCCACTTCTTTTCTTCACTGTTCTAGCCCACATCACACTATTGCAGGGGCCCCTCGATGGCAAGCCCTTATGGGAATGTATTTTAGTGAGAAAGCATGAGGATTTTTTTTTTCATTGAAAATGACATACAGAACAATATTGCATTTACATACATTATGAACCCATGCTTCATTTTCCCCTAAGTGCCTAAAGGGTCTAAATGATGATGCGCGTTGGTTGAAGAGGTATACTTCAACTTTAATCGAACGAAGTTATGGACTGGAGATTTGAAATCCCTTCCTTACATATTACAGCATGTGCAATGTAAAAGCAAGTCAGTTGCTTTTAACATTTGAAATAACCCCAACAAAAAGATGTGTATGATGGTAAAAATTGAATATTAATAATGGCCCGGGGCGTCGCCATAAAGGGGAGATATTGAGAGTGTTTGTACATTAAAGACATATTCAATCATTTTAAATTGTCTTGTTGATAAGAGGTTGTAAACATTTGAAAATGTGAAGTACCCCCTTTTTTCTCTCTTCTACAAAGCCAATATGACACATCCTTTAAAGACGTTCCTTCCACGTCCCTGACAACGACTAGATTTCATATCCATCCAGTCACCGTCAATGTCGGGATATTTAGTGAAATATGGCCGTCTTGCTGATCAGCAGTATCAATTATATCTAGTGATTCTATAACTTCTAACCTATTGAGATCTATATTGAATTATTGAATTATTGGAAACATACCACAAACGCCTAATTTACTCAATGGTAGCATTAAAATGATAAACAATAGATGGATTGTAAAGTAAATTTAAGAACTATTTCGAAAGAAGAGAGTATGAAACAGTAATTATCTAAATTTAGGCCACATAGCACTTTATTTCTTAAATGAGCAGTTTACATTGCGGTTATCGAATGAACACACACGCAATGTGTACACCATCTCCACTCAATGGGGAGTCATAACATTTAAGGACATAAGAAAAAGATTGGCATCTTTCCATGCAGTTCTTCGTTGCTATGCAGGGTACGGTGTGGCAAATATACACATATAGCTTTAAAGGGAAAGTCAACCCTGGCTACAAGTTAGTTTTAAAAGAAGTATAACATTAAACATGTTAAAGAAATAGATCAGTAAAGGTTTGAGCAAAATCCGATAAGATATAAGAAAGTTATGAATTTTGAAAGTTGTAATCAATCAAACACAAATTGGCAACTCCGTGACGTATCTTGCGAGCTCTTCTCCCATTTGCCCTGTACCCCCAAAAATCATTAATTTTCATTATCTCTAAAGAAAATATTTAGTCATACAAGCACCCTTAGATGTAATCATTGCTCATACGTTTTTTTTTACACAAAACCTGCATAAAACAAATCTATTCCTAAATCAAAAACCAAGAAAATGAAAATTCATGAGATTTTCTGTACTGAGCAAATGGGAGAGAAGCTAGCAAGATACGTCACGGGGTTGCCAATTTATGTTTGATTGATTTAAAAAAAAAACAACAACAACAACAACAACAAAAAAAACTTTCTTATTTCTTATCGTATTTTGTTTCTTTAATTTTTCTTTTTTAAAACCCAACTTATGTTCAGGGTGGACTTTCCCTTTAAGTCTTGCTCGATGGAAATGAGTGCCGGGTCTCGAACCCACGCCCTTCGTAACCCTCTTTATACACCCTCGTTCTCAGTTTACGAAGTAATGCATTCAGTCAGTTTATTCTAGTCAACAAGTGCATAGGGACAGCAAAGGTTTTAAATGCCTCGGGGCAAAGTAATAAAGCTTTAGAGAGGGGCTACCGAAGGACTTCAAATTAGCTAACCCATTTACATACCGCATTATATTATGGGCTAGGTATGCATGGACGTGAGTGTAATGATAAATGTGATGTTGTTCAGGGAGCATTTCATAGGATTATGGATTAACTAATCCCAGTTCAAATCCAAGCAGCAGTTGTAATTACCCATGGAAAGACACTGCAGCTCTTTGCGCGCTAATCTTTACTCAGAAGAGTCGCTAGGACGTCTCCACTTCTACATATTGGTTCTCATATTTAGAAGTTCCAGACATTTAAAAAAATGACTCGAGAGAAAGCTTATTTCTAGTATTAGTAGTGTAAGTTATACGGGGGGGGGGGGGCGTGTCATCAAGTGTCTTGTCAGTGATTTTTATAAAAAAATTGCTCTCAGCCAATCAAATGCAAGGATTTCAGTAGCTGTTATTGCAACTTGTCATTGATGACAAGTTTTATGAAACAGGGCCCAGGAGTGAATGACTGCCATAATTTCTAAACCTTCTTAAAAACTCTATAAGCTGACAAAACGCGCACTTAAACGAAAGCAAAATAATATGGCCATGATCGTGGAGCATGACATGACGCATATCGTATACACGTTAAAAACTTTCTCTCTAGGCTTGGCCTTTGAGATATCAGATTTACACTCTCCCTTCAATATTCCAGGAGCATGACTGTTTATTGACGGTTTGTTTGATCAATAACGAAAACAACAATATTTTTCACGTCCGACCTTCATATTACATTTTTATCAATCCTTATTCGACCAACGGAGTTCATGTAATGAATTTTGGCGTAGGGTGTATACGGTTACCCCGAAAGAGATATTGCGAGCGACAAATAACAGATATACAACCCGAAGCCCTTGCACTTGCACTTAGAAAGGTATCTCTGATTAGATAGTGATGAGGAGTGATAACTGATCAAGTCGGATGTAGTCGCTCGGAGCATTTAAGGGGTAACGAGCGGATCCAGAATTTCGTAAAAGGGAGGGTCCATTTCCCCAACGGACAAGCCCCCCCCCCCCCAAAAAAAAAAAAAAAATATTATTAAAAAAGAAAAAAATTTTTTTTTAAACATACAGGACTTTAATAAATGAGTGGAGGTCCCATTTCCGAAATGTTTGACAGGTGTATTTAAAAAAGAAATTTTATTGAGTATAAAAGGGGTGGGAAATACCAAAATGAAAGCATTCTGATAACCCCCCCCCCCCAAAAAAAAAGTAACCAGATGTATAAATGTCCGATAAGCAACAAAGAGATTTTAAAAAGGGAAAAGAGGGGTCTCATTCCCCAAAAATCTCAGACCAGCAAAAATGCATGACTTGAGTCGAACATGTTCCGACATGACAAGTACGGAGAGTTCGTTGAAGAGGTGCTTCAGATTCGATAGATGATATTTTGTGGACCGCAGAAAATATGTAAGAGGGGTATATTTCGGAAGCATGTCTCGATGAAAACCTCTTAAAATTTGTATCGATATTATGATGTAAATGATAGTATGAATTCGTAGTTCTCAACTTAAAAAAAAGTGTTCTCTGCTGCTTTTGAGTAGGTTTGTCACAAAGGCTGTCTTCCGCTAAGCAACGAACGATATGTCGTGCGTTTCAGCGCCATTCCACAGTTACCGGGTTGATGAGGGATAACATATCTATTTCACGCGAAACATGGCTTCATGCATGTCACGATGACATCAAAATGATATAATGATAATAACAAAATCTGGATTTATAAGGCACTTCATATGAAATAACGTCTATATAAGCGCTTTACAGATGTTATCATTATCTCTGCCTTCGGATTCGTTCTCGATGTGGGCAACATATCCACTCCCTGGGAAGTATTCCTACCATATTATGTCAACCGTGAGGACAATTTCTACCACAAAGGCTTTCATCATCTTACCAGGTACCCATTTCTCTCCTGTGTATAAAGAGGCAAATGTAGATTAATGTCTTGCCAAAGGACATTAGTACCGAGCCGGCGGTCGAAAATATTAAGTGAGGTGAAGTAGTGCGCTTTCGAATTTTGTATTAAAGTGGTGGTGGTGCTCTGAAGTGGGCCACGTCAGTGCATCTAAAAAAATCCGCTTACGAGTGCTCAAGCCCACTGAGCCTCAAATCCCGCCCCCCTCCCCCGCCCCCTTTCTTCCAAGAGGTATTGAGAGAGCACAGATAAGAGCTGAGTCAGGAGTTGTCAAGTGGCGTTGCGACAGGCCCGGCGCTGGAGAATAAACATGTTGAATAATTAATTTGGCACCATTTTTATAATAAAGCTTATCTCGAGTTGACATCTTCTTTCATCTTCAAATTACAATCATAAATTTTGTTCGAGAGAGCAAAGCAGTGAGAAGTAGATGTAATCCAATTTCATGACCAGAAGTTTGTGAATCCGCTCACCAGGACCTTCAAAAACCCGGACCTTCGAAAACAGTGTCTATAGAGAGTTGTAGCCTTTATATCTATTTGTCCTTAAACTCTCCTCGACTTTAAAACTCACGTTCGGTAGATAATGGCTTCATTACCCACACAAATACAAATGTCGTAATAGTTGCTAAGATGCTGAGTTAAAAAGGACACAAGATGAGACATAAATGATTATTTAATTCAACTCTGAACTTTTACCAGCTTTCATGGCTTTCGGCCTTCCCCAGTAAGTGCAAGGATTGATTAAGATCGTAAACAGAGTAGAGAGCTCGTGTTAATGTATGACTACACGGTTTTTTCGTAAACCAAAACACGTATTTAAGTTTAATATACCTGTATTTTATATAGTTCTTGCTCTTTATTAGTTATAACTAATGCGTGTAAAGTGGAGTAATTAGGATGTTCAGTTAGGGTTTAACCTGTTGTTTTCTCCCCAAAAGCAGTATCATTTTTGAGGAGCGTTGCTATAGGAGCTGGGCTGTGACATCACCATCCCAAATCTCTTTCTCCATTGTATTTTTTTTTGCAACGAATGTCGGCAAATTAAAAAGTAAAATAGGCTTTTGGTCCGATCCTCCCGCCGCCTTAATTCAAAATGGTCCAGCGACGCAACCTATCTCTTTCTCTCTGCAGGCTCTGATGATTCCAACATGTTTGAAGGTAAACGCACTTTGGCTTAACATTATTCAAACGGAACGTACATGTGAATGGTGGTATAAAAAGAAGAAACTGAAAGAAAGAGAAAGAAAAGAGAAAAATACATTAAAAATAGATGGTAGAAAAAAATAGTCATCATTTCTGTAGTGACATATATCTTCAATATGCTTTGTTTACCTCCTACGACGAGCACTGCCGTTTAGTCTTTGGCAGACCTTGTGACGAGAAAACCCCCCAAACCTTGATTGATTTGGGGTGTACTTTCTATGAGCAACATCATCATGAGACATGCAGGGGCGCGGGAGGGGGTGGATTGGTTTAATAATCTAGGATTTCTTCCCAGTAGGAAATTGAGCGCCTAGACTCTGATGAGATATTAATGAGACATGAAAACATGATTGAAAACGCTCGGCTTCGTAACCATAACATCATTAATATAACAAGATATGAATATTTACAAACATATACACCGCCCGTGAGCACACACTTTATCTTCTTGGAATGGTGGGTGGCATCTAACATGTATTGCCCGGTGGCAATCAAACCAAGCAGATGTGCTTTGAGAAGAAAGACAAACAGGAAGAGAAAAGGAAAAGAAAGTTGTCTTAATTCTATCCTTCGTTCATGTTCGTTTGAAGAACATGCTGAACAGGTATTTCAAATGTTAAAAAAAACAAACAAAACAAAACAAAAAAACATCAAGGCCTCTCGCACGTAATGATTTAGTCTCGCCTTCAGCGGCGGGTCAGGATTTTTAAACAGAAGGGGCGCCAACATGTTTTACACTTGCATGCCAATAGGCATGACAGGAGTGAACTTAAGAAAAAATGGGGAGCACGCAAAATGATAAATAATAACATAAAACTGGTTTTCAATTATTATTTTTATTTGCCTTTTTTTTCTTTGGGGGGGGGGGAAGAAGTAAAGTTTCATTATTGTAACGGAGTGGTTATCCTATTTTGAAGGTATTATGTTAATTTTGTTTGTTTGTTCTTACAGGAAAATGCAATATAATTATTAAAAAACTGTTTATTGGATTACAAAACAGTAATAATTATATTTTGATTTCGCAAGATAAATGTAAAAGAGAGAAAAAAGAAAAACTGTAAAGATCTATTTCAAAATTATCCTGAAAGCAAAAGTACACTTTACCAATCGTATGCATACACGCATTTGTTAGATTTCTTTTACTCGAGTTGAAGATATAATAGCAAGATATCCAAACAAATGTTGTGAGCAATGGCAAGTCTTATATCTCGTTGGTTGATAACATAAGCAAAATTAAAGGGGAATCTTTGAATCAACAGTTGATGAGGATGATGATGATGATGATAATGATGGTGATGATGGCTTACTGCATAGCGCCGGTATCCACCTCTGCTGGGCGCTCATGGCGCTTGCTCTAGAATGTCTTTTAGTCAGTGTTTCAAATTGAGATATTTAATTGTCCATTGTCCTTTGTTAGCATTATCATTCTGGGGAGGTTGTTGTAGCTGCACTGTAAAAAATATCTGTATTTTTACAGGAAAAAGAATACAGATTAGTTCTGTATTTACCCATAACAGCTAATCTGATGTTATTTGTACATCAGTGTCATAGGAAAAAATAACAACTAATCTGTATTTTTACATCAGAAGTTATGGCGACTCTGCTGACACCAGATTTGTTGTAAAATTACAGATATTTTTTTTACAGTGTGGGACAGGGGCGGCGCCAGGGTATTTTGATAGGAGGGGCAAGACGACCTAAAGATGACGTCATATTTTTTCTCCATTAAATAACAGGGGTAATATAGAGTTATATGTTTAAGACCTCTCTTTTTAATACTCATCTTTCTTCTTTCTTCCCTTTTCCCTTTTCTTCCTCCTTTTCTTCTTTTTTCTTTTTTTCTTGTTTCACTACTTGAAAAATCATGGGGGGGGGGCGGTCGCCCCCTCTGCCCCCCCCCCCTGTAGCGCCGCCCCTGAGCTGGGAACAGGTAAATATTGAGGGCTGACATAAAGGAGGACAGAGAACCAGTACTCCTGATACATTGAGGAGCTTATCATTATAGATTTCCTGTGTGTTTTGTTATTCTAGAGCGAAGTAGCCGACGGGGCAGGCCTGCCTTTATGTTGAACATGAGAGATTGTGTCGCACATCTTCGGCACATAGTTGAAACAAATTGAAACAGACAACAACGAGTCAACAAACACATAACACCGGGGTTATCCGTCAACTAAATCTTTTCGTTTGTTCTTTTCTTTGCGAGCATTAGATATCTTCCCGCGATAAAAGCCGACAGATGGTGGAGAAAGAGATTAAATGATAGATGTCTGTGGTAACGCCTGGAGGACTGTTCATCTTGAGTAGTCGGCAAACATAGAACAATGCAAGAATTTTGACAAATGCCATGCATGCCATGAGCGCGTCAATTTGTAGACGGATTCTGTCAAAATTTGATTCGGTTTATTAAAGAGCTTAAGCATATTGTTGTGACAGTTTTAGAAACGATAAATTTGAAGAATTAATTTTCGTTGAAAATTTTTAAAGCAACTTGGCGAGAAACAATAGAAGACCTAATAGGGGATTGTGAAATGCTTTGTTACTTGTTGCACAGGAGGCTTCATTTGCCTGATGTAAGACTGCGTCAATAACTTGCGCGTTCTTTGACACAACATATTTATGAGTGTGATATTGTCCCCCCCCCCCCCCCATTAAAAAAAAGATTGCAAAATGAACAGCGCAAGAAATATATGTTGAGTTACTGGAGTACGGGCTACATATCTTCGCAGGCTTAATTTATTAGCTCAGGCAATAACGCAATGACGCATTATGTGGAACGGGCATTAAGCCCGATCCACACAATGCGGCATTGGCCTGACGTAGGATGGCGCCAGTGATTTGTGCGACCTTTCACGCACTATGTCAGGGGGTTAGAGTTTTAAAAAGTAAATGCATAATGAAAAGTGCATTTTTCAAAAAATTAATGGTGTTTGTGCTTGTTGCCTTCGCGGGTTTGATTAGCGCAGGTAATGGCGCAATCGCAAAATGGCGTCTCATGTGTAATGGGCATTATATCGTATCTTTTATAGCAGAGTGCTAATACGAGATTCATGACTCCACTGAAATGTAGATTTGGACTGTATTATACATGTCCAGTGTGGATGTAAGGGCACCTCCATCTACAGTAGATGTGGACTCATTATCTCAATATGTTATTACCAAGTCTACATCATAGGACGCAAAGCCATACTTAATGCATGTCTTCCTAACTGCAAGGCCTACTAGTGTAGGCTAAACAATGGTTTCTTCAGGAGCCCTGGTATTAAGATAAGTACTAACAAATTACGGGTCTTGGGTTTGAGGAAATCAATTTGTATTAGTGTTGTCAGCTTACCTTGCAAATAAAACAAGATTGTTGTATTTTCCCCTATAGTTGCGTTAAGTCCACTTTTTTCACAGGGTTTGCCATTATATTTTGAATATTTGATAGGATTGCTAGAACTTAGAAGAAGGGTTTGGATTATATTGATGATTAAAGTGATAATAAGGACAATGATACAAATGATTAATGATAAAAAAATGATAACAATAATAATATTAATAGTAGTAGTATAGCAGTAGAACAAGTAGTAGAACAAGCAGCAGTAGTAGTAGTAGTAGTAGTAGTAGTAGTAGTAGTAGTAGTAGTAGTAGTAGTAGATGTAGTAGTAGTGGTGGTGGTGGTGGTGGTGGTGGTGGTAGTAGTAGTAGTAGTAGTAGTAGTAGTACTACTATTGTTAATATTATCATTATTGTAGTAGTAATAGTAGTAGTAGCAGCAGTGGTGGTGGTGGTGGTGGTAGTAGCAGCAGCAGCAACAACATCAGCAGCAGCAGCTGGTGGTAGTAGTAGTAGCAGCAGCAGCAACAACAGCAGCAGCAGCAGCAGCAGCAGCAGCAGCAGCAGCAGCAGCAGCAGCAGCAGTAGTAGTAGTAGTAGTAGTAGTAGTAGTAGTAGTAGTAGTAGTAGTAGTAGTAGCAGTAGTAGTAGTAGTAGTAGTAGTAGTAGTAGTAGAAGTATAGTAATAACGGTAGTAACAATACACTTCACAGTGTACTAGCAGGTCCCACTCAACATACGGTTGCCCTTAGAATGACTTTGTCATGCACCCGGAAGCGTAATTGATCAAGAAATACAACTATCAAGTGACAGAAATTGTAGGTTGTCAATGAATCAAAGTATAGTTAAAGGAAAAATTCAAATCCCATCACTCTCGTAACAATAGAAAGTAAAGAAGAATATTGAGTACAGGGAAACACAAAAGGCTGTATGGGTGATGATTTTCTTGATTTAAACAAGTATTAAATGATCTCCTTTAAGTCGTAATGCTGTTTCCCAATAAGCCCGCATAATAGAAATATCCAGAAATATACAACACAAACAATTTAATACACATAGGCCTACTCACAGAGTCCGAGTAGAGTCAGAGTCGGAGTCCGAAAAGTCCAGTCATGACTGATGGAAGAGTATATAAGGCTTCCAGACAAAAAAATAACACCCCTGTATATTGAATACGTACACTTATGGCTTTGGAAATATAATGAGGGTACTAATTTGCAAGCGAGATACATCACTTACTAACATGTGATCAGTTAAAATCAATCACACTTCCTTTAATGAATGTAGTTTTTAGCTGGTAGGTATTCCAATCACTTGACAAAGGTGTGGATAATTGTGGTAAAGATGACGGTATTATTAGTTTCATAAAGCACATTCTACGCATTGTCATTATTGTAGCACCCCTGGGGAGTGTTATGCTTGAACCATGTTAACGATAAATCCTCCGACACCTGATAAACAACGCGAATAATTTGATCAAGATGATGGTATTATTACTTTCACGAAACAACATGTAAAATAAACTATACCTATGGTAGACAGATAGCCGCACACCCGAATTTATAGAATGTAAGAGAATTCGTCACATAGTTGTGTATATAAACAACGGCTCATCGAGCAAAGGGTCAAGCCGGCTTATACACCGCTTGCATATCGTTTTTCCGAAGGTTCGTAATTCCGAAAGGTTCATAATTCCGAAAGGTTCGTAATTTCGAAGGTTCTTAATTCCGACAGTTCGTACTTAGGAAAATGAAACAGGGTTCATTATTCCAAAGGTTTGTAATTCTGAAAATGAAATTGGGTTCATAATTGGGAAAATGAAATAGGGTACCTAAAAAAAAAGATCCAGTATAAGTAAGGGTTTTAAACCATGCTACAGCACTGTCGTCCTTTGGCAAGACATTAATCTACATTTGCCACATTCGACCCAGGTGTAGGAAGTGGGTACCTGGTACTAGGAGTTATTCCTTGAATGATATTCCACTGAGCGCTATGGTTGTCGGAACGGTTGCCGGGGGTAATAAAATCCAAAGTCCTTTGGAAGCGCATAGAGACCTTATATCATTGTGACACGATGCATGGTGATCTAGGTCCTTTGACCGTTAATGCATGTCTCTTTTCAATGTCACTGATCACTTTTCCATCCATTAAGTCTGACCAAAATTTCCTCATTATTATTCAACAGATATAAGTAGTACATTTAGGGAAATTAGGGAAATGAGTTGTGACGATTACCTCAAACTTCCTGCATGCACACATCATACGCCTACCCACTTAGCATCAAATGGAGATTAAGTACCGCCGCGCCGTGGCGTTCAAGGATATTGATGACACGTCCAGTATTTTGGCAGCCACTGAACAAAAGAGCTTTACATTTGACACGTTTGGCAGGTAGTTTGTAATCCCCCCTCCCCTGTTGACATTGATGTTCATTTGGTAGGCGGACAACTTGAAGTGATAAATGTCTCGCGAACAAAGCTTAATAACGACCAAATTGCAGCTGACCTTTTCTAGAGAGAATTGAGACTGTCACAAGGCCAAGGGAAGGCCCACAATAATTGTGTGGCCATTCTGTTCACATAATGCAGCCATGTGTGAGAAACTTCCCTTGTAAGATACATAAATTGGAGGACCCAGGAACCACAAAGTTATCGAATTGACCTTTATAAAGTTATAGCAGACTTTTGTGGTCTGTGCCCCCCCCCCCCCCCCTCGATCCGCAACTAAATTACTTTGGCATCTTATCAGAATGTTTCATAACTTTTCGATGTCTAATTTAATCTATCAAAGTTCGGGAAAAATATATATGTCCATTATGTGTACATGTATGTATATCTGTCTTTTCAGAATTTGTCATTTTTTCGACAAGTCGATAAAGTTTTAACGGTCCAAACATCTGAGAAAATTACTTCTCCACGGCTTACATTACAATGTAATTTTCGCTTCAACCATAGCAAGCAGACCTTTATGCTTGACACGTCCTTCAAGAAATATCTCACGGAACTAAAACCACACTAATGTTCAGTTATGTTCATTCGATTTTCAAATTTTTCGCCAGAAGTTTCACCGGCTCAGGCGCTCACTAAAGTAACCCACTATATGAAACGCATGCTTTTATAAATATTCTGGATCAATAAGAACGTTTCTTTCCAAAACTATCATGTATGACTGGCATCACTTGCTTCGGAGTATATTTGAGAAGGTCTAGACTTCTCTTTGCAAATTAAAGCAATCAAGTTGTGCCCTGTGGAGTATTAAATGACCACTTAGCCAGAGACGGAGACGAGAGTTTACATTTTGTGAGGGCTTAATGTTGACTCAAATTTAAAATGTAAAAGCTGATAAGCGCTGATCTAAGTTATACGATCTAAGGTAAACAAAGAGTTGTTGGTATAATGCTTAAACACCGTTGCATAATTGTGTTGTGCTTTGGGATAAATTTACAAAAGTGTCGTTTAGGCAATTAACTTTCCTCATGTAATGTTCAGTGCTGACAATTTTGAGTCAATGGATAAGAAGCATTCAACATCCAAAGAAGTTTAACAAATCATTGCCATGATTGCGATTTCCTGGCAGAAATTGAGATTGACAAAAGTCCAACCTATTCACTTTATTTTATAGGAATAACACGAATATGGCGAATGTTAAGTTACATAGAACATGCTTTTCATAAACTTGCTGAACGAATAAAGAATGCTTAAGTTTTCTAAATTGTGATTTGCTATAAAGTGAGAAAGATTTATATTACTAACCAACTGGAGTCTTATCTTCTCTAGATCTAAGTTTACACAATCTGACAGAAAAAAATGACAGTTTTCTTAGACCTTTTTGATAAAATGAAAGCACATAGATGTGCTTAAAGAGAAAAGAATGTGGAGTGTCAGATGTATCTGAAATACAAATATTTCGCATAATTTAATATCATCTTTTCTAGCTCTATAACCTTTTACGATCTTACAGAGATGGGATAAAAATTATCTCAGACTTTTTTACACAGTAGATCCAAAACGTGAAGAGCAGTTAGAGATGCAATGGGGCTGCTAAGAAGTGGTGACGAAACATGATACAGATAACAGAGTATAAGAGAGGGTGTTGATAAAAAGCATTAGATAAAAAGGTGTTATAAATTTAGGGACATGTGGAAGTAGGATACAGATTTGTAGATAAGCAAAGAGACTATCGTGAAGTATACACACAGAAAGCATCTCCAATTCATTACAGAGTACAAATGAAAACTCTTAAAGGATAGACAGTCAGACAAACAGTCTCGTAAAATCTGCCAGCTCTGGAGCATGAGGCAGTGGCGGATTTGGGGGGGGGGCACATCCGGCCCGTGCCCCCCCCCCTTTGGAAGAAAAACCTTTTTCTTTTTTTTCTGTTTTTTTTGGTTGCTTGTCAGAAAATTATGGACGGGAACTGGACCCCATAACCCCCCCCCCCCCCCCCCCACTGAGCGAATTTTGGAGGGCTGGCGATTTTTTTTTTTTATCGCCATCGCCACCCCCCACTGAGCGACTTTTCGAGAGCTGGCGAGACCAAAAAAATACGGGTCTCCCTCCAAGCAGTTTTTTAAAAAATGGCAAACCTGCATTTGTGTGCCCCCCCCCCCTTATACAAAATCCTGGATCCGCCTCAGATGAGGTAATGAAAAAGATTTAAATGAAAGTTGAGAAGGAAAAAAAAACGTATCCTAGGACAGCGTGTTTGTAATAAAAATGTCATTTTGAATCGATCTTGGGAGGAAATGGCTTTTCGAGCTCACATTTAGGCTTATTGCATATGTTCCATGAGTTAAGCGATCAAATCAAATGCGATGAGACAGACCTGTAATGTGCCTTTCGTGAAAGACTGGAACAAAAAGAGAATGAGATATGAGGGACAAGGACTGGGTAAAGGGATGGTCAGACTTGTCCGATAACAATAACGATAACTAGATTTTCAGTTAAAGGTACTCCCTATAATGTTGTGTGTGTACGTGTGAGAATGCTCACACGTACAAGTGTAGAGTGGACCTTTAAAGGCTGGTCATATTTGTCCGATAACAATGACCATAACGAGATTTTCAATAAAGGGGCAGGTCACATTTATCCGATAACGATAACGAACGAGATTTTTCATTCAAGGTATATCCTAAAGCTACCCTACTATGAATATATATTTCTCCGATAATGATAACGATAACGAGATTTTCGATTAAAGGTATGGTGTACGTGTGAGTATACACAAGCATACTCACACGTACACCATACCTTTAATCGAAAATCTCGTTATCGTTATCATTATCGGAGAAATGTGACCTGCCCTTTAAGGTACGTGTATATCCCTACAATGTTGTGCGTACGTGTGAGTGTGCTCGTGTATGTTAATAATTACCATAATTTGCGAAATGTCTAGATAGCAAAAACAGCTGGAGAGAGTGTATTTGAGGATTTTTTTTTCATTCATGGTGGTGCATGAAACTAGTCAACTTTGATTTTTCAGAAAAGCTAAGGTCAGAGGCCAAAAATAAGGATTCCTGGTTAAAATCCTCTGATTTGAGTGATACCTCTTACCACATTAGTGTTTTTTTTTTTTTTTTTTTTTTTTTTTTTTATAGATACATCCCATGAGAACGACAGCCCACAAGACCGACATTTTCGGTCCACAAGGCCGCTATGTTAGTCTCGCTGGCTTTTTGACAACTATTCTGAGGATTCACTAGATAGTCGGTCTTGGTGGATGTCAGTCGACTGGGATGTCCCTTTTTTTAGGAAAGCATGCTGAACTTTCAGAACGATTACACCCCTTTGGTCCTACTCAAAATAACCATTTCCGTATAATGTGCTTTTATGGGCTAGGACTTAAGTTTAGGGTAATACAACCCAAACCCTAACCTTACACCTAACCCTATCCTCAAACCATAACGGCGCAAAATACATTATTAGCATAACTAGGACCAATGAACACTGATGAAGCTTAGTACCAATGGTGCATAGGAACAATGGTGTCATGGGGACAGTGGTGTGTAGGACCAACGGTGTGTATGGGACCAATCATGCCAATTGAACATATGATCAATGGTGCAGAGTTGTAATGCAGAGTTGTGCATAGGACCAAGCATGCTTCGCAATATCTTCAAAAACACTTTATTGACGATTAGTCCTTTTTGATGGTGATCATTTATTGTAGGTGGGCCTATTAAATTACGCTGGTAAAAATTGAGGAACTACATTTCATACAGTTAATCATAATAATACTGAATGGCTTTTCTTTCATTGGACACAAGGGTATATGGCCCTCGCTTTGAAAATATTTCACTCGTGAAATCAGCTCTTGCGATATACCCTTACAAACCACTCCATCCAATATTTACATCACGCATCACGCATTTCACCACGACGGGAAAAAAAGAATGATCGCACGGTTGATCATTCACTTTCCCATAAGTTGTTCGTCCTGTAAATTAGGGGCGTAATGGTCAATTAATCGAAAAATTCTGAAAATCGGCTTACAAGTAGCTACCCAATTCTCCGCACAGATAGCCTACTGGTAGGTTTAAGAAACAATGGCCACCTGGAGTTTGGTGTCTAATTTTTTTTTTTTCACGCGTTGTTACTGGTGTTAGTTAGGCGTATAATGATTAATAAAATTCTGCATGGCGGTCGATTCATTGACCTACAAATTTTCTCACAAATACTGGTAGGCCTAATATACGATAGACACTGTGATTCAAATTTATACCCAAGTCACTTGCCGATAGCACCTCGTAACTCATGGCCATCATGGTCGTTATAAAATATGGTTTTTGTGGGTGCATGTTTTAGTCATGAATTTGAAAAAAAAAATTGAAAATATATCAAAAGATTAAAGTTTAAACGTTGAGGGAGGATTTGTAAATGTACAATGTGACAGATGAATGTAAATTCAAAGCAACGTGGCAAAAAAAGAAAAGAAAGGAAAATGAAAATGAAAGGGAGATGGAAATAGAAAATGGAAGTGGGAGCTAGAATTTTAGAAAATCAAGGGAGAAGGATTAAAAGAAAACATTCGCATTTTCACAAAACGTGTTTGGTGTTCTATAAACATCTCCAATATGGCAAAAAGAACGAAAACAACGCATGAAATATTATTATTATTATCTGACTATGTTATGCCAGAGTGCATAGAACATTATGTCAAGCTATTCCAAATTGCATAAAACATAATTTCAATATTCCAAAGTGTTAGCAAAAAATGTCTTGAAAACCCTTGTATGGTCATGATGATGATAATTTTCTACGAATAAGCTACTTGGGGCGACCTAAACTTTAATCACTCCCACTTCTTTGGTTCAATATAAAATAAATAGAAATCAATTATCATAATTATTAAGCATAACTGCATCATACAAACTTTGATTCTTACCAAGTCCCGTGCTCGAAGCCCCAATTGTTGCGCTGCATGCATTGAAGACCAGAAATCCAATGAAGATCAATTCAAACATCGTTGTAATGACTTTCGCTACAGATTAAGAAGATAATGTGACTAACAAAACGCTTCGGAGGAAAAATGTTTGTCTAAAATCACGTTATTATCCTCCCATCCGACTACACAAGGTCGATTGGACGATGGCTTTTCGCAAACGATTGATGAGATGTATCCGTAAAAACATGATAAACAAAGTACGGTACTTTTCAAATGCGCGCGCGCTCCGTCTCTGAGATTGAGATTGAACAGACTGCCCGCACGTTCGGCATGTACGAGATGCGATGGTATCAATAAACGGTCATGAAAATATAAGCCTATACTCCAACTCTACTATTATGTCAATAGAATCTTGGATGGTTCCTGGGGCACAGAAATTAAATTTGTCTAGCCCCCCCCCCCCGCCCCAGGCCAAATTTTATCTAGCTTGTCAGGGATAATAGATTATATTATATAATTATGCGTCTGACAAATTTCGTAATGTTTGTTTTGTTTGTCAGAAGTTCAGAAGTTCAAGTAATAATAATAGTGACTCTGCAAAATGCAATAATGTGAATATATACATATTTTTTGTGCTGATTACATTGTGACTCACCCCCCCCCCCCTTTGCCGGAATAGGAATCTTTTATCCCTTAATGGAAATTCAAAGCAAATTACTTTAATAATTGCATCAATCAATAATTCAAACTGTTATTTCTGTATTTATCTGCCGGTGAGCCTGTCACTTCCTGACAGAATATCAGTCTGTCATAGAAGTGATAAGATAATGGATGTTTCAATGGCAGGCAAACACGAGCTAATCGAGAATAAAAAGCCTTATAATGGTCGCGTGCTGTGGTATTGATAGGCATTAGAGACGAACCGACAGATTGTTTGTTTTACACTTTCAGGAAGTCTCTTGATTTCCCATTTAGTGCAGGTACCATTTCATTGTCAGGGTTGGAACTTTTAAGGCGAATGAGATAATGGTTACTATCAACACGAACTTTCTTTTGTCTACCATGTCTACGGAGTATGAAAACTTGTTCGTCTATTAGAAATAATGATGATGAAAATGATAATATCAAGTGTAATAATAATAATGTAATTAACAATTATCACGACAATAATGCCATCCATTAGTATGATTGTGTCCCTTTTTTCCAGGAATTCTGCTGAATTACACCTTCAGTTTCAGTTTCAGTTTATTGTTTCATATTTCACATTTACAATGCTTTTGCAGTATAAATGGTACAAACCTTCTGTTCAAACACATTAACTATTCATCTTGAGCCACGCAAGCCATGCATTTTACTCTGGTGGGAAAAGAGAGAGTGAAAGGACTGAGTAAGCTACGATTGGTCGCAATCTTCTACTAATCTTGAAACCAGCCAATCAGAATTGAGGGCTCTGCATTTTACCTGTTTAAAGTATAAAGATGTAATTGGTTGAGCTTGATTGCAGGATGACCCTGTTTCACGTGGATAAGTAATCTTTTTTGCATTATGACCATATTTTGGAAGAGAAATAATCTCGTTTTCATTGTTCCATGAGATTTAGCTTTTTTTTCAGGAAAGGTATTCACCAATCCAAATACAGAAGTTTAATATGTATGTTCAGAAGTTCCTTATAGAATTCAGCTGGAATACTGATAAAGACACTTTTTACCAATTTAACCCAGTTTTATTCTATACATTGAGATATTGACATGAATGTTTCTCATGGTTTTCATTTGAAAAACAGAACTAAATCATTCAGTAGTTTTCGACGAAATGCCAGATGCTTCAACCGAATGGAATACACACGATCGTCATCAGCAGACATTTTTTCAACAATTTCAATGCCTGTACAATCCGTCATAATGCATGTGTTTAAAATAAATATGAAATTCTATCCTTTCAGAGTGTGTTTTTCAGGAAACCTTATTTCGAAACAGGCATTTACGTAATTCTCTCTGTACGCTTAGGGGGTATTACTTGAGTATTTTAAAAGGGAAGGGAATTGGGTTGTCAAACCACAATCTGTTGATACAAATCGAAAAGCCTTCTAAAATTCCCTACCGTTACCTAATTGTTGAAAATAATTAAAATGGGGGGGGGGGGGGGGGGGGGGGGGGGGAGTGGGAAGGGGGGGGGGGCGTGGAGGAGGAGGAGTGTTCTAGAGCCGCACCCACTACAGTTATTATGGAGATATTTTTAGATCTTTTATCTATTAAATTTCCCGTAATGAACTTAATCAAGGCAATCAAGAACAATTTTTTCTAGTTATTTTTTTTTCTTACGAATCAAGATAATCTAGGAATTATATTCCAAATGGCTTAAAAGCCAATGCATATTCTGTCAAAATACTGAAATCAGGATTTATGCTGGTTTTAAAAGATGATAATCATCTCTACCCGCACCATTGTCCTAAACATCTTCGCATAGATTTATATGGACATGATCCTAACCATCCTAAACCATTTTATATCCATGATTAACCATGATCAGCTCTATATATATAAAATGTCGAAAACGAAAGGATAATCGGGACTGAAAAAATTGAGAAAAATAATTGAATATTGATGCAAACTTGAGAGGATTTAAATATAGAATTTTAAATGACACATTATTTACGTGTATCTACGGTAACAATAATAGCACTGCTTATTCTTCGGATGGAAGGTTATCTCTGAACATAAAATTAATTTTAATTCATTCTTATTCATCGCGTAAAGTAGTGTATTTTACATTGGAAGGCCACTGATTTAAAAAATAATTGGCTTGAGTTTGATGGCTAAATGTAATTTACAAATTCATGAGTACTTTTGTCTTCTCGTTCTTCTCTATATGGATGTATCTTTGTATATTTGTTTCTTCCTCTCTCTCTCTCTCTCTCTCTCTCTCTCTCCCTCCCCCTCTCCCTCCTCCTCTCTCTCTCTTTCTCTCTCGGGCCCTCTGCCTCTAGCTCCTCCTCCTCTCTCATCGCTCTCTGTCTTTCTACCTCCATGACCTCTCTACCTCTCTCCAATTCGCTCACTCTATTTCGTTCTCTCTTTCTCTTTATCTCTCTCTCTCTCTCTCTCTCTCTCTCTCTCTTTACTCTGTCTCTTGCCCTCTGCTTCTAGGTTGCCCCTAGTCCAGATTCTGACAATCTCCCCATTGCGCGATTTCCCCCTACAAGATCCTGCTGTCAGATAGAGTGTCCCAGTATTCGTACGTCGGGAAGAAAAAAAATCCAGCCAGCCCCTACCACCCCCCCCCCCCCCCTCACCACCATATCTCTCTCATTCTTCACTCTTTATTTCTTTGTCATTTGTCTTTCTTTCTTTTTCTCTCTTTCTGTCTCCAGTCCACATTCCCCTCTCTGCCTCTCTGTCTGTCCCTCTGGTTTTCTCTCTCTCTCTCTCTCTCTCTCTCTCTCTTTCTCCCTATCTCTATTTCTCTCCTCCCCTCACTTTCAGCTCACTAACTTTCATATCCAGTGAAAGCATCTCACTTTCTCTCTGGCTCCTCCCAAGCACCCTTCCAGCCCTTGGCATCAACAACTTGTGCCCTTTGGTTTACAATAGCGCCATCTTGTTTAATATACATCTTCTTTTCATGTTAGCTACCTGCACAGTTCTGTACATGTCATTACACCCGGCTATCCAAGCCCGTGCTGTGAATAATAAATGCTCGACAAGTCGACCTCGAATCAAAGCCTAACATAGAATCTATATTCTATTAACCATATACCCCTGACATGAATGTTTCACCATCCATCAATGTTTCCAACCTGTAGTTCATTCTGACATTCTGAGGTTTTTACGAGGAAAGTGAAATTTGTTGGAACCCCTTTTTCGCTGATTCATCTTGGGAGATTTTTCGCGGAGAGAATGCAGCCGGGCGAAATGGAACGTTTGCCGTATCGAGTTTGGAGCATATCGCTAACCCTCCTCTTGTGGACTTTCCTTAATACCATGTCTTCATGCAAAGGTAAGACTATACTGGTCAAATTTGACCCAGAAAATTTAATGTCCCCGGTGGCCATATTATGTTGTGTAGACAACAATTTTATTAAAGCTTATTAATTAATTCACTTTGAATTTTAGTATTTGGGAAGGAGAAAATCATCATTAAGTCGCCTATATGAACAGTCTAGGTTTAGTTTGAAGCAATATGATCATTTTCTTCTAATCAAACGTTGATGAAAGAAAGTCGTAAAACAAAAAGACAATGTTATTGGTACACATAATAATTCTGCGACATTTTGCTCCATGTTTATACAATACGCATTTACCGTAAACGACGTGTTAGATATAACGTACATGACTTGTATTAGTTTGAATCAGAAGCTATATTTTTTTCCTGTGTTAATTAGGTCATTTTGTTTGAATCATAGGATTATCATTATTGTATTGTCAGCCTAGCCGTGTGCTAAACAAGTTATCTAATAAAGTCTTCTACTACTACTACTACTACTACTACTACTACTACTACTACTACTACTACTACTACTACTTTAACTATACTACTTCTGATGCTGCTACTACTACTGCTCCTACTACTGTTACTACTACTACTTCTACTATTACTACTACTACTACTACTACTACTACTACTACTACTACTACTACTACTACTACTACTACTACTACTACTACTACTACTACTACTACTACTACTACTACTACTACTACTACTACTATTACTACTACTAATACTACTACTACTACTGCTGCTGCTGCTGCTTTACTACGACTACTATTACTACTACTACTACTACTACTACTACTACTACTACTACTAATACTACTACTACTATTACTACTACTAATATTACTTCTTCTTCTTCTACTACTACTACTACTACTACTACTACTACTGTTACTACTAATATTACTACTGCTACTACTACTACTACTACTACTACTACTACTACTGCTGCTGCTGCTGCTATACTACGACGACTACTACTACTACTACTACTACTACTACTACTACTACTACTACTACTACACTACTATTTCTACTACTGCCACTGTTACTACTACTATTACTACTACCTTCATTCTTCAATTATTAAGATTAGTACGAGGAAATTTGTGCATACATTAATCCATGCTTATTCCTATAAATTAAGACAGGGACTATACACTGATATCAAATTTTGTACATAATCTACGCTTTCGAAGGATTGTTAAAGGAGACCCATCGCCAGAAATGTTTGGCTCTGTGTACACTATATTCAAAAGATGAGGTTCTAATGTTACTTTTATGAATAGATAATTACAAGTGCGAATGATTTTCAAGTAAATGATAAAGCAACTTCTGAGAGAAGACTAGTCAACGCACCCATAAGCACTCGCATAGAAGAAGGGCGCGGGCAGACCCATGTGTTCCTTGCGCGGCTTTTTATGTTATTCTTTTATTTTCTTCATTATAATACTTCTTAAACTGTTAAGCCATGGGATTTTTTTTTTTTTTTTTTTTTTTTGGGGGGGGGGGGTTGATTCTGTACATACTACCTGTACAAATAAATATATTTTTAAGGGTAACTGGTCCCTTTCATATAAGATCGCTTATAGGTGCCGTGTTTTTTTTTTTTTTTTTTTTACAAACAATGGAGATCAAGGCTGACCGTGTATTTGATGTCCAGTGTTCTATAATATGCGGGTATTTCTATGTTAGGATCCATGTATTTGCCGAGATCTGGAAGGTTTTATTTAATGTATAGATTTTACTACACAAGTAAATCAAAAAATATCGTCTATAATTGCTAATGGCAGATGCCAGTCTTTACATTCAGAGAATCTTAAAATAGGTCATCAGTGAGAAATCAATTTCCATAAAAAGCAATTAGCGATTTTTTTTTTCAATTTACGTTTGAATGTACAAAAACTTTTACTGTCTCGTATATCTTAAGGGAGGGAATTTCAGAATTTAAGGGCAGTAACTATAAAAGTATTCTGTGTTAATGCGGTACGAGTTCTTGACAAGTGATCATAGTGATACAGGTTGATTTGCGGGATAATGATGGATTTCATTATTTACTGCAAATATATTATTAAGAACAGTGGGCAATTCACGCTTATGATACTGAAACATCAGAACGGCAGGCCTGAGTCAATGAATATCATAATTTTTCAGTACATTATTAGAGAGGAACGCAAAAAATAGTGTGATTGCGATAATTAACATTTTAATGATTCGCATAGCTTTTTCTGTAATAAGTAAACTCTGTCTAACAGGCATGACGTACTGTTTCCCCAGGCCAGTATTCCATAATTTAGTTATGGCAAAACTAGTGTGGAGTATAATGATAACGGAATCATATATGAGAGATGCATTGCTGAAATTCGGTGTGGTAACTGATAAAAAAATGCACCTTTTGTAATAATAGTGAAGAAACTATTATACACTTGTTTTGCTCTTGTCAGTACTCGAATGTAATATGGTCTAAATTTGAGTACTGGGTACTTCATAATACTGGGGAAAAGCTTATACTTACCAATCAAAATAAGTTGTTTGGATTTTGCGGTATCAAGAACAATGCACTAAACTGTATACTGATGGTTGTACGACGAGAAATATTTCATATCAAATTACAATATCAATTACCTTCATTTGAGAAAATCATGTTAGCTGTAAAATGTTATTACGAAATGGAAAAATACATGTATCAAACGAATCTCAAAGAAAAGTGGTTTTATATCATATGTATTGAAAAAAATCATTTTGTTTTTATTCTCTGCCCTTACATGTAAGTTTGGGCCGTGATGTTCATTGATGTTCATTGCTATGCCATTGTTTACTCATTCTGTTGCACGATCCTGATTGCGAAAGTATATGATTATTTGTATTTGTTGAATTTGTTTGTTTGTCGTTTGTTGTTTTTGTTTTTGTTTGTAAATAAAGAACCCTGTGGAAAGGGGGAAAAAAGAAAGAAGAAAAGAATGGTTGGCGGAAAAGACCATTTTACTTTGTTAATCATACCAATGTTTCTGGATATCAATTTGCATACATTATCAATATGATACTTCCATGACAGTTTATTATCTATTATAGTACCTAGACAATTTGTTTTAATCAATTTTAGTATTTGTATATTATCTATTAAAATTGGATGAGGTAGTTCGTTAAAGTTATTACTAAATAACATGTAATTTGCCTCTTCTCGATTTAATGATATTTTGTAGCTTTAATCCCTATTGCAACTGACTCCAGTACATAATTAATTGCATTACATAAAGTGTCTATAGGCTTTTGATGATCTATGAAAGTCATTTATATAAAAATAAAAAGTAAAGGGTCTAGGGTAGAACACTGTGGGACACCACAATCAATATTTCTTAAATGTGACGTGCAATTATCAATACAGACATATTGTAGACGTTCGTATAAATAATTTCGAAACTAGTCTAAAACAATGCCCTTATGCCATAACGCGAATGTTCGTTTAAAAGAATTTCATGATCTACAGTGGGTCCCCCCAAAATTTAATAGTTGGAAAAAGTCTCCCCAAATAAATATTTTCAATTCTTGTAGATAGCTAAGGGTCCTTCCTATGCAATAACACCAAATAATCTAATTAGTTATTAGGCTTGAGTGATTTAAAACCACTTTTGTGAAAGTGTGCAAAATTCATACTTGACAAGAATTGGTATTTGTTCTGGCTGGTATCGACAAAGTTGAGAACCATTTAAAATTGACAGTTGAAAAAGATCTCCTCAATTAAATAATTCAAAATATTTTCAGGAAATTTTCATACCTGTGGATAGCTTAGGGGCTCTTCTATCAAATGACACCAAAATATCTGACAATATTTTACGCTTGAGTGAGCAATATCCACTTCTGTGAAATGGTGCAAAATCCATTCTTGACAAATGGTTGTTTTTGTTCTGGCTGGTATTAACAAAGTTGAGAGTCATGCAAAAGACTTAAAATTTTTATATTCTGATTATCAAAAGACGATTTATGAAAGAACAGACTTTGTTCAATGTATGTCCTGTTATATCCCATCAAAACTTTATGGCTGAGTTATCAAGCAAGGTGAAATTAAAAGACTCACCAAAAGCAACACTTTGAAACACTCAACAAAGTAGTTAATTGCTCACTCAAGCGTAAACTGTTGATGGGATGTGTAAGGATATACAGAGAACAGAGCCTGTTAATTCATAAATTTTCTTTTATTGATTAGAATATGGACGTTTCTAAGCCATTACATGACTCTTGGCTAGGCTGATACAAGCCAGAGCCATTATCAATTCTTGTCAAAACTGGATTTTGCACCGTTCCACAAAATTGGTTTTTGCTCACTCAACTGTTAACTTTTTTTCTAGGACGTACTGTATAGTGTCGAATGCCTTTAAAGTGATTTGGTAACTTTGTAGAGGCTTGATAAAATCTGAGCTGCCTGACCTTACATGCTATCAGTGTATGTAATATGGTGTAAAAATGAAGCCCAAGGGGAAAAAAGCACTTCAAAATCATCATGTGCTTCACAAAAGTAAACATATGCGAGTGACCGGAAATGCCAGACTCATTTCCCCCCATAGACGCAGTGTAAGACTAAAGCGTATGGCCAAAATGGGAGTATTCAGTCAACGATATCTTAATAACACCATTATATATTTGAAAACCTTTCTATGCCTGGCTGTTTATTTATCCTTCTGAACATCATTATACAAGACAGATATCAAAATTCAACAATTTATTAAATCAAGCCTCCGCAAAGTTACCGAATCCCTTTAAGTTAGAGAAATCTACGAACACTCTTATTGTATGGGAATAGTTATCAATAGAACTTGTAATCTTATTAATAAGAGAAAGGGGGCATGTGTTGTATTATGGTGTTTTCTTAAATCCGAATTGTTATTTATGTTAAGTGTTATTATTATCCAAACAAAGCCATTGTACGATTAAAAACATTTTTTTCTCTAGTATTTCGGAAAATGTGGTTAACAAGGAAATTGTCCTGTAACTTGACAATGATAGGGGGTTACCTCTTTTAAGAATAGGAGAATACTTGGAAAGTAATAATCTCCTTGAATTAGTTTCAACTTACTTATGATGTTATCTATTATTTAACCCGTTGACTACCGAATTCTTTAACTCTCATAGGCTTAATACAGGAGCCACCCGGTTCCCGTAGTCTATGGGTTAAGAGTCATCGTATCTCAGTCCAAATACAATTCTTACATTTTCCGCTTATCTAACCTGAACATTAATTGTCCATTTATCAAAAGTTTCAGAGATGTTTTATCTGACATTAGAAAATGAGATGGTGTATAAACCTATCTCCGTGTGTCCGGGGATTACATCAAAGAGCATTATTTTATTATTGGGATGCAATATGATATGTTTTGAAGTTGTTCCTTGTTGGACGCTATCAAATTTTAGTGACCTAGGTATGACAAAAATCGACTGGTATGATGTCGCATTATCATATTTCTATACTGAAATGCCAAGGTGATGATTTTTACGTGTAGGAATGAATGTATTAGTGCAATACATCCATATCACTATCGCTAGTGTGTAGGATGTATCATTTAGTCGCTTTCAACTGATTTATAGAAAAGAAAATGTAGGAATGCAGAATGTTTGTGGGATTTTGATTTTCAGTGTGCCTCGGATTTTTTCCATTCCTTAGTTTCTAGATTGAAATTGAGGCCGGATTCATAGAAGAAGCGAATAGGTAATCAGTTAGGTAAATAGTATCGAACTTTGACATGGAGGCGCATACTATTCTATCCTGCCACCCTGTCAGAAGTATGATCATAATACAGGTTCATGCTTTCCTACCATTCAGTACAAACAAAAAACAAAAAAAAAAAAAAACCTTTGTGCCACAGTTAAAGGGCAATCCAACCTTGGTAATAAGATGATTTGTATGAAAGCAGAAAAATAAGAAAAACAGGATGGTGAAAGTTTGAAAGAAATCGGACGAGGACTAAGAAAGTTATGGATGTTTGAAAGATGAGATCACTACATCTATGCGAATCTCAAATTGGCAATTTGGTGAGTCAATTGTGACATTTTTGTGGACAACTCTCCCATTTGTCGTACACAAAAGTATCATTAATTTGCGGTTTTCTTTGAGGCGCCTTTACCCTCGGGGCAGTACTCAAAATATATTGGAGATAGCATATTGTTATATGCTATATATGAACGAAAAGATCCTACTGAGTAATGCATTTTTTAAAAAAAGTGACATTTTAGTCATTTTGTGTGTTAGAGCGAATGGGGGAGTTGTCCACAGCTACATCACAGTGACATTACCTATTCGGCCAATTTGAAATTCCCATATGCATAGTGATTACAACTTTCAAAAAATCATAACTTTCTTATTACTTGTCCGATTTCGTTCAAACTTTCACCAATCTGCTTCTCTGATTTTTCCTCTTTCTTTCAAAGCAACTTGCTATTAAGGTTGGATTTCCCTTTAAATGAAAAAGAATAGATGTTGACGTGGAAGTGATCATTATGATAGCTTAGGATAATGTACAGATGTAATCATTTGGTAAAATTGAAGTTTGCTTAGGCCTACTCACATTGTTTTGGGGGGGTTTATATTCATGATAATTATAGACGAAACAGTTCCCATTTTTTCACAATATTGTTGCAAAATCGTCTGAAATTCTTTCACGTGCATTTTTCTCTTACATTATCATGCTTACATTACAGGAGGATGAGGGGGGGGGGGGGCACAACCGTTTCGTGCCTCGTTTCGAGACCCAAGTGACATAACTTTAATAAGTATATATACCCCTAATGTATGCCCTCTTTTAAAAGTGATAACTCATATTCTTCTTTTTTTCTTTGCTGGTCAAAGAATTTTAGAGAAAAGGTCTCCCTAAAAAAAGTTGGTTAATTTTTTTGGTCTAATTTTTTTTCAATCCTTTTTCAATATCCTGTATTATGTAAATCTTTCAGGTGTATAATCAGGACAAGTTCCTTCCTTCATGGAACCTTAAACTTTCTGAAGTGTGTTATAATATCTGAATGTTTTTTAACTGTAAAGGAAAAAAATAAATGAGCGGAAATAGATGTTACTTTGAACTGAAATGAAATGAAATTAATTTTCAATCCCTTAGCCTGGGGATTCAAGGATGTTATGAAAACGGTGAAAATTGGAAATTTCACAAAGTTAATCATATTTTCATTTACATGTTAATCTGTCGGACACGAATTTCACTTTATTTCTGTCTTGGTAATCAGAATTTAAAAGCAATTTTCTCTGATTGCTTGTTTTTTAATTTTAAAGGATATCGCGTCAATGTAATCGATGATTTTCTTGTATTATCATCGCTACCAAAGCCTTTCAGCTGTACTATTGGAAAATGAATTCATGGCTCCGACGAGCTTTTAATACACCGACACGTCTACTCTACTCCGTCCCCCCCCCCCCCTCTCTCTCTCCCTCTAGCACACACACTCACCCACACACACTCCACCTCAACATATCTCTATCTCTCCTGATCTCTCTCTCTCTGACAAATTATTTTCTCCCTTTTACGTCTCTTTATTCTCCTTTTTCTCTCTCCTTTTCTTTTTCTACCCTCTGTCTCTCCCTCCTTTTATCACCCCTCTCCCTACCCTCCTCCCTCTCCCATCTCTTTCTCTCTCATATGTCTCAATCTCTTTTTCTTTCTCCATCCTCTCTGTCTCTAACCTCTCCCATCCTTCTCACTCATCACCATCTCCCACTTTCTATCTCTCTCCCTCTCTCTCTTCTCTGCATCTATCCCCTCCATCCCCCCTCTCTCTCTCCACTATCTCTCTTTTTTCTCTCTCTATCCTATACGTCTCGCTCACACCCCCTTCTCTGTCTGTCTCTCTCTCTCTAACATTCGTCAGACGTGTAGTTGATAATATAGAACATTTCTCACTTGCGAGGTGATTGAACATGAAAACTAGAACAGACACGTATCGTTTAATGAATAAAATATTGAAGTGAGAATCTCCGACATGGGTAAATTAAAGTTATATTCCATCCTCTTACTACTCGCCATGATCACAATTCTCTCAAAAGTCCTTTCCCCCCGGTGCCTCTGATAGTCAAATAGAAGAACATAGACACTCACAGAGTTGGCTAATGTAAATCTTAATTAGACATGATTGCCTGATAATCAAGCCGCCATCCGTATCTCCTGTACAAGCACCATTGCTCTTTTAAGCCTGGGCCCTCAGATTGCATAAAAAGTTGCGATTAAACGCAACTCAAAAAATTAAACGCAACTCATAAAAATTAAACGCAACTTGATTTTCAACCAATCAGGATACCGTATTGTGGACTTGCGTTTAATTGCAACGTTTTATGCAAGAGGACACAGAACGTTAACCGTTATGTGATGTACGTGCAGTGTATTTATATAGCTCGATTTGCCTTGGTTTCAATTTATAACAATCATAATAATAATAATTATGCTACATTAATTATATATAGCTCTTTACATAATACATTTCAATGCGCTTTACATTAGATAATCAAATGATACATACATGTAAATACATTTATATTACTTTACATTACAATAACATTCAGAATACTTTACTTTATAATAAAACTAGGGTACTATAAGAATATCATACATGTGTAAATACATGTACAAGTAAATGTTATTTTTTTTAAAATTATTATTTCATAGAAATATAAAACATGTCTCGGGGGAAAAAAATAGAAAAAAAATACAAGTCTGTTTCCCAGATATGAAAAGCAATAATAACTGAATTCAATATCATAAAAATATTGCACAGAGTAATTTATGCAAGGTTATAAAATGTATAAAAGATAAACAATAATGAGGACTGCAAGTGAAATAACTGTAAGACTTACAGTTGTAACTGTGTAAGTTGAGATGGCTCTTTAACGTTTTATTTAAGCGTTTCGTTATTGACTGCATACTCCGGAAGTTTGTTCCAATCATTTAGAGTTTTAGGATAAAATTAATTATAATTATGATAATCTGTTCTTGCGAAGGGCACACGCATCATAATCAAAGGTATGATATTTTCTTCCTATTCTGTTCGCAGGTGAACACCTAATTTCTTATGTCTTATATCTATTACACCATTAACAATTTTATAATTAAACAATCTAGGTGGGTGTATTTTCGTCTATTCTCTTTTGTATTCATATTCAATGCTTGTAATAATAAACTAGTGCTAGTGTACTAGTGCTCAAGTCTTTGAGCAACATTCTTACATTGTGTTTTTTTTTGTTTTTTGTTTTTATTTTTTTTAGTTCGTTCAACCAATTGCTTTGTGAATTTTTATATGGATCTCATTCTATCTTACAATAATCAAAACGTGAGCGTACTAATGATTCGTATAATATAAGTTTTTTTTAACAGAATTTGGCCAGTCAACAAGGTTCCTCCGTATAACACCACCAAGTCTATTGCACTTAACATGTATTTTATTACAATGATCATTCCGATTTAAAGTATTATTTATCCCGAGACCTAAATATTTAGTATTTTTTAAACTCCTGACCATTGATAACATATGCGTAACTTATATCGTGAAGCTTCTGGGACATTGTTATAATCTTGCATTTGGATATATATATATATATATATATATAATTGTAAGGAAATAACATTTTCATTTCTCACAATTATATATATATATATATATCAAGCATCTATATCTTAGACGATTAAATAAAAACTTCTAGATCATGTTGTAATATCTTACAGTCATCTCAAAAGGAAATACTACGGTATAACATGCAGTTATCGGCATATAATATAATGGTAGATGGAATATTTTTCCCTTGAGCAACACAAGATTTAACAAAGACCCATGAATGAAGGATTATGCATGCGGATATGGGGGGGGGGGGGCAGTTAGATCTCTGATTTAGATCATGATTCAGTCTTGTATTTTAAATCCCACGGTTTAAATATAATTTATATATCATGATTTAAATATCATGATATTGGTCTGAAGACCTGAATTTCATGTCTCAAATCTTATGATCCAACTTTTCAAATTCGTTCGCCGTCAATGAAATTGAACTTTATTTTATTATAATTCACTTAAATGTATTAAAATATATCACTAAATGATAGAAGAAAAAAAAATGGAACGAGAGCCTTAAGTTGTCGGGCCTTGCATTTCATAATATTCGTATGTTCTTTTTTGCAATTCCACGAAAATGAAAATTATACTAGTCGCAGCAATTTTTTTCAATTCATAGGCTAAGTATCTTCTTCCCAAGTGTCCATCTGAATATAATTTTATTTCATAATATTAGGCTTAGTTGTTATATACCCTGGTGACTAAGCGATTAGTTGGGTAAGCCCCATGCAGTATAAACTTGCAAATCTTTGACCCCCCCCCCCCCCCCCATCCTGAAAACGATATTTGTTTACCTATTGATTGCTCCCTAGAGGCACACTCAATAATGCAACTGCCCTGAAGTGGATTTGTGCAGTTATTGCAGCTGGAAAGGGGCTATATAAATAGCAGTTAATATTTCATTTAATATCATTGTCTTTCCTCTAATTTATACGCAAGCCTCGGAGGATCCGCTGACGAACCCGTCTAAGATGCTCTACCAGAGGTTGTTTGACGACTACGGATCTCCAGCTATCCGCCCTGTCGTCAACCTATCAAAATCAACTGTAGTCTATCATCGGCTTCTCATCTCCCAGATAATTGATTTTGTAAGTATCAACCACTCCCCCACCCCCATCCGCCCCTTCCCTGTGCCCATCTCTCTCTCTCTCTATCTATTTCTCTGACCAGTCTATATACTGATATTGCTTGCGCTTTACTATCAAAAGCATATAATGTTTTAACCTGTCACATATAATTGTAGTCTTTTACCAAGGACGCATGTCGCAGATCATCCATTTTGCATGTACTACCCTCTTCCGCCCCCGCCCCACCCCCCCCTCTCTCTCTGACCAGTTAGATGATATTTTTATGTCCTGTACTATTCAAGGTATACATAAATTTTATTGTCAATTATGTTCCAAAATGCATTTAGACTTTACTATCCGAAGTATATAATATTGTCAATGTTTTGTTAATTACATTTTCTGCATGCAACTGGTGTCACCGTGTCCGGATTTGATGAAGTATTTTTTAAATTTTGTGTGCCTCTCTCTCATTCTCTCGCTCTCTCCTTCTATCTTTGTTTTCCTCTCTATCTCTCTCTCTCTGATTCTTTTTCCATCTCCCCTCTCTCTCTCTCTCACACACACACACACACTCTCTCTCTCTCTCTCTCTCTGCTTGTCAAACCTCCTCTCTTTCTTATTTTTCTATAATCCTCTGGTTACCCCCCCCCCCCCTTTCCCCATTTTCATGCATCTTCCGATGTCTTCGTCTCATCAGGATGAACCCCGTCAAACGTTAACGTTGAATTCCTGGCAACGTATGGTAAGTTCTCTTCCTCCTCCTTATGCCACTCTTTCGATGAAAAAAAAAATGTATTCTTGAATGCGGGGGTCTTTCATCTCCCTGCTCTCGTTGCAAAGTTTACTCACAAAAATCAATCAGTTTCTTTTATCTGCATGGATTAAGAACCCATCTGCAGACGGCTCATCTTGGGATTGAGGTCATCAACATTTTGTCTCGTCTCTTATCACAGAACATGAAATATGTATGTTCTTTGCCTCCACTCCATGGGATTTCTTTATAATTATCAACATGGTGTATAATTTTGTTGAGAATTTAAAATCATTGCTTTGAGAGATTGATAGTGCATGAATCAAAGCAACATTGAGTGTATAGGTCAAGGTTCAAATGTGAATCCTAACCAGTTCAATTTTATAGCAGAATTTCCTATGCTGCAAAATCGAAACTTTTAGGGTTAAACTTTTACACCCTGTACATTCTAGTAAAGGAGCATAATTTGCACCTCTTTAGGTTAAATGGTGCACCCTTCTTGCAAATTTGACCCTTCATGCCTACATCTTAAAATGTTGTAATAAATATCAAACCTGGAAAGGGGAAATTGGTACCAGCCATTTTGCATAAAATATCAGTGTCCATTAGCGGCTGTCATGGGAGGGGGGACTCGCGCTCTCTCTTTTCCAAAATCAAGAAAAGTGCCCCTTCCCTTCCGGTACAAAAGTGCAATTTCAAGCTGAATGCCCCTCCTGAGTTAACATCGTCCTTCTTTAGCTCATGTGCCCCTAGTTTTTACCCCTTCACGTCACAGATGCACTGTCTTTAATAGATGATTAGGCCTAGCTCGTTTCAGAACATTCGTAGGTTCCATGTTTCTCCCAGGGGCTACACTCGCTATCTCTCAACAACCAGGCGTGAATAATTTCATGCAATTAATGATAACATTGATTGGGAACCTTCTGCCGCCACGATGTCTCCCTCGCTACCGCAAAGTGATTCATGTGATGCGCTCATCCGCCCATCTCTCATCTTTATAAATGATTAACAAAAAGAATCCCAGCCTGTTCAGCTCTCTATATTATGTATTCGAATAGACTGCAACGACATACTCTCTAAAAACATCGAGTGAGCACTGACGTCTCTCCCAGGCGAGTGAACGTCGAGTGAAAATTCACTCTTTTCTTTTCAGTGAGCACTCGATATTCACACGATATTCACCCCTAAACAAGAGATCATTGACGTCACTACCGCGGGAGTGAAAATAGAGTGAAAATTCTTTCTTTTATTTTTATTTGAAAAAAATAATTGTTTCTAAGCAAATTAGATTGGCCAGAATCATCTTTAAAAAACCCCAGCCTCATATTCAGCTCTCTATAACATGTACGCGAATAGAAGGGGTAGGAAGGGGGTACATCTATTACCCCTAGAATACTGGCAAACGCCTCACCCATAGCAAATTACCCCAAAGGAAATAATCTTATATGACGATTTGAAAATTGCAAAAATGGATATCTACGTACCCAACGTACCGGGGCCCGCATTTACGACATCGTGTATTTGGGATAAACCTGCTGCCGAAGTTATCATTTCGGCAGCAGGTGGGTGTGTTGCCGGCTTCTTCTTGGTGACCTTCTTCCCGCCTCACTAATGATTCCGATTAGTGAGGCGGGAAAACTTTGCCCTAGAAAGTGATGTCGTCTGTGTAATCAAGAACTGTCTCAGACCGAGTGTGGGAAGTCTGATGGAAGCTGGTATTGACTGTTACGCTTTTCTCCTGAATGTGAGAAAAAATGAGAAGGCTTGCTCCCGCGATGTTTACCCTTTCATGACAGGAATTATTTAAGGGGTAAATTGATCACATTTTGTTCTTCAAATTGGCAACAATAATATTTTTCTTTTAGTGCTACATGGTTCTAACAAAATGTAATGTCTTTGAAAACAATATACATCATTAGAAATTTAGTCGAAAGTTGAAAAAATTGCCAATTTTATTAAAAAACAGTTATTTTGAACCTCTCAATGTGTTGCCAATTTAAGGATTTTGAAGCTTATTCTCCTTTTTTAAATTCCTGGCATCAAACGCAATGTGGTCATGCAACAAAAATGGAAACAATGTGTGTAGAAATTTTTACTCTTTCTACTGATGTATCTGGTATAATTTTTAGAGCTCTGAATCAAAAGTTATTGAGCCAAACCACAAAATGTGGTCAATTGTCTCGAAACATATTCTAACCCCCCTACTCCTGTCCTTCACTGCATAAGCAGTGAATCTGAACTTCCGTGTATAATAAGGATGTCCAGTAGTCATGGTAGTGCCAACCTAGGATGATTCTTGGCCATTTCTACTACTACGTTCAATGCTCGTATAGCATGAACGCCAAAAAGGAAGGGGGCTGCATAGCAGTTCCTTTGAACTCTACGCAATCCATGGGACAAAATCTTAACGCTACTGTTTGTAAATGAAAGTCAACTCAAACAAATCTTAATGATCCAAACCTGTCATTGTAATGTTGCCAATTCCTATCGCATTCATCCTCTTAAATCCTAATTCAATCTATGGTAATCTTCCCTTTAATATTCATCCTACTAAAATATTTTAAATGGTTAACTTAAGGTATATGCCTGTTTATATCTACACACTTGCTATATCATCCTTTTATCAAATCTATGACTATCCTGTGCCTGTATCCAAATAGTACAGTTAAATGATCATAAAGTCTAACATGCGTGATAACACAATGCTATTACTTTTGCCACTTGCAAAACAAAACAAAATACCAGATCCTCATTCAAGCAATAAATGATAGCTATAATCAAGGTAAAGCTAATTCTCCAACTCATCAACAACTCTCCTGCATACATAGCTAAAATCAAGTGTATATTAGAGAACTATGAGTTAAATAATAATTCATTAATTATGCCAGCAATGAATACGAAACAAGATCTGTAAACCTAAAGTACCTAACACTAAACTAACAATTTGTGTCCAAACGCTTCACTTGACGTGAATAATCAAACCAGTCTTTTGGAAACAAGCAAATTATTATTTCAAATAATACAGATTATTTTGGAGAGCTTTTGGTATCGTTTCGTGGAGCCTTTGGTATCGTGCTGATAATGCATTTAAGGTCGTGAGTTCCGTCTACCCCCATCCCCCCCCCCCCCTACTCCTGTCCTTCACTGCATAAGCAGAGAGCAGTGAATTTGGGAACCAAGAAGGAACCAGATAATGGTCTGTTAGCGGAGGTTCCAACTCGGGTGAGGGGTTAGTCACAAGACCACAAATAAAATGAATTCCAAATGAATTATAAGGAAAATTATTAAAACAATTTAATCAAAGCGCTGGGACACAATGTATAATAAGGTGTCATATAATATTTATTTACAGACTCAACTGATACAACTAAAACATCAAATATCATCAATCAACTCTTAATCTATATTTTATTAAAAAGATCATGTTTCGATAAAACAGTACTTAGATTAACTTATCTTACAATGTTAACATTAGTGGGACATTTAGGATAGGAAGAGGTTAGTAAGGTGGTCACTTACATGAAACGCGGTTGTCTTATTAAACGATATCGCGACTTGTATTGATGAACACTTTCAGCTGTTACAGACGACGGAGACGACGAGATGGGAGCTGGAAGGACGATGACTTTAAATACAGGAACTTCAGGATCATGTTGTCGATAATGATTCGAAGTAGCATCGGTGGACAGGAGCGTAAACGAGAACATACATGTGTAAAGGAACCACAGGAACATTTTTGTACATCAACTGGAACGAACTCAGGAACAAACTGAAATAGCAAAGGGTTGATGGTACCCAAATGCCGATGTCTTTTAGAGAAAGGTGACGACTTGTAATTTTCAGCAACAGTTCTTCAAACGATTTCAAGTTCCAAACTTGTCAAGCTGCGTCTCCACAAATTAGAAGTTAGTGGTAGGGACGGGGAAGGGGAAAGCTGGGAGGATAGATGGGGGAAGGGAAACGGACGGGTAAGTCGGGGAACTAAGTCTAGGAAACATGCAGTGGACCTTCTTTTATACTTCATTAAACATTCATTTTATATACTATCACTTCATTGGTCTTTACTTCAAAGGGGGCTGGGCTTTCATCAACAACTATCTTTCTCAATGGTCAGGAGTTACAAATCACTGCCAATTTAAGCGTCTACCTAATAAGATACAGGTTTTCTGAATCTCCAATAATAAAGCCTATTTAACACGAAAGATTAACAAACATCCCTATTCATCCTTTGTTACAGGAAGTGTGGGAACAACTAAAAATCAGCTACCCTTTTTCTTACTAGATATAATAGTGGATTTAGGGCATGAATGGAGCGGTGGCTATTAAGGATTAATCTATGGTGGTATAAGAGAGGATTCGAAATATGAATGGAATAAAAGACAATAGAGTTTGGGCAATGGTGAGAGTGATCCTACATAATATTACCAGCACAACTTAAAAATCTCTACATACAATATACAATAGGGAGATAGAGAGAGAGAGAGAGAGAGAGAGAGAGAGAGAGAGAGAGAGAGAAATAGAATTAAGCACAGAGAAAGTGAGATTAGAATGAATCTAAATAATAATATCTACAATACAAGGTAATTTCATGCCCGCTACAATATTAACCCTTTCGAGACAATCGACTACATTTTGTGGTTTAGCTCAATAACTTTTGATTCAGAGCTCTAAAAAATATACCAGATACATGAGTAGAAAGAGCAAAAATTTCTGTACAAACTATGTCCTTTTTGTTGCATGACCATTACTGCGTTTGATGCTAGAATTTTAGAAACGAGAATAAGGTTGAAAATCCTTAAATTGGCAACACTTTGACAGGTTCAAAATCATTGCTTTTTTTATCAAAATTGGCAATTTTTTCAACTTTTCGATAAATTCCTAAGCATATATTGTTTTCAAGACATATTACACCTTATTAGAACCATGTAGCACTAAAAGAAAAATATTACTATTGCCAATTTGAAGAACAAAATGTGATCAATTTAACCCTTAAATAATTCCTGTCCTGAAAGGGTTAACATTGAGAATGAGTATGATGAGTGTATAGCAATTATAGTTTAAAGGTCATTGATACACCACAACGATCTTCGTCTAATTCGTCGATCAACCTTTATTATACATGTATGTGATTATTTTTTTTTCTTCTATTGCACTATACTGTAGACCCTGTTTGTTGTAGATTTATTTGATATTTGTCATAACGATTTACCTATACTTTTGCTATGTTCTTTAAAAAAAAAAGAAAAATGAGTGAAACCTTGAATGTTTTTGGAGATAACGTGAAAACGATTTGTTCATCCGAATTAGTGGTTCATTGCAAACTTATGTCGTCTATCTAAATATTCTGAAAAGTGTACAGCTCATCTACTTAAACAAAAATGAATACTTTGGATTAAGTTTTCATTAAAAATGTATAAATCTTGTTGTGAAATTGCAAGAAGGTCACAAGATTATGGACAGGTGTAATGCAATAGGCTGAAATTTCCTTTAAAACAAATTTTCATACTCTACATATTCATATGCGTTTTTCAAAAAGGTTGAGTCACATGCGCATTCGAAGATAATTATCATGATTATCAGGCACCATCCAGGATATCCAGAAAAATAATGAGAAAAGATAAGATAAGATAAGATAAGATTTATTGACTCTATCGACCCCCTCTCGGGGTATGAAAGTACAAACAAAGAAACGTATTTACAATTATTATACATACATTATAAGTTTTAATAAATACAGTAGATAAAACATTGTATA